>CM075296.1:9380050-9878606 GCA_037672795.1 Lagerstroemia speciosa | reverse complement strand
ATATTATTTAGTAGGAAGGGAAAAATATGTTGCGCTATTTATAGAAGGCATGATTATTTTAGGGTTTCTTAGATTTTCTAGATGATTTAGTTTAGATTTTTAGGAGTTTATAGTTGTTTTAAAAATATTTAAATTTATATTTTGTGAACTAAATTCTTTAGATGAGGATGTTGTTGAAATGACTATTTCCATTCACTTGTAATACTCAAATAGCTTTGTCAGACTGATGGGTGTGTGCATGAAAGTGAGCTGGTGGGTGCCGTGCCCTGCAAAAAAGTTGATGGACTACTACTGCTATATGCTTTAAAGAATTGTTCCCTTCCTTTTCTGCACGTGCTGTGTTATGGTTTAACTGACTCCTCCGTATTCCTTTCATCCGCGCTTTCGTGTTCCTCCTTTTTTTTCTTATCAACAATGGGAGCAGAGTGGCGCTCCAGTCGTCACTGTCATTCACTATGAAATATTCGAGGTCAATCGTGAATATATCAGATGAACTGAGTAATTTTTACTAATATATGTCCGTGTTAATACTGGTTATTTAGTTCTTCTGATATATCCGTGATACTACTGGTTGCTCAGTTTATCTGATTGATTTATTGTTGAATACGAAAACACGAATATTACGTAGTAAACAACCGGTACCAATTCTAGCCTCGTATTAGTACTGATTGTTCAGTTCGTTTAATAACTTCACGGTTGTACACGGAAGTCTGACTATTACCTAGTGGGAGTAATTAGATTACCACTATTATCGTCATCCTTTAATTAAAAAAAAAAACAAACACGGAGGTTCCATTTGCATGAAATCATCAAGACGTAATATAGTTATTAGTTAATAGAATCTTTATAAACTTGAGGTTGATCTAATGGTCCCTCATGAGACTCCAAATGAGTGATCTCAGGATCGAATCTCAGGTTGGAAGGGTTTACGAGAATTTTCCAAGGATCACAGTCCGACCGCAGATTAGTCTCGAGGTACAGTTTGAAATTTATTTTGAGGTTTGAGGCATGGAAATTTTTAGTGTCAGAAATCTATATTTTCAGACGTTTCACCTAGCCAAAAGTCCTTTTTTCGGACACCAAAATACACGGGTTAACATTGCTTCGTCGCCTTATTTGTTAAATAATATATTAAATTCGAATCTTACAAATAAGAAATTAATATTTTTATGATTTTAACTCTCGGTAATCGACCAGACAAAATAGCAAACTCAAAATCGAATTGACCTAAATCTATTAAATTTCTAAATATTAGATTGAAGGTGCTTTCAGAAAGGGTTGCCCTTCTTTTTCTCCTCAATTAGCCGGTCCTGGCAATGTGAAGGGGGTGATGTTTCCACCCTCTAATGGACATGAACATTGAAAAATATGATAGAATTGTGAATTATATAATAGAGTATTAATTTTTATAAATGATTAATTTTAAAACAATGTATGATAATTGTAAATAAATAAAATATTCAAAAGAAGTAAATAAACAAGTTATATAATTAGAAATGAAAAATTGGATGGCAGTCATAACTTTAATTGTTAGTTATACTTGTATGAGTGATTTTACTATTGCATCCCTACTTCTCCCTTTTATTGGTCAAAAAATATATTTATCAAAGGCATTTTGGAAAGTCTGAAAGTGAGATCAAATAACCTCATTTCTCCTGTATAAAAGTAGAAGATATATACACGCACACTAAAATTTGACCCGTGCTGCTTATCAAAATAATAAATAAAATTTGACCCATGCTTTGCACAGATTTTGTTACTTAATAAAACTAACTGGTGAAGTGAATATCTAATAGATGGTTAAAAAATTTTAATTACAGTTAATTTTAGAGAATCTAATTTTTTCTGTAAATTAAATATGAAAATAAGTAATAAATTCATGAAATTGAGTGATAATGAAAATGATGAAAAAATCTTAGTTGGTCCTACCTCACAACGACATGGTGAGGAAAAAATTTGTTTTAAATATTATTAATTATGACAACTGTTCGAGTGATTAATACCAGTTTACTCATTTGTCATATTTTAATTGGTGTTTCCTTATATTATGTAGTGAGGCATGATCACTTAAGAATTCTCGAAAATGATAGAAAGAAAATATGATAATATGAATTTAAAAGAAGAAAGGAGAGAGTAAGTAAGAATAGAGAAAGATGAGGTAGCTACATATTCGTAATTTATTACCATACTCGTAATATTTCTTAATATAATATTTATTAGAATTGAATTTTATATTTCAAATGGTATTTTCGGAAGATATAAAGACACCAAAGAGGGGAACTTCCTCTTCATCATTTGATATATATATATATATATATATATATCCTCTTTTTCCTTTTTTTCTAGAAATGAAGCCATAATGTTAGCTCTAACCATGGTTTTGGAGCCGGTTCTAAACCGTTCTAGGGGTGATTTTAGGAACTATTAGAAACTAGCTAGTTTCAGTTTCGACCTATTCCACAAAATTTTAAAAATATTAACGAGTTATATGTTCCAAAAACTCTAAAAATTAGTTGTTATATAATTGTTATTAAAAATAATTAGATAATTTAACCTTTTTAAATATATTTAAAATTTTTTTATCATTAAAAAAAGATGAGAGTTTGAAACCAGAACCACTGGTTTATGAATTGGAACAGGTGATTCACTGAAGGAGGAACCGATGGTTTGTCTAAGGAGGAACTGGCCTGAAACCAACTCCTTCATAGTTCCAGACCGATTCAAGCTTGGTGTTGAATTTGACCGATTCTAGATCCGATTTTGACTTATTCAGTTCTAGGCTAGTTCTAGTTCTAGTTCCCAACCTTTTAAAAAGGATTATTAAAGGAGCAAAGGATCCCTTCTATCGATATCAGTTGATCATCGATCGCCAAGACTTACTTCTCTTGGTTCATCATCTTCTTATTCTTGGATCTTGTGGGTGGGTTGATAAAAGAAATATTTGGATGTATCAATTTCTGTTCGATTAAAGTACTCAAGTTTTCTCTTTTTTCCATCCGAATAAGAATGTTTATAAACTGGATTATCTTTATAAAAAAAAAATGGAATTTCATTCCCTTTCCATTTACTCAGATCTCTTCCCTTTCATCGATTATGTTCGGATCCTCCTTTTCTTCTGAAAAAAAGTGGAAGGAGAAGGATTTTTCTTCGGTGGATCCCTCTTGTTCCTGGACTAGTGAGCAGGCTTAATCATGTTTGTCCTATCCGTAAATTGAGATTAGATCCTTAGCCTTTTCGTAATTTTCATCCAATGCTCGTCAATCCTCCTTCTTTTGCTTCGCACATTTTTTTTTTCTCATTTGTTTTTTGTACTTTTGATTGCTATTTATTTCTACCCTTTTGTCCGAATTTTCATTAGAGTAGAGCTCACTTCTTCTCGTCAATCTTTTCATGTTTTTCGGTCTAATCTTATCCTAAATGTCACATGTTTATTCATGTAAGCTACCATTACCTAAGACGAGGTCAAAGTCACCGACCCAATTCGTCTTCAAGCTTGTAACTTGTCTCCCCCCAATCGCATAGAGAGATCTTCACCTCCACTCAAGATCACTCGCTTTGTATTTTTCAAATATTTATTTATTTTTCTTGAATCCACGAATACTCCACAAATCCATAGATTCAGGTCAGCTCATGTGCAAAGTATATGCATGGGTGACCTCATTAAGAACTACGTGCTCAATTGAATATTCAAACCTCCAATTTTGTATATTTTCACATGAGTTAGTCACTATACATGTTTTATTCACTTGAATTAACTCTTAAGGTTGACTTTGGATGTTGAATCTACAACTCATCACAATGAAGGATTCCAAGTCTATAAATCCATCGCCGATGAGCAATCTCTACCTTGTTCCAGCTCTGTTAGCCCTTCTGCACGCATGGTTTTACGTAAATGGCCCTCCAGGTGCCAAGGAATATAGAGGACTAATACACCAGAATGCATGTGTTTTTCATAAAGTTCGACATGCCACGTTGAACATTGGGCTCTGATTCCCCCGGGCTGTCCCCCGTGACTCATTCCTAAATGGAAGGCAATCCTTCCTCAGATTTGTATAAGCTCAGTTTATTAGGATATGTAAAGTTTACAAATAAATATTTAGTATATTATCATTAAATATTATATTATATTTTTTATTTAATAATAATATATTTATCTTTTAATTGTAATTTAAACTATTTATTTATACATCAAATTTTTATTAATTAAACTCATTATGTAAATTCATTGTATATGAATTCGACCCACCTGAAAATTCTCTTCCTCCCGTAATGAAAGAAAACAGGAATGTATTTGTTAAAATTGACACGTGCAAATGGAAGTGAAATTATATATATATATATATATATATATATAAAGTATCCCAAACTTCACGAGAGAATCTTGTATATAACGGATTCACGTGACAATCTTGTATATAACGGATATACCACATAATAATGCGACGTGGTATTATAAGACAATCAAATTAAGTTATTTTTAGGATTGTTTTTTTCCTTTAAGATTTTCTTTTTCTTTTTAAGTTTTATTAAAAAATATCCTAAAAATTACTAAATGCTACTAGTGACACCACATCAGTATCTTCGTGCCACTTACCACTTACAGACAAGACTCACTCCTACTTCAGGACCTTCCAATCTCATTTAATTGTACCTCCAAAGTACCAAAAAAATGTTTTTGATGGTCAACCGGCCAAAGATAGCTCAAGAGGCATCTCAAATCCCTTATTCTTTGTAATTAACATGTGCTTGAAAACATAAAAACGGAAGTTCTACGCTTGCAATACGAGACGGATTAATATTTAATACTAATACTAGTTCTTGTTCTTGTTCTTGTCCCCTGCCCTCCGCCTTATGTCCACGACATCCTCGTCCATCAACACCTCCTTGTCTCGATCACTATCATCCGATTTCCCGACCACCGTCTCCTTGATCTTCTGAGTGGTCTCCTTGGCCGCCTCCCATGCCCCCGCCACAGTATGCTTGGCCCTCTCCCCTATGCTCTCGGCCGCCTCCGCAGCTGTACGTGACTCCTCCTTGGCCTTCTCAGTGGCTGCCCCGGCCATGTCCTCCGCCCGCTCCGTCATGTCATGGGCGGTTTCCTTCACCTTGTCCTTGCCCTCCTTGGCCTTCTCCGCCGCTGAGCCCGCCACGTCCTTGGTCTTCTCCTTCGTCTCGTGGGCATACTCCTTGGCCTTCTCCTTCGCATCCTTGGCTCTGTCGGCAACCGAAGAAGCCGTCTCCTTAGTCTTCTCCTTCATCTCGTGAGATGTTCCCTTAGTCTTCTCCTTCATCTCGTGGGCAGTCCCCTTGGTTTTCTCCTTCATCTCCTCGGTCCTCTCTTTAGCCCTCTCGGTAGCTCCTCGAGTTGCCTCTTTCGCCTCATCCTTCAAGTCGGGCCACTTATTGGTTTCGTTCATCGACTCCTTTGACTGATGGGCCATATCAGCCCTCGAGTCCCTCGGTGGATCGACAGAGCCCCGGTCCTGATATTTCCCAAAAGACAATCAACATTCATCGGACAGCATGATCCCATGAATAGATGCATATCGTACACGTAAAATTCATAGAAGACGCTCATATCAAGCACGCACGAGGAGAAGTACAAAACAAATTTAACTCATAGGTGTATACCTCATCTGAATATCGAGAGGCCGATGTCGAGAAGCAAACTCTCGTGACCCTGCGCGAAGACGAAGGCAGAGTCAAAGCTGTCCGAGGGAATGCCTTGGAGAGGTTGAAAATGGCGCTTTTTGCTATGGACATTGCTGCCATTTCGTCAAGGTAACCAAGCTCTCTAAAACCAATTTATTCTTGCTTAATGCCTTGGCCTCTCCTTCTGTACTTTCCGGTTTCTCTGTTTTCTTCCTATTGTGGAGCCAAATTATACGGGCAGAGCTCCGTAGGGGCGGGTTTCTCATGGCCTGACACATGTGATCCTGCGTGACACGTGTGATGGCTTGTTGCTTTGGCATCAGCAGCGATGAACACATGTACTACCCTTTTCTTGCTTGTTGAGCTGTGAGGGATGTGATTCGGAGGATGGGCGGTGAAGGCCACGAAGTTGGGCCTTTGGCTGTTGGGTTACAATGTCTTCTTTTGGCAGCCCATTCAAGTGATATCTATCGATGTTGTACTATGGTCCATTACTCTCTTTTTTTGATAATAAAGGAGATTCATGATTGATAAGAAGTAAAAATAAAAAATAAAAAACACATAACTCGTATTGCGAGGATCGAACTTGCAGCCCGAGGGGGTCTTATGCAACCATACTAAGATTTCTTCCTCCCCTTTCTGCTGCTTTATCTTGGTCCATTCGGCTGCTTTATACTCGTTTGATTTTGAAATGGCCGACGACAATTTTTGGCAACTTGCTTGGCATTGGAATGGTCCGCAGCGAGTTCGCATTTTCCTTAGGCTAGTTGGACATGGAAGACTCCATACAAACACAACTTACGAGCTAGTAGAGGAAACGATAGTTCGGTTACGTGTCCACATGATTGCATCGAGCATGAAACGGTACTTCACGTAATTTGAGATTGTAGGGTGAGCCACGGAGTATATGGATAAGGTAGATTCCATCTCAATTTCAATCTTGGTTCTTTCATCTTACACTGCAAGTTGGTGTTGGGCCAATTGGCAAGAGAACCTTTGGATCTTGTGTGGCATTGATTAGTATTATTTTTAGGATTTCATGCTGGAGTATGGGATTGGAGGAACAAATCTCTCTTCGTTGATGGATTCATGAAACAGTCGATGAGATATAATTTATTTATCCATATGCTCATGAGGTGGTTGAAAGTACGGATTTGATGAAGTTTAAGCCCAATTCACAGTTAGACAGTAGCAGGAAATTGGATGGCGTAAGCCGCCATATGGATGGAGTAAACTAAATACTAAAAGGTGTTGCCAAGGACAATCCCGGAGCAGCGGCTTCAGGAGGCATTATTGTGAACTTTGCAAAAAAAAAAAAAAAAACGTATTTACATGCTTCAGACCTTTATTTAAGTGAATTGTTTGTGTTTAACTTGATTTGTGTGCTTGATTTAGCAATATTTTCCTCTTGAATAAAACAGATTTAGAATTGAATTAGTGATTAAAATTCGGGTTTATTTCAAGAATATTGGTACTTCTAAAGTGTTTTGTGATGTATGTGCATATTTGAAGACCAATCGGGACTTAAAAATAAATTATGAATGAATAAATGAAGCTGATAAGAAGAGTAGAATATTGGGACCGCGGCACCATCGGGAGACAGAGGAGAAGGACCACGATCCTAAACAGTTCAGCAACGAACTTTGGGATATTTATTGCCGAATCAAAGTCGATTAACCAAAATATGACACAACATATTTCTTGGCTGATTAAGAAAGATTTCGGGTGGAAAAGATTTCGATTCAACTCAGGGAGAAAAGAGAGAATGTTTCTAGAGTGGAAAGATGAAATGTTATATTATAAAAAGAATTCTTCAAACATCCTCAAAGCACTATAAAAAAGAAAGCTGCAAGCTCTTGTAGCAGCCAACAATCCATCCATCTATAGTTATTTTGCTACCAAGAAGATGGGGAGACTCGTGATCAAGAAGGAAGAAGGCGGAGCACCTTGAGGCAGCTCGAGACTCGAGGGATCAACTTCGACTTATCTAGAGTTTTCTTACCCCTTCTCTCTTTTCTTTGGTTCATGATATATTCCAACTCTTTCTTGGTGGTTGTTTTTACTTTGATCAAGAACTAGTTTCTTAATTCCTAGGACAAGCAATATAACTCCTTTCTAATTTCTAAATTCTTCTTTCTTCTCTTATATGTGATTGATTATATTCGTGTTACTTATATTATTCATGTGTTTAATGCTTTCTAATAGCGTGGCCAACAATTAGATCGAGTCGAAGAGATGGACAAACTCGAGAGACGAAGTCGAAATCATGCCAGAGATAATATAACTCAAGATTATTCACATTGAGAGGTCGGGATTATTTGCGAAGAAGTATCGAGAGATTTGCCTATCATCCTAAGCATGCAAATTAGGGTTCGAACTCAATGGATTTCTTAATATTAATTGCCTTAGAGATAGAATAATTGTAATTAATTTCATATAGAGATTATGTTTGGATTTAGAAGTAGGATTAAGGGAGTTGTGAGCCATAGGTCTATTAATATTAATCGATTCCTTCTAATTGCTGTCAATTTACTTTTATTATTTTCTTTGAATTACACACCTAATTTCAAATTGCCTAATTTGATTTTGTTGCTTAATTTATTATTTAGTTTTAATTGGACAAGATTCTCGTTAAGATCTCTTACTCTTTCACTATATTACTTATTCGATACGTAAACTTGCGTGCCTTTTAGTTATTAATTTTATGGCAACAATTATTCGTGACCAAGATGGGAATTTTGATTTGTGATTTCATGCACAACACTGGAGTTGGAACGTTCATGAAAGCAGAGTTATGGAGCGTGTTTTCAAGGCTGAAGATGGCACGGGAAATGGGTATTCGACAATTGATGCTGGAGGTGGATTCACAAGTGGTGGCAAAATTAATCTCTCAATCGAATTTTGATGCAATGGCTCAATGGCTAATCCTGATTATTGGGGTGATTCTAAGTCTGGCAATTTTTGACATGACACGATAACCCGACATGATACTACATGGAGTTAGGGAGGTTTGGGTCAAGCCTATTTAGACACGAACTTGTATAGACATAATAAATAAACGTGTTTAACTGAATTTGAATCTGTGTAACACGACATGACATGTTTAAACACTTTTATTAAACGTAATCACTATTTATATATATATATTGACTCATTTAATACATTTATCTATGAAAATTTTATGATATATAAAATATTATATGCATTACATGTATCAATATTATTAAAAATGATGTTATATGATCAATAATTGATTAATCTTACCAATTTATTATACTAATTATCAATAAATATTATTATTTTAGTGATCATATAATATATTATTAGAGTATAATTATATATTATCGATATTTTATATTAAACGGGTCAACCCAGTTTAGACACGATTTAGACATGACCGTTTAGACACGAATCCGTTTACAAAAAAAAAAAAAATAAATGTGTCATATTCAGATCATTAGAGTTTCTAACCCGGACAAGTTTAGACACGACACGTTTAAACACGACACGACACAGTTTACTAAGTGTTAGGTGATTGAACTCCTGCGGTCGAGGGATTGGGTAGTGAATATGCAGCACATATTCTCGAAAGGAAACTTTTGCACAGATTGCCTTACCAATCAGGTTCTGGACTTAGAGAGAAGATTTCATCTACTAGTTCCCCTGCCTTAGAGGCGTAAATTAAAACTAGGAAAACCGAAAAACTGAAAAAATAAATCAAATCCAACCCGAAAAAACAGAATTCTTGGAGCCTGAAATGAAATTCAGTCCGTTTTCAAGCGGACGAAAAATCGGCCCAAAAAGTTGAGTCACGACCCAAAATAACTGGTGTGGTCCAGACCACCCAAATTTCAATATATATTTATATTTTTATTTTGGAATTTGTATTAGAAGTATAATTCAAGTATGATTTGTCTATTTGTCTCTGTAAACATTTTGAATTGTTCCATATAATTCAAGTATAGAATAGTTGGTGTAATTCAAATATTATGATTCAAAATATAATTGAAGTGTAATTTCATGTATAACTAGATGCAAATATTCTATATTATAGTCTTTGTAAATGTTTCAAATTGTCCAATGAAAATCTTAATGCCAATGCAATTGTATTAATAATAGGTGTCAGAAAAAACCACCCAAAACGGTCAACTTTTCACAACCCCAAATGGTTCTTTGTATGGTTTTTGAGAGTTAAAAAATAGACGAAAAAAGTGGGGGCCCGATAATTTACAAAAAGATCCACTCGACCCATACCGTCTTCATCCCTACTAGTGAACTTTGTCATTTAATTCTCACAGACATTGTTAGGATTACCGTACCTCGTCTTAAATACTTTCAATTTTGATGTGTTTGGATGATGGAATAACAAAGCAGAAATTTTAAAATGAGCACGAAATGTCAATAGTTGAGTTGTTTCATTATTCGTTATTTGTGTGCCTTTTTCGTTGCATTCACTTACAACAGGGAAAGAACCACCAGCCAAAGGCGCAGCACTCCCACTTAGGTGCATTCTTCTTTGCAGTCCTGGTCTTTCGTCCGCAACCCCAAAGCACAACCTGTTACCCCTAATACACCTTCTTTTAAGGAAAAAAACTTTTGGTCCCCAATTTTTTTCCGTTTTTATCATTTTCAGCTTAAATATTTATTTTTATTTATCATTCACATCTTCAACTTTTGAAATTTTGATCACTTTAGTCCTATCAAAAAATTGTTAGAAACCGTACTCTGTCACTGATTAATGAAATATTAGTTACTGACAGGTGTCTCTTTTAAAATTAGGGCTCATTTTTCTCAAAACGATTCATAATTTTATAATAATAATAATCAGCCATCAATTTTCAACCGAGAATGTGTCTCAATTTTGAAGGGGACATGATCGCTTGTAAAACTCTAGCGATATTTTTTATTTTCATTTATTTTTCTTCCTTTTCCTTTATTTTTTTAAAATTTTTTAATGAAATATTCTTTTTTTATGGAATATATTTTTTGGATGAAAAAAGTAATAGTAGAACCAAAGTAGAAAAAATTTAAAAGGTTCACGATGTAAATGATAAAAAAAATAAAGATTTATAAAGAAAATAGTAAAAAAAATAAAAGTCAAGGATTACAAGTATCATTTACCCTTCATCAAGAGGGGTTGGGCCGAGTGGTAAGCAGCTCGGTGCCGCTTAAGGAGGTCTCAGGTTCGAGACCTCACGTACGCAGACACCCCTCTTGGGAGCCTCACCCGCCATTGCCAGGCGTGCGACCCGGGGCGACCAACGGATTAGTCAAGTATGGTTGGCTGAAAGATGCCATCTCACCGCTGGTGGGGCCTGCTTGGATACCGTGGCTGGCGACAAAAAAAAAAAAAAAGAAAGTATCATTTACCCTTCTTTTAACCTAATAAGTTACACTTGGGAAGCCTAAATGAGCGTTAATACTCTTCTCGCTTCCTCCAAAAGCATTCCGCATCTGTTGACATGGAATTGCCAGGGAACCTCGGCCACGTTTTTCACCGAAGAAAACCTCTGTAATCCAGTGACGGGAGGTCAAGTAGAGAGAGAGATTTTCTCTCTCTAAAACAACCGGCTCTTGCCCCCCTTTTGAGGCATTTCAAATTTTCTTGACGTTCTGCAACTTTTCAATATATTAAATCTTTTTATTATTAACGTAATATATATAATCAGTACTAATTTAATACATAATATTGAATATTCGGGATTGAAATGAATTCTAACTTATTCAGATTTGGGTGATTTAGTAACAGTTGAATGAGTTATATTAAAGTAAAATTAGTAAACTTTGGATGATCTTTTTTTTTTAAAATAATAATTTGAGTTGAATGAATTTTAAATAAATCTGATTTTACAAGAATAGATATTTTGTATTTTATCCTTTAACATTAATAACAGACAGTAAATATGATCTCATTTTATAAAATCTCCCAAATTTGTAGTTAATACATATGTTCTATAAAATTCTTGGATATATTATTTAAAATTTGGGATTAAATAGTTGCAAACTAATTCACATTTTATAAAATGAACAATCTGTATGTATTACTTATATATTGTGAATCTTCAGTGTCATGTTTGGCGTTGATGCTCGTGACAATTTCATATATGCTCTTATTCAACTCGTTCCACTTCTAGTTTAACATATTACCCAAAAAAAATGAAGATTCTTAGCCATTACTTCACAATTTAGGAAGAATTTCATAAGATTAGACCTATTTAAATTTCAGTTATCAGTTTTAAGAGTCATGTGTTAACCAAATTTACTTCATTCATTCTACTTCCAATTGAATATTTTTTTAAAGAAGTGAAGAACTGATCTATTGCATTGTAATTTAAAGTGATTTAATCATTATTCAGTAAATTTGAATTTTCAATGTCAGTATTTTTGAAAAACTGACACAATTTTTGTAAATAGTTGAAATGAATGTAAATTTTATCTAATTCAACAAAATTCTAATTGCACATAGTTTTGTGAAAACATTTACATGGCTGGCCATCCACATCCACATTGCATATAGTTTTGTGATATTTTATGGTTTCCACCTGGTCAGAACTTCAATTTCAAAGAACATGAACATTAGGATCACGTACCTGATCTAGTTGCTCAGACCATACCTTCAGAAGATTCATAACAAGCAATTGGTGGAGAAAAAAGTGGAGGCCCTATTACAGGGTCCTTCTAATTGGCTGTCTTAATAACAATATATGTGTTATGTGTTGTTGTTGATATGTCTGACATAACCTCTATTCCATTTTTTCAAGAACGAGAGCTTGAACATGTCATCATTAGCAAGATCAAGTGCCAGAAGGATGAGCGAATTTACTTGTAATAGACCATCATATGGATGTTAACTTTTTCATTTGTAGAGTTGATACATTTTTATGGCAAACAATTGATGTATTGAGAATGTCTTCTTGTAGTGATTGTTGCAAAACATCCATTGTCGATTACCACTGGAGTTGTGAACATTGTTCGTATGATTTGTGCCTCACTTGTTGTCATGATATTCATGAAAATTGCCTACAAGCCTATCAAGAGGAGATAGACATGGAATATATTAATAGAGGTCCTAAGCACTACCATGGGAGAGTAGAGAATGCTGGAAAACAAAGAATAACTAATGTTGTCCATTGTCAAGTGAACAAAATTTGGATTGTTTGCTAAGATGGAAGGATTCGTTGTCCTTCAAGTAGTAATTGTGGGTGTGCATGGCAGTTCCTACGACTAGAATGCATGTTGGGAGAGAACTTCATATTATTCTTAATGGAGAGAGCTGAACAAATTTTGAACAAATATGGACCCAGTAAGACTGTTGCGACAATACAACCATGTTTTTTTTTTTTGATACAATACAATCATGCTTATGTCAGAGTGAAGCAACTGCAGAGGGTGATGTTGAACATCAGATTGTACGAAAGGCAGCTCATAGAGCTCATTCAACAATAACTATTTGTACTCTGTAGATGCTAGAAATATCAAATCCATAGATTTGTTGCACTTCTAGTACCATTTAAAGAGGGGGAAACCTATCATTATGAGTGAAGTTCTATAGATGATTTCAGGTCTCAGCTACGAACCAATGATAATGTGACGTGCAATGCGTGAAACAGCAAAAAAAAGAGCAAAGTCAGCATAAGGATGTAAAGGCACTTGCTTGTCTTAATTTATGTGAGGTTAGTGATATATTATCTATTTTACTAAAACCTATATAAAGTCAAAATTTAAAAGTGTATTGTATTATTTCAACAGAATTGTTGTAATATTGCATATGGGAATTGTAGGTTACGATAAACATACACCAATTCTTTGTTAATTACAACAAGGTATAGTTTGATGAAGCCAATTGGCCTCAACTACTCAAATTGAAGGATTGGCCTCCTTCAAACTTTTTCCACGAACGTCTCCCACGTCATGGAGCAGAGTTCATAGCTTCTTTGCCCTTCAAGGAATACATGCATCCAAAGTTTGGTATTTTTAACATCTCCACTAATTTGCCTGAGAATTCGTTAAAACCAAACTTGAGCCCAAAAATGTATATTAGTTATGGAGTTGCTTCGAAGCTTGGTTGCGGTGACTCTGTTACCAAACTTGATGCTGATATGTCTAATGCGGTAACAAAATGGATTGTTTATTCATTAACTGTTAAAATGTGTTGAACAAGAACTTCAGGTGTTTTTGGTTCTATGATTTACGATAGTTCACTATATTATGTTCAGGCCAATGCACTTACACATGCTGCTGAGTTGAAATTGACGCTAGGCAATTAGAGTGAATAGAACTGTTGAGAAGTGCCACAGGATGCAATACCAAAAGGAGGGCATGGAGAATGTATACTCAAGCAATACAGCTAATGGAAATGTAGACACTGATATAGGGGACACATTGATTTACAATGAGGGAGGGGCAATTTAGGACATATTTCGAAGAGAATATTTTCTGAAATTACGACGTTATCTCATGGAGCACTTTAAGGAGTTTAGGCATACTTACTGTTGTCCATTGCCCAAGGTAATATCCTCATTATCATAAATGGTAGCTCCTTCTGAATTTTATCTAACTTTTGTTTGGTTTACTAATGAATTGTATCATATGTTAATAGGTGATAGACCTGATACATGATCAGACCTTCTTTTTTATTAAGGAACATAAGACAAAACTGAAGCATGAATATGGCATGTGTACCAATTGACTTTCATATTGATATTACCGCCAAATTATTATCTCTTTTGTTGTATAATTGGTGGTTGATTTTCCTTTGATATGTTTTGTTCGTTATGTAGGAATAAAACCGTGGACATTCATTCAAAGAGTTGGTGATGCTGCCTTTATTCCCCGCCAGTTGTCCGCATCAAGTGAGAAATGTTAAGGTCAATGTACAGAAATTTTAAGGCAACAATAAACATTCCACGATAAATGATGGTGGCCATTCATTTTATCCATGTATTGGTGCTGCTAATGAATTATGTTCATATTTTGTTGTACGAGTCATGCATTAAAGTAGCTATTGACTTAATTGCACTTGAAAATGTTGGCAAGTGCTTCAAATTGTCTGAGAAATTCCGCATGCTACCTACAAATCATGGAGCGAAGGAAGATAAGTTAGAGGTATTTTCCTTACTCACTAAGGATGTGTTTATCATACCACTTCATGCCAGTGCATTTTGATGGGTAATTGCTTTACCTAATAGGTTAAGAAAATGGTGGTATACACCATGCAACAAGCTATCAAGGCATTGTATGTTTCCCATGGCAAGAGGTAACGTGATGCTAGCCAATCTAAAGAGTTTGTTATTTGACAATAGACTGCATGGACTATTTACGAGATGAGTAGTATACACTCAGTTTATTTCCAATTATGTTCTCTTGCTTAACAGGTCAAGAAAAGGTGGTCAAGCAATTGTAGCACAGAGAAGGAGAAATGATTACATGTCTTGTAACATATTTTGTATAGTAAGTACAACATCAACATAGTAGTAATAGAGAATTATGTAATTTTTCATTAAGGTTTTGTCCATGAAAGTTACTATTAGCTTATGTACAAGTTCGTGCTCAATGCCTATCACAACAGTTAACTAGGGTTTAAATATTGCTGTTCATTTCCAAATATTGAAAGCATCTAGTTACAATACATGTTGAACAATGTTAACATCCATCTCTATGACAATAAATTATGCATTCATATTTTATTTGCATGCATTTGTCATTTTCATGGCCTTGTTTTAGTTAGAGGGTTGGGCCGGGTTAATATGATGCTGTTGGAGTTCACTATTTTCTTCCCTATATTAATGTGTTGCATGCTAGCCTTCAAAGATTTTTATTGGCCAAAAAATTACAGTACAGTAGAATCATTTGATATTTGACTTCTTCTTTGGAGTGACATTGATGGGTCACAATTAGCCTGAGCTGTCTCGGCTAGATAGTGTCCTGTGTTATTCCCTATTGCACTTGACGTTGCTTTTTCACGTCAAAGCTATTCATGTAATTAAATACTTGTAAAAAAGGAATGCTGAGAACATTCCTTTCTATTATATATTTGCATATGCTTTCATTAGGTTGCACCATATTATAAGTCATCTCTTACTACTTAGTGATTGTCTTCTTTCCTTTAAGATGAATAGGGGGTCTACTTCCTCTAGAATACCAAGCTTCTTGAAGTTACTGCTTGGGAAACCTTCCAATACACAACTTGTATCTTTCTTTTTTTTTCACCTATAGTAAAACATTATTGAAAGTATTGTATGGATCCATGCCAACATATGAAATTTTCTCAATGCAGGAGGTTCCCACTTGATTCTTGGAAAACTTTCTTGGCAGAAAATGGATATCCATTATGTTGCAGCCACTGTACAGTTTACTACCATAAAAAAAGTGGGTAGTAAGTACAAAAAGGGCGGGTGGATGTAGCTTCTTACGACCGAGAGGTCTCACATTGCTCATGAATTGCGCCTAAACCCGAGGGATACCTTGGTTTTGAGTGTACAATCCTGAAACACTGCTATTGACAGTTTATGACAAAATTGTCAAAATGCTGAAGGTGATTGCATTCTATTTTATCTATACAATGCATTTGAAGTGTTAGTTTAGCACTATGTTTCGGATGTCTAGGCAAAATTTTCAACAGGATGACAATATGTGCATCCAAGACTATTTATTATCACGAACTAATTATAAGACCACTTGCAACTAGTCATACTCGTTTACTTGATATTGCAATGCTTGATATGAGGAACACAAATCCAGACTGTATTGAAATATCATATGACACCTATGATGAAGACAACGAGGAAAGCAGATGACACGAGAAATATATAATGGATTTCTACATTGGCATTATTATGGTCATCATGGCTTGTTAACCATTTGATCACCCCATGTAACCTAAATATAAAACTTATTAATAGAGCACTACATATATCAGGTGCAGTAGTTAAAGTTTCATTGTATCGTTCTTTAAGTTTCACTTCTGTTAAAGTTATAATTTTAGCTAATGTTGACAATGGAAGCATTTGTAATATGATTTTCTAATGAATGTATGAGATGACTTACAAGTATAAACTTTAGAGAAATGAGCGATTTAGTAGTTTAGTAATTCGTTTACATGGGAGTCATTCCTTGAACGATACATGTTCAAACATTTAACTTGGTTGACTATATCTTTACAGAATCAGTTCATATAATGATAAAAAAGATTAATTGCCTTACAACATTAATTGAAATAGTTTTACTAATAAACCGAATCCACTATTTCTTTTACATAGTCATCTGTCACAATAAATATAAATATTAACATGGTACTGCACGAGAGATGAGCATAAATTGCAACATTCATACAGTTGGGCATTTACTAGCTCATTCAACTGTGCACTTAATGCTTCTACTAAAGAACGAGTTATGAATGGTTTTGCAGTCTTCTATTTATGTTACACAGTCAACTATTAATGTAAGCATAAATAACAAATATTAAGATGCCATAGCACGTGGATTTCATATTAAGCATGTGACTATTTATTTACATAGTTAGCTATTAACTTGATACTCCAATAGAAGTTATCAAAGATTACACCCAACACAACTAAGGACAGATTTTATCACGCAGTGTTCTGTCCTGTCAATCAACTTATATTGATAGTTTTCTGTCCTATTTGCAAACTTCATTAACAGTGTTCTATCTTGTCAATCCACTTATTTGACAGTGTTCTGTTTAGTCAATCACTTATTGACAATGTTTCCTGCTATTAATCTATTTTGTTGACCGTGTTTTGTCCTAACAATCAAATTTATTGACAGTGTTCCGTCACTTCTATATGCTTTTAAAAACTAGTACAAAGTGTCAATTCCCATTTTTGGCCGTAGTGTATCATGTTAATCCACTCATACTGATACTATTGGGGCATCTCAATGTGCTTCAGGATGCACAACACTGCTTGATCCCGAATTCTAGTTAACAGATTTCTATCATGCCAATCCAATGAATGTTATCATTACATCATTGACATTTGTGCAATTACCCTCAAGGACAAATAAATCATGCTACATTATCGGTTATATATATCAATACTTCCATTATTATGCAACCATATTTTTGAACACCCACGTCTAACTTCTCACTCATTTCCACCTATATTGAATTGCTCCTCCAAGATGAGTAGTGGCTCTACTTATTGTAAATTCCCACAAATCTTCAGAAAGCCACTACAAGATAACTATTTCAAACGAAAACTTGTATTTCTCTTTGCTTATGTTTAAGTAATGGTTGATCAATCTATAAAATATATATTTTATGCTAACTTATGATTGATGTATGGTATATATGCAGGAAGTTCCCACCAAATTCATGAGAAATTTCTGTGGGAATACCATCTCCATTAGTCTAAAGCCCAGGTATGGTTTATCAACTCCAAAACCATGGCATGTCCTTGTAAAAACTAAGCATGGACGTAATTTCTTCACAGTTGAATGGTATCCTATTGTGAGGGAATTGGGACTAAATGATTTGGATACAATGTTGTTAGAGGTCTACAATTCCCATACAGTTCTTATGACAATGTACGATGAGTCATTGCGTCAAAATACAGCAAGTAAGTCATTTTTCCATCCTTCATACCTATTTGTACAATTATTATATATATTAAACTCATGTATTGAATGCGAACACACTTTTACAGTCCACCCACAAGCAGATACAAATTAGGAGTATATTGAAATCTCTGACAATACCTATGATGAAGAGGATTCTAATGGCAGCTCGTCTATAGAGATTTAGGAAAAGCTCTTCCTCCATGAGGAGTATTATGATAGTCATATATATCTATATGTACTTGCTGATTTTGTCTTATATTTATATATAACTCATTGTCTACGTGTAGCAATAATGAAGTTGTTTCTTATATCTATCATAATGAAAATGGAAGTACGTGCATTATGGGTTCAAAATGGACTAAAATTACATGCCTTTAACAATTCAAAAATTACATAGTTCACTGTTTACTTGGACAGTTCAATTTGCCCACATAAGGAGGTTTTCCTGTTAACCTACATAGATAAATTAGAAAGTTTATGTAGCATACTCCTTGTCTATACAATTCCCTCTCGCTTTTAGCAATGCACTATCCAAATATTCACATAGTTTAAATACTATAATATTCAAATTAATTATAACTATTAAATAGCATATATACAATTATTTGCAGTACATAGACAGTCAATTGTCAAATTAACTGCCAATGTAAGCATGACTGGTATAAGGAGTTGAACAACATATATAGTCAACTATCTACTTACATAGATCACTGTTAAAAAAGCACATTCTATGAGCTTATAGAGTACTGTCTACTTACATATACAATCAATTGTCCACTTACATAGACCATTACCAAAAAAATACATTTTATCAACTGTCAACTTACATAGTCAACTGTCAACTTACATAGTCCACTGTCAACTGTTTACTTACGTAGACGACTGTCAAAAAAATCACATTCTGTGTGTTATATAGCTGTACAAGATCTGCCCATAATTATCATGCTGTCCTTTCACCCAAAATGAGTACTCACTAAAATTGCACTACAATCCCTTAAGCATATATCAACTAATTATAACAAAAATTGGATCTATACTGTACACCTTCATATTCTTCCAATTATTTTCCTCCTTTGAACACAATCAAATGGCCCTTTCAAGGCATATTATCTTGCCAATTTAATAACATCTTCTTTTACTTCATTTCCTGACCAAAATAGTAAGTCAAAACCAATCTTGAAATAGTCAACAAAAGTAGTGACCCGTTCCAACATACAAATCAATCATATGAAGAAAGACCATATAAATATCTTGACAATCATACCATGTCTAGAAGACGGAAATTATTAATGCAATGTTATATGAATTTAATAACGTACTCCACAATCATCACTACACAATAAGAATTACTCTTAAAGAACATGTAAAATACTCAAGGTAAACTAATAGTAAATTTGACATACTAATTCCCTTGAGAAAACTTATCTGGAACATAGTCAGGGAATTTAATGGGCTACTGCAAGATCGGCATAACTCCATCCTCATGCTCGTATCCATCATCGAGGAAAAATTCACCCAATACAGATAGTTGTAAAAGATATATTAAACAACACATCAACATGCCATTACACTAACTTGTTCAATCATATCCTACATCTATCTCACTAGTTTTTGGCAAAGTTCAATTAATTGCTTACGATGTCGGATCCAAAATTACTGGTGTCAAACACCAAACATTTTTTTTCCTTCATTCTCAAGACATATAAAGTCTAATGCAACTTCCTGATGTTAACAGGAAGATATATTTATCCAAGTGAAACATGACAAAAGTTAATTTGAGAAAAGCATCACACAATTAGCAATGATTATGGTAGCACATTACATTACAAACCTCCTCATAATTGTCGATATTGCCAACATATTTACCCTTCAAACTTTTATAATTATTTGTGCTTGCGGATCCATTCTCCATCATGAACTTTACCATTTGTAATATAACAAAAACGAGAACTAAGTCTAAGATTAGTTTTCCATAAACAAATACATAAAACAAGTTCATAATTTGGATCATAGATACCATGAACCAACTTGGTAGAAAACACCGTGTCCAATTTGGGTCTCTCTTTTTATCCGAATAAGTTTTTTGACGAACATGTCAATGACATCATTCCGTCTCCAAGTACATGGGACAAGACTGGATAAACCCAATCTGGTCAAACTATACCATTTCCCTCGAACTAACACTTCCCTACAATATATTTTAAATGGCTTAGATATATGCACTACTGAATCTGTTATCATATAAACTGAAAAAGGAGATTACCGTTAGCTTACCCAGAATTTTTCACATCTAGCTGCGATGAAAATGAGTATTGTAGTACTTGTAGCTCTCTTGTATTAAAAGGACAATGTCCCGTGTCCATCACAATCTTCGGGATATGAATTCACAAAGTTTGCTTAAACTTCTGACTTCAACAATTTTCATACCATACAAAAAATGTATGGTTCATACTTTTAAAGCTAATATACTCTTACCAGTGGATACAAATGAAAGGATTTCCTCTTTTCATTTGTTTCACGAAAACTGATCTTCCTTGATGAGCTTTTGAGATGCTTTGCAATGTCAACCGCTGCTTGTGCTCGCTTTTTCTTCAACTTAATAAGGATAAATGGGCTCCTCAAAAAATGACTAGGCCTATTGGTGGAAGAAACCGCATGAATATGTGTGGATCTCATTGACATCCACTAATCAAGAGACATCATGATAACAAAAATATATTCATCATTTAAGAATGTCATTTATTTGCACAGTAAATGAATACCTCCTTTGACTATTGTGCAGCTGATGGTCCTACTCCTTGGTTCTGATTGATGCTTTCATGAGCATTACTCGTATTTCATACACGATCATCTACCACCTTATTGTCCTCAGGGACGACTTCACGTTTGACATTCCTCAAGTTATCCAAATTCTCAGCCTAAACAATATTATTAAACATTCCGTTTTCATGAAACACATCTTCAGCCCTTTTCTCCACCCCCTCCATTATGTTTTTTCATGGTACATCACCATGTCTTAAAATCTCACATATCTCTTCCATAAGGGACATTTTCAACTTCGTTATCTCATCGAACAATGATTGTTTCACGCCATCAAACATTTCAATCATTTTAGCTTTTAGCTCAGATATTTGTCCCTCAATATTCATGAGTTTCTTTTCTATAGGAAATATCATCAATGTAAAAAAAGAAACTAATATATCATAATCTTCAGAGTATTAACATAAAATAATAAACATTATAACAGAGACAATTTCATTACCTGGTTTGACTGCTCATATTTAATATTTGAATCTGGAGTAGAAGTGAGAATCACCTATCAATAGCCTAAATGTTGTTATATAAAATATATTACACTTTTCAGAAAATTAAAAAATCAATTACTCCAATACTTGCAATCCTATCATTGAAGCCTCCCTTTGTCTTAATGAGAGTCATTATCTCCCTAATTTCATTCATTCCCCAAAATTGGAGATATGGACAAGTCCGTATTCTAAGGGGAATAACTAATCCCCCAACATTCACATTGTCAATAAACAACATTTGAAATAAGAAATATTTTTATCAGATATAAATATATCCCATAACCATTGATAATAACGAATAAACTATTATATTATAAGCAACCACATACCAGGAGCAGGACCAGATAGTCAATTATACACATTTGTTCACTTACTTTAAAGTTCTCGATGCCTTCATTCAGCTTCTCCACAGCAAGCTTTGACCAGTTATAAGATCTTATTTTCTGTACATCTTTTACACTAAATATAAGACGCTTAAATAGTGCACTATTGGCTGATGGACACAACAAAATTCCAACAATATAAAGCACAACACTCTTTTAAAGAAAAATGTTGTCGGATTTATGTTGGGATCTATCAACATCTATTCCACTTCACCTAACAAAATTGTTCGAGATTTCCCAAAATCTCGCATTGTTGCCTCAATTTCTATGTCATTGCTTTCAAGAGGAACATCTAGCCCTTCCGCATTAAGCCCCAACATCTTATGAACTTCTTCATCATTGACATTCATCTCAGTCTCATGTATCACTAATGCTTTCCTATGGAAATCATAACAATCTATCAAAAACAAACAACATTTTTGATCTAGTCGCATATTAGGAACATGCAACAACCCTCCAAAACCTAATTCTGTGACAACATCCTTTTTCACTTGATCGAACGGGCTGAAAAGGTTAGCGATTGCCTCAGGTGAACATTATGTTAACAATTTACCCTGCCATAGGAATAATAACAATTACTAATATATATTGTGTGATGTTGTTGTCGTGCAAATAATATCATAAAGATTCTTACGCTTTTATCTGTAGAGTTTTTTTATGTCTCCGACACTCTTTCAGTAAATTCTTTGCTCTTTAACTTCCTTTTAATCTTACCTAAAAAAAGTGTAATAATAAGACAATCCCATTAGTCTAATTAAAATAATTCGTTTAAAAACACATTTCCTACTGATTTTAACAAACATATTCTTAATGGTCAACAACCTAAAAACCCTATTGAACGCAATCCACAAAATGAAATAACACTTAACATTACCGTACTAATTATCAAAATACTAAGTCCTAGGTAAGTTTAATTCAATCTATATAAAATATGGCTAAAATGCAACTTGAATTTGTACTTGGGAAATGAAGATACGAAAAGCATAGACAATCATATCTTTTAAAAAATTAAGGATTCCACCAAGATCATCTCATGCTCAAAGTCATACAGATTCCATATTATCCATGGTTATATATTTAGGCATTCAATTGTTTATTTCAACAATTGATTGCCACTACAAACATATTTTGTACAGGTATCAATACATGAATGTGAGAACACCAAGGTGAAATGTTTACATTGCTAACCATTTATTTACACATTTAACTGTTCACATAATGAGTTTTTGTAAGGTTTATCAAAAAATGAGCACTGACTGAAAATTTTATATCTGAGATAGTCCGCTATCAACATCATAAATTTTGATAGATGATACATACAAACAAGACAAATATACTAATTAGAAAGTTCAGATAAACAATTATCTATTTAACAATTCACTGCCAATATCAACAATTTACAAAGGAAAGGATTTTTTATGTAGCCAAGAGGCCAACACCTAAATTTATAAAATAAATCATGATTTTGGGAACTAAAGATGCCCACATATTGGACATTAACGCATACCAAGCAGAGCCACCACAGCATAAGAGAGGAGTGAATAATGACCGAAGAGAGCGGAGAGAGTTGAGCCACCCATAGCATTAGAGAGAAGCGAGCAATGGGTGAAGAGAGCGGAGAGAGTCGACCCAACCACAGCACTAGAGAGGAGCGAGCAAGGGCAGATAGAGCGGAGAGAGTTGACCCACACCGCTAGAGAGGAGAGGAACGGGCAATCGACGGAGAGAGCGGACAGAGTCGAGCCACCCATAGCACCAGCGAGGAGAGGAGCAAGCAATGGCAGAGAGCAGAGAGGGGGGAGCGAGAGATCGGCAAAAGAGCGATCAACAAGTGTTAATATAGAGACATTTCCAGCTCCTTCAACAAGTAGGGAGGAAGGACAAACTTTCTACCTATACAATCGGTTAGTCAAAAGGGATGACTGAGATTAAATGAGCAGATCAAATGGTGGAGACCACCTGCTGGACTATACATTTGTTGGACAGTAGAATTTTCCTTCATAGAAATGCAACATGGAAAAGAAAAAAAAATGTTTTGACCACCTGGACAGATTTGCCAGCACGGCATCCACGTCACCATCACCTTACACCTAATCCTCCCTCTCAAGAAGATAAGCCTTTGCTGTCCATTTCATCTTCTTCATCTTCCGCTCCGTTATCCTACTCTTCCCTCGCACTGAGCTCCCGAAAAGCTCAATTTCCATGGCGACGGCAGCCGCCTCCTCGGCCCATCTCCCATCCGTCTTCTCCCTCTCCACCCAACCCCACCGCCACCGCTTCCACCTCTACCGCCGCCTCTCTCTATCCACCAAGCCCTCAAAACCCCCTCTCCTCTCCTCCCGGGCCCCAATTCCCAAACCGCCTGTTGTCCGAGCCCAATCCGAAGAATCTGATACCTTCCTCTTTGCCAACGCTGAAGAGTCCGCCTCCAATTCTGCAGATGCCCCTTTCGTCCCAGCGAGCCCGCCGGAGGGATTTGTCCCGCCGCCATCCTTCGACGACGGTCCCCTCGAGACGGAGGACGAGATAGCCGCCGCCTACGAGGAGATCTACGGGCCCGCTTACAGCGGAGTTAGCCTCCTGGGCAACGACATTTACGTAATGGACTCCAAAATGAAGAAGACTTCCGGGTTCGGGTCGAAGAGCAAGAAAGAGAAGCTAAAGGATGGCTTCGAGGAGCGGGTGGTCCAGGTCAGGCGGGTTACCAAGGTCGTCAAGGGCGGGAAGCAGCTCCATTTCCGAGCCATTGTGGTGGTCGGCGACAAGAAGGGGCAAGTCGGTGTTGGTGTCGGGAAGGCCAAGGAGGTCATCGTCGCTGTTCAGAAGTCGGCTCTCAACGCCAGAAGGAATATCATCACCGTCCCGATGACCAAGTACTTGACTTTTCCTCACAGGTAAAAGGATCGGGATTTTGATTCTGTTAACATTCTTCCTTCACTTGAATCATTCCCCTGAGAATGTGGGATTTGTGATGGGGAGTTTCGGGTTAGCTAGTTCTTGTCTGGTCATGTTGGATTTGATGAAGCTCCCTATAAGACAGTCGTTCTTAGCGCTCCTGAGTTTCCATAGCCTATACTAGTCTTGGAATGCAAACTGGGCTATGCTGGATGCAAATTGAATGTTCTAACGAGCTGCATTGCTGTTGAACTCTTGAGGATTTTGATGGTTTTCTGAGTACTTCTGTTCTTTTGCCCTGCAGAAATTGTGGCCAACACCAACACCTGTATTGTGAAGTTAATGGTTTTACCTTTATCTCAGTCTGAAAATGAGTAACTCGCATGGATCATTTTAAGTTAGTGCCATTACTTTCCAATGAAGCTTTGTGTGCGTGGATATTTGTTTCGGTGATTGGGATTAAAACCCATCTTATCGAAGTCCATTCTATCAAACTACGTGAGTTCTTGTTCTAGTCCTCAATTAGTGAACTAAACAGTAGTTCCTCTTGATATATAGAAGCTCTGGGAACAGACTCTGTTCTTAAGTATTTCTTTGAGGAAGCTTCATGCTGTTTGTATTTTAAGCCACTTGAAGACATTAACGGGTCGATGTTTTGGGGTCATGAGGTCTGGTCATGCTTCTTTCTGTTTTCTTATTCGTGATGATCATCTAGAGATCACTAACTCATAGCTTTTCCAAAGTAAGATGTATTGACAAACATTTAGCTCTGGGAAAACATTCTCGCTTTTCCAGTTGCTTCTTCTTTTTCCCTTAAAAATGATGGGAGTTAAAAATTGTTTGAGTCCAACATGACCTGCAATTTGTGACTGCACATCTTTTACATATTCACTTCATTTCAAGAATGAAAACATGAAATTAGGACAACTGGGAGGCCTGACCTAGTTTCTCAATAGAAACAGTTTGGCATGCCATGGAGCCCATGATTATTTGATGCTATCTTGACAGGTCTGATGGAGACTATGGGGCAGCAAAAGTGATGCTTCGGCCTGCATCTCCTGGTACTGGGGTCATTGCTGGAGGAGCCGTGAGGATCGTTCTTGAGATGGCAGGTGTCGAGAATGCCCTGGGAAAGCAGCTTGGGAGCAATAATGCCCTCAACAACGCTAGGGCAACAGTCGTGGCGGTCCAGAAGATGAGGCAGTTCCGTGAAGTTGCTGAGGACCGAGGCATACCGATGGAGGAGCTGTGGAAGTGATCGGCATTAGATGTATGTGAGTCTCTTATTTAGTTTGTCCGGGTTCTGATAAAATGGGATCTTTTCTTCCTGGCTTTAGCGTTAGCAGAAGCAAGAAGTAATTTATTTTCCCCGGTCGAACTTCATCCAAGATATTTATTATTCCTTCAAGTTATATGCCAATTGGGTTTAACAAAGCCTCATGAATGTGATCATATGTGGCAAGCTTCTTATTTGAATCAAAGGCTCCTCCTTTTCTCGACTGTGATAGATTTTGTCGATGATAATGCCATTTCTTTTGAGCTTCTCATGAAAGAATGATTATTCTATCTTGACCGTGAACTCCATGGAACTACAATAAGACTCGTGATGGGAGTGTGTCTTTTACAATTAGAATCCTCAGAGAAGAAACAGGATAATTGCAGGACAGAACTGTGATGAGGTCCTGGGTTTATTCCATTGATGACTCGCCGTGCCCTCTTACTCCTTTTTTTCTTCCATCTCATTCTAGTTCCATGTGTCTGTTTTGTACACTGAAAAAGAAAAAAACATAGCAGTTTTGAGTGAAAAACAGCAAATCAAACTTTTGTAGACGAACTTCATTCTCGATGATATTCTATCAGAAGCTTCAGGACTTTGGGGGTTAGGCACTGAATGGTCAAGGTGGCAATTAGAGTACTTTGAGTGCTCAAGTTTGTAAATCTTCATTTTAGGTACAGAATTCTGGCTTGGTAATGAAAGATGGTTTTTACTGGGTAGGAGTTAGTCCAAAAGTCCCTGATTTAAAAAAAATTACATAAATTTAACATTTACTTATATAGTAGAAAGTTGATTATGTATTTTTTTTGTAGCGAGGAATTTACATGCAAATCTATGGATTTAGGTCAGTCCATGTGCAAAGGATATGTGTGAGTAACCTCACCAAAGGCTATGCACTCAATGGGGATTTAAACCTCTGACGTGACCTGGTAGATTTTCACATGAGTCGTATGTATATTATATCAATTTGAGCTAATTCTTGGGGGTTAAATTGATAATGTATTATATCATTTGATATCCAAAACCTAATGGATCTTGATTAATCTATGTTTGAGTTTGATTGGTCCACTATAAAATAAAGCCCTCACAATATAAATTTTTTTCATTCACAAGACTCAGATATGGAATTTTATTTAAGGAGAAGATATGTTTTATGATTCCAATCAATTCATATTGATAAAGTTATTATGGAGTTAGTCCCATGATGTTTGTCACCACTGATTTTCCACAATAATTCTTCATAATTTTTTTTTCATTTAACTATAGCTTTTCACTCAATTTTTATTTCAACTGTATTGAAATGAAAAGAATTCTACAGTTTTTGTCTATATTAACGCAATTCACAGAATTATAAAAAAAAAAAAGAAAAGAATTTAACCTCTCGAGGCCAGCCCAAGTGGTGAGGCATTCGCCTGTCCACTGGTACACGTCGGAGCATGACCTTGCCTGGACTCATGGGTTGGCAAGGTATTCATAGGCTCCGATGGGACTATCTGGGACCCATACCTCGAATAGTCCCATCGGATTAATACAAATTTAATCTTTTCACACTCTGGTAATTAATACAAATTTTCTCGTTTATCATAATCTAATTAGTATTTTCTCACGTCATATAGTATGACGAGTACATTTAAAAAGTTCTCTAATTTATGGTATCATTACCAATAGATCAAACATGCTCTCCGAAAGATACATATACCATTTTATAACATAATATTGCCATTTGATAGGAATCGATTCCTCGAAAGCCGCCTTATTAACTGGAAAGGGAGAATAGTGCAACCTCTCCTTTATTCCTTCACAAGAATTAAAATAAAGCAAGAAAAAGGCCGAGGAAAGCATCTTCTGGTTATTTAGATCGTCTGATATGTTTGCAAATGAACGAGAAAGCCCGAATATTACGTAATGGAGGCGGTTGGGTTGCCACTACAGTTACTCTCCTTTTTATCGATCAAAAAGTTCTCACTTGCCCATATCGAACACCTCATAAAATAAATCTCGTATGTAAAACAATTAATCCACCACCTATACGGCTTGGATTTTTTTTTGGTTAATAGTGGCTTAGCCTTTTAAGGTAAACTAAAAATTTTAGTAAATGGAGAAAATCTATCTTTATGAGAGATTTGCTCGTTATTAGATCAACCTAATTCAAACCTAGATTAATGAGAATTGATTGAATTTTTTTGATATAACAGAGTATCTGGGTTTCATTAGATTAATCTCCATGGTCGCGTGGACAACGGAAAAGTAAAAAGAAAAAAAAAAAGGAAACAAGACAAGCATTTGTTATCAGCAAGGGATTGGAATATCATCTGATGAGGGGAAGTGCTGAGATCCCTTTTCTTCCATCAAAAGCTCAAGAAACAACACATAAACTACTAACAACTTTGGGATACAAAAGCTGCCTTGTGGTTAAGAAATCTTGGGGGGACTCTTCTGATCAATCCAGAGATGAAGTTCTTGTTTCAGTTTCCCTGCTGCTCATGCTTCTGCTTCATCAAGCCAAAGAACAGCAAACATCACAAGGACAAGGACAAGGGTGATGCTCCCAAGGGTGATGCTCCCTGAACACGAACATTGGGTTCGAGTCTCCGTTCCTCGGTACCTAACATGACATTGATATCTGTGTTTCTCGGTCGCTGTCCCTCCAATCTCATGGATTTTTATGGACGAGTCATGTAACTGCGAGGAAAGCTAATGCCTTCCATGTCTGTTGAAACCAATGCTGTTACCTTTTCCTGTCAAATTCTTATCTAATATGATCATGGGTAAAGGTCTGATTTAAGACCGATTTTATCGCCTCTCGTCTGCACTCAACCTAGAAGACTCATCGGCAATCAAAAGATCATCATTTGTGTAGGGCCTGAAGTAAGATTCGAATTTGTGATAACAAGAATAATCCAAGGTTACAGCAGAGGAAAGATTGAGGCTTAACAGGAAAAACAAGACTAGGAGGATCAAACGATATTGGTCTTTGGCTTTCCACGATTTTGCTCACACAAAGATACTAAATTATTGTGAGCGGAGTCCCGATTTAAGTTAGAGAATCACCGGGCTGAAAGTCCTATGGGAGACTGCTGAAAAAAAGGCCCCGGTTTTTGGCTGAGTTGTTGGAGTCTTTATAAGAGATTGGACTTGTTTCCATCCAAAATTTTAAGTTCGAAATGGAGGTATAAAAGAAACAGAAAACGAAGCAGAAGAAGAGGAAGAAATCGACTTTGGCATCGTGGGAGGAAGCCCTTCGGTTTCCAATTCTAATTACAGTTATTAACAGTTGAAACAACAAACAGCTATTTATAGTCTCTCCGAGGTTTTATTGCTCTTGTCTCGTCTTCCCCGCTTATCACAAACAAGAGCCCAAGTCCCACAATCGTCGTACCATCACAAGAAAAAACAAACGGATTCTAATTCGTTGCTCATTCCCAACGCACCCAACATATATCTTCCTCCTCCTCTACGAAACTCTTTCTCCCCCCGATCTCCTCTCTCCATTCCAATCTCTGAAACTGCGAGATGGGATCTCAATTCTGGCTCGTCTCCCTCGTGCTGGCCCTGGCCATGGTGGCGGGATCTTGCTCCCCTGTGTTCGATCAAATTGAGGTCATCTCCCGGTTCAGTACTGTGAGAGACCTCATTGGGGAGGACAATGAATTGATGATGGACTCGGAGATCAACCGCCGACAACTCGCCCAGAAGCGTTACATCAGCTACGGTGCCTTGAAGAAGAACTCGGTACCGTGCAACCGTAGGGGCCAGTCCTATTACAACTGCAACAAGATGAAGAAGGCTAACCCTTACAGGCGTGGTTGCAGTGTCATTACACATTGCCAGAGGATGACCGATTAATGGACCCGATCAATGCAGAAATAAACTTCGACCGGGATTGGATCCAATACTTTGTTGACATCTCTCATACATTACGTATGCATTAAATCGTTTTCCTTCTCGAGCCAAATTATGTGGGTATCGCATTGTGTTTTTCTTGGGCCGACGTGTTCTTAATTCCCTATTTTTCAACTAATAGACTTGTTTTATTTTCGTTTGTCCCATAGATGGAATGCTAATTTCTTCATCGGTTTGTGGTCATATAGATGAATCCTTAGTTTATTTTGCTTGATGCGTGAACCGAACATTTTGCGGCACAACAAAGAGATAAGAGTAAGACAATCAAAGTGGATTGGTTGAAACACATAGGCATCTTGTTCCGGATTTTAAATCTTGTAAATAGAGAAAATTCACCGTGGAAGATCTTTATCCCTAGTGGGTCCACCTGTATTGAACTAAATTAGTTAGGGTTCATTGAGTTTTTGGATATCAGTGGTACAGATTGGAAATATATAAGAATGTTGAGAATTTTGGATCATGCACAAATAACGAAGGTAGAGCGGCAGAGAGAAGAAACTGCACACAACAATGTACATGGTTTAGGATAGTGGAGTGTCGTCCGTACATCCGCACCAAAAGAGGGTCGGTGGTGTCATCATTACTTAGCAATGATGGGACGAGTACAAGAGAGGGTAACACAACAAGCACAAAACCCGATCCTCATGCAGACAACTTAGAACAAAATAGAAATCCCAAAACCCCTAAATACAAAACTCTGGACACACATTGGATGCACCAAGCGCACTGTCACGCCCCATTTTCGATCCAAGCAATGGGCTCGTGACTGGTTCACTAATAGACTCGACTTGGTCCCATAGTAAACAAAGCCAACTAACACACTTTTAATTCATAGTATTTTCAAATTTTCCTCTTCATGAGAATCAACGATTAACATGTTTGATAATAGAATTCAATATTAAAGAGAAGATTCACACTTGAAAATCCTGAAATTGTTCAAATATCGGAAGTTTCCAATACTAAGGAAAGGGGAAGAATACTATGAATAAATCCAAATAATCTTCTAGGCACCTGATCCTCGAGCCACCTTACTAGATGCTACTCTCCTAAATTTCTTCTGATTCGGGATCTGAAAAAGGTAAGGAGAAAATGGGATGGGCTCCACATGCTCAGTAAGTAACCGGTTTTCATTCCTACCGGATCAAGTATCGACACAAACATTTTCTCATTCATAACAATTAGTTTGAAACAATCCTTTGCACTTCTTGAAATTCAAAGTCTCATCCTTCAGAAAAGATGCATCTCGAAATATTTCAGAATATCCATAAATAGTTCAGATAATAATTTCAAGTCATACGACTCATTCGGAGATTCTCCACTATTCAGAAATTTTCATAATCCGATTCAGATATTTTACACTCATTGTCTTTGATACTACGATGACACTTCGCCTTGTCACACAGACCCGCCGATATAGTCACCGGTCCAACCCAGAGATTCTGTCGGTTGCGTCCCTAGTTCGACCCAGATAATTCGCTAGCTAGCACGTTTAACGTATTGCAATACTTGGTACGTAGTAGACAGATGAGCCTCAAGTCAAAAACATAATATCATTCAAATCCAAACTAATTTTCATAATTCAGTAAATTCATATAATTTCACATCAATAACTTATCTGTCATAATACATAAAATCAATAATTTAATCATCAAACAATTTATGCATTTTTCAATGAAATTGTACTTCAATGATTTTCCGATACTTGATCCTCATTTTAAAAATCATAAATCACATTTCATGCTCATTTAATAAATATAATAGTTCCATAACAATAATCATGATATGCATAAAATAATATTTCACAATTTTGCTAACAATAGAAGTGAGTCCCAAGTTACTTACCTTAACTATCCCGAAATCAAGAGCTCAGGGTCTCGATCCAAATCATAAGAAGAACCTATAATTGAAACTATACATCACTTCACAATATTCTAAAATATCTTAGGCGGTCTTAAGAATTTCTCAACTGATAAAATATCTATCCCACCCTCAGATCGGTTTCTAAATAATCTGTTGCATACTTTGATTGATAAAGTTTCATAAACTGTTACCATAAAGTATTTAGGACTCAGAAACAACTTTATAACGTCTAAAATCGATAAAATTTGTCATTTTTGAAAAATTCGAGAAAAACAAAATAAATTTGAAAAATCCCGAAAAATCACAGAAAATAGTAAATTCAATTACGAGCTCAACGGTACAAAAATAGTTGAAATCAGAGCTCAGATTATGCCAAACGGGCGTTTCAAAGTTTCGGTTCGCTTGGAAATTTTCACTGCTGGGCTGCATGACCGGCCAACTTTGAAGAGTCGATTCTCCCTCCTCAGGCCACTAAATCTAGTGTTCTCGGTGCCTATGAAAAGCTTGCATCACGAACTACAATTTGGAAATAAATTCTGGTTCAAAAGAGGGAAGATTTCATAGGAAAAAGTGGCTCAAAATCGGGTTTTCATCATGGAATAGAATCGGGTTTTTAGGGGGCCAACTTTGAGGACTCATATCTCGGTCCACAAATCTCCAAATCGGGAGTTCTTGGTGTCCCTGGAAAGCATGAACCACGAACTTAGAAGCAAATGGAGCACCAAAAAGTGACGAAATCAGTTCAAAAATCTTGGTCGAAATCAACTGTTTGTTAAGATGAAAAACATGGCAGTTTCAACATCTCAAGAGGCTGACTTCATGGACTCATATCTCGAGCTACAGATGTTCAAATTCGGTGATTTTTATTTCTGGGGTAACTTTGAAGTGTAATCTATGGTTTGGAATCAAATGGAACATAAAAAGATGAATAAATGAACCCGAAAATGTTGTCTCAAAATGGCAGTTCACCACAATAGTTCGAAACTTTGAAACATGATTTCCTTCAAACCGCTCAACGGAATCGAATTCTGTAAAATGCCCTTGTTGGTTATGGGCAACCTAAAGATGTAATTATTTCGTCCATTTAGGCTCTCTACTAGAATCCGCCATTAACGACTTATTGAAATTCTCTCTCTCTATCTCTAAATTGCAACTAAGAACAAAACACTGGGAAAGAGTTTTTCAGATTACCTAGACACTGAAGGGATCACTTTGGCTGAGAAAGATGAGATCAAACTTCGGTTCTGGTTTCATCGGCAATTCTTTGTTCCACCTCTTCTCCTCTTTGTGCTATTCAAATAAGCAACAACACACATATAAACTTCGACCCTTTGTTACGTGATGTCAAAGACATTGAGGTGCTTTTGTTAGGGTGCGGACTGTTCGGGATCGTGGCTATAGTCTTGAGCCATAACTCTTCTCTTCTGTTTGTTTATGTTAGCAGATAGGTTTGGGTGAGGTAGAAGTTGATTTTGCACTTTGGCCCCTCTATTCTACATCTTTTTAAATTGGTCCTACTTATTTCAAAATTTTGCCCCCTAAATATTGGGTTATTACACGCACCTTGCATGAAAGCTTTCAGCCCATCTATATAGACCCAATCTCTCAATCTAGAATATCCTTATTTTTATCTCTATCCAAAATATTCTAAGATACAATATCAAGATATAAGCTCCCCAAAAGATAGAGTATCAAATCTAGAAAAATAAGAGAATCAAATCAGATCTAAACCACCTTCAAAAGTGAAGACACAATCCTAACAAATCTCCACATTGTCTTAAATTCTCCATAACTCCAAGAGCAGTGCTAATAGCCTCCTTTTTCAATACCCAAATAGGCCTTACTCAATCGTTAGAACACCAAGTGATTCCACAAATTGCTTCCACTTATCACGGGAATATTCTTCTCAGTAGTGGCCATGTTCTTCCCCTTGAGAACCTCCTGCATCTAAACTTGTCAGATCTCGAAATCGTGTTGCTGACGAACTTCTTGATGAAGAACTTTGTTGTAATCTCCAACCTTGGCTTTGATACCACTTCTTGGGAATTTTAGATCTTGTACAAACAACGAAGTTAGAGCGTAAGAGAGAAGAAATCGCACACAAAGATGTACATGTTTTGGGATAGTGGTGGAGTGTCATCCGTACATCCACACCAAAAGGAGGGTTGGTGGTATCTTTATTACTGAGTAACAATGGAATGAATACAAGACGGGGGTAATATGATAGGCACACAACCCAGTCTTCATAACAAACAACTTAGAACAAAAGAGAAATCCCAAAACCCTTAAACACAAGACTCTGAACACACATTGATCACTAAATATACCTTACATGAAAGCTCTCAGCCTATATATATATAGACCCGATATACCTAATCTAGAACATCTTTATTTTTATCTCTATCCAAAATATCCTAAGACATAATATATCAAGATATAATCTTTCCAAAAGATAGAGTATCAAATTTAGAAAAATAAGAAAATCAAATCAAACTAAACCACATTTCAAATTCAAGACACAATCCCAACAAATCTCCACCTTATCTTGAATTCTCCAAAGCTCCAAGAGTGATGCTAGGTGCCTCCTTGTGAGCCCACCAAATTTATTTGGTTTGAATCCATTAATGCAAGCCCACAAGCCCATCCACTAATCATGATTGAGCCCATTAATATTGTTTTTAATTCACCACTTGAATTTTTCCTTCATGCTTATCTGTCCACCGCCTCATAAATATCCCACATGCCTATCCACTCCCTTTCTTTTCTACTGGTCTTAGTTTAAATATAAAAAAAAAAAAGCAAGAAGAAAGAGCAACAGAGAAGCTGAGACATGGAGCGGTGGGGGAAAGAGCTCAATCTTCGGTTTAAAGGGTAATACAAGTTTAGATATTTGTAATATTTACTTTGTATCAATTCATGTAGTTTGTCTTACTTAGTAGTACTCTTTTTTTAATTGAACAAAATAAGAATTAGTTGAAGATGTGGATTTAGAGAGTAAAGAGTTAAAGTATGGATTCAATAGGCAATCATTGTAGTTTTTCAAATGAAATTGTGGTATGTTTCATAGGTAACGGCTACCAATTAGCACTTTTGTGTTACGGTGGTTAATGGAATTGATTATTAGGGTTTTAATGATAGATTTTTTAGATTTATTTCTAATATTGACATCAAGAATATTAATAGGAATATATTGTAGGTAGGAGTTTTGATTTATCTATGAATGATGAAAATTAATCCTAGAAAAGAAATAAAAATAGCAAGACTTGTTTAGTTAATTTTTTGTGTCAGTAATGTTATAAAAATGGGTTGTTGGTTAAGAGGAATGATGGGAGGATGGAAAGGAATTTATGGGAAATGGAGTGGTGAATGTCATAGGTAGAGAAATGGAGAAATTGATTGAAGGAATGGAGTAGACTTCATTACAAACTATACTTATATTTAGTTAATTGTCATCACTAGTTTTACTAGGTTCTGTTGTACATTGGTGTCCCATTATAAATCTAATGTGCACTTTTGAGAGATTTTATCTCTAAGGTGATGTCTAAATGATTTGTTAAGGTCCCAGGATTGATGACAATTAAATCTCTTGCACCCTAAGGAGTTAACCGGTGAACAAACTCTTTAAGAACAATGGTGAGTATTTTTTTCTATTGTAAAATGATATATATATATATGTAATACAAAATGATTAATATGATACATGGTGTGGTGAGTTGTTGTGCTTATGATTCCAATATGACTGTTTGGTTCCTCTGTGATGTAGTTTGGTATATAAACATATGATTTGATATTCTAGCTATGTTATAATAATTTTTTTCTTATTTATAATATATCGATTGTATTATGTTGATTGGATTATATTGATTAATTGAATTGTCTACAGTGTGAATTAATGTGAATTGATTGAGTATAGCCATGGTGACCGCTAAGTCGGTGAAGTAGAAATGGGCTGAAAAAAAAAAGATAAGATAAGATAAAGAAAAGCAAAAATAGAGAGATATTTAATTTACCGCTGACGTCCACCAAGTTAATTTACCTCTGGTTTCCAGCGATGTATAAAAAAAAACAAGACAACAAAAATTGCTCTTACCACCATAGGGTAATGGGCGGCCCCCATGGAGTGTGGCGTGTAGACGAAGGGCATCGGGAGATTGGGAGGAAGATTGATATAGATTATGGCACGGGGTCGCGGTATCATTGGAGAGAGGAGTATCGATACCGTCCGAACCCTATCATGGGGGGAAATGTGACCTCATGGCTATACTAATTGTTTGTCAAGTCCAGTGCATCGGCTTGTTGAGTTCTTTGATGTAGAATTGGACTTCTTGTGATTGGTGTGATTTAAGTGTGGTTGTGATTGACTTGTTGGATTCATATTTTCGGAAATGTGGTTACTAACATGAGTTCACCTATATTACGATGATGATGTGTTAATTGTCTTATATGGATGTGGATTGAATTGGCTGAGGATTTTATATAAATAATTGATGTGCGATGATGAGGTAGAGGTGTGCAGTTAGATATGAGGATCGATACGCGGTATGTATTACTATAATACGTATTTTATAGTCTCGATAAAGGATTATAAATGAGTTGAGTTATGTTATTGTAAGTGGTTACTCTATTTACTAATTATATGTATAATTCATTTTTACTTTAAAACTGAAAATTTACTGAGATACAGCTCACGCCTTCCGTATATTTTTTTCATATTCATTTGAGGTGAACGTGATGAATATGGTGAGCAGAATTAGCTTAGCAGGGATCAAAGAAGGTTCTGGTTGGCTAGATTTTATAGTTTATGGAAATTAGTAATATTTGTGGTTATGTAAATACACGTTATGATTCGAAAATTTTGGTACAGTTTTATAAACATTGATTTTGGACATTTTCAGCAAGTTATAAATTTGAATTTTGCTAGTGATTTCAAAGGTTTTATAGCAGGTTACTTTTGAAGATTTTTTTTGAAATTATGTGTTTGAATTTGGGTGGTCACTTAAATGTTTTACAGCAGATATTATTTTTCTAATTTGGAATATCAAAAATACATGAGAAACTCTGTCAAATTTTCGGGTCGTGACAATTTTGGTATTAGAGCATACTGTAGACTATTGTCATTCTTCGATCCCCGAATACTTTTGGAGTGTTCTATAGTGTTAGACTATAAATATTAACCGTTTGTGTTGGACAGGTGTAAGATATATTGTGCCTCGTTATGTAGTAACACTATCAAAATTTGTAAATAAATGGCTATATGAACTTATTATCTTTAAAAGATATAATCATATATTAGCTGCAGAGGTTTGAAATATGTGCTTTAGTTTGAAAATGGTGCAAGTATGTACTATTTGTTGGACTGATCGTTTCTGCAACTGAAAAGTTGGATTTACACTTGTACTGGTCACATGGAGGTGGTTGGTACAGTATGAGATTTGTTTTAACTATCGTATGGTTATCTTTGATATTTCTTAGTAATGGTTTGCGATTTATTGTTAATGACGTGATTCTTTGTTAAAACTTTCAGTTGGTAATGATTGTTTTCTAATTAAATATATTCTATTTGGTCATTTAATGGGAGATTAATTGATGTTTGAGTTTTTGATAAGAACCAATGATGATTAACTTGCATGCGGAGGTTAAAAAATATTATAATAATAATTTGAATACCTGTATATAAGGTAACTTACTTAAAAATGATGAGGTAATAATATTAGTATAGTGTATTAATTTTTTCTTAAGCTTTAATACAGTTGGATATTTTCCCTACTATTGAGTTCGTGTATGTAGTTTTGAATTTCTAATGTCTAATATTGTAATTGACCTAAACTAGTAAAATAAGTAGAATGACTTTCCATTTAAATTTATTTCCTTAAATTTAAGGTTGTAACCAAGGATTAACTCTACAGAGTTAAATAATTAAATGATCAGCTATTTTCTTGTTTAGGTTAAGAGACTATTGGCTAAGCATATAGTATATATGTTATCTATTTTAATTGTAAGAGTCATGAAATATTAAGAATTAGAGAGTTAAAGTACTAGATTAAGTGGTTGGCAAGTATGCCACTGAATGAAATGAACTGAATTAATCAGTCATTAATTTTCAAATTTATAATTTGGCACTTGACCAGATGTAATGTGGGCTACTTACAGTTCTTAAGGAAGTTGAATAATGAACTCGCTTAGGTCATGAATATTATATCGGTGAATTATTAAAAAAAAAAAAGAGAAACTATGACTGATATATGTTAAGTTATAATTATTAGTATTGAGATTTCACTAATGATTTTGTATGTTGCATATATCCGGTAACCGTGAAGTCTAAATAGAAGTAAAATTCAGCTTAATTAACTTGGGTTATTATGATTGAAGCATCAATACCGATTTCTTTGAACTCAGTTGGATCAAATACATAATCTTATGAAGAGTTATATAAGCACTACTGTGTTGTTGAACTTCTGATGAATTATAGAGAGTATAGGGACGTCCACTAGTACTATTATCGTAGCCCTTACTATTGGTTACTTTGATTAAGTGAATTAGATTAATATAAAATACATAAGAAACTAGATTGCATTAATATTGTCTCTTAGATTTTCCAATATTAAGATCATTTCCTTTTTTTTTCATATATTAGTAATTTGATTATACATGTATCAATATTTTTATATTAGTATTGACAACATGAATTAAGTCTCCTAAGTAGTAGTAAATGATATAAATATACGTTATAGTGTCTTAATGTAGTTGGCATGAGAAAGCTATGTACTAAAGTTAGATTTGTTATAATTGTGTTGTTCATCATTTCGTCCGTATCTTATTTAGTGATGAACTGAGGGATTTATTGATATAACTTATACTGAGAATAATTATTTTAGTCTAAGCATCTTATATTTTCAGGATATGAGTCATTGTTGATGATAAACATGTACTATAAGTGGGTGAATTCTTTGAGAGGTTCAGTAAATTGAACATATAAAACATCGGTAATGGTAACAAAATATTTGAATCATGGTAAGTGAATTTAGTCAAGCAAAATTTTCTCTGAATTGCACCTACGTCTATCAAATAGGATGGGTGATAGTAATAGTTAATATTTGTTAGTGATTTTGCTTCTCATTCATTCGACGAATATAAGAATGTGACAATACAATATTTAAGATAAGTTTCATAAACACAATATTATTTTATTGAAATTATTTCAAAAATCATGATTATATCAATTAAAAATTGGGGAGTGGTAGCAATACTAAAGAAATTACTTATAATTTATTTTCTTCATATTCATGTAATTATATAAGGATTGTGGAATTGGTGCTTGACGTTGAAATAATCGAATGACGAACCAACCTTCAGGATCATGAGAATTGTGAAAATTAAAGTTTTTAGTAAATTTATTATAAAGATTTTATCATAGAATGTAAAGGAATAAAGAATGGGTGTACGGTTAAAACATGAACATTGACAAACAATTGGTATAACATGTTGTATATTTGACATGTAGAGTTCACTATTTGAGTATGGGTAAGATTTCTTTTGCATACATTGGAGGGAAGTAACTTGGGTTCCCATAGAGATCAAGATTCCCAAGTTCATTTCTATGGGTTTTTCAAGCAGGCCTCTGGAATTCTGAAATACTCTCTGACAGCTAAGATGAATTCAGTGGATGGCTTTCCATATCTATGGGCTTTCTGTATTCTGACAACAGTGGTTATATTTATTTCTAGAATCATTGATGGGTTACTTTATACTGGAGTAGAGTTCAGTTTTCTATGTGTTCAGACTGAAGGTACAAGAAACAGAGATAATTGTGAAATTATCATCACTATTCTACACTATTATTTAATCAAGTTGCAGTGTATCACAGACATGTTGGGAATATTGTATTGGAGAACATTGTAAAGAACCTAATTGATTCGAGGCTAATTCCACGCATAAGATCTTCTGCATTATTCGACAATTGGTGCTCAGGTTTATTCTCAGATTTGGTTTCTGACCATATACAACGAAAGGGAGGTATGTTACATCAAGAAATATTTGATAGAGTATTCAAGAGAACTATTATTCACCATGAATATTCTTCTTCCCTATTGAACTTTTTCTCCTTACTGATATGAAGGGTGGTCATCTTCATATTTGTTAGTGAGAAATGTAGAATGTAGCAGATGTATTCATACATATTGTTGGGCTGTTTCTTCATTCTTGGCTTTGTATTATTATTGTCAGGGTTTTTCTTGAATCAATTGGTTTGATTTGGGATTTCTCTACATATGTATATATATTAGCAAAAAAAAAAAAAAGGGATTTGTGCCAGGACTATATATATATTTTTCCACATGGATATTCAGCTCGGAAATACAAGTTCTTTATCAGCAAGTACATTCATTGAAGGTATGAGCAAGTGATCTCAGCGGGACAGAGAAAAAAATTGCTGTCATTTACACAAGCTAAGAAAGAAGTCTATGGGAACCTGAGAGGATATGGAGTTCTCTAGTTGATCTACATGTCTTTCCATTTAGGTATTCAGCTTTAAAGTTCAAGAAGCGGTTTATCAGCAAGTTGTTAAATACACTTATGATAGTATCAGATTGATTATCAAAGTGCACAGTGGAAGCATAATGGTTGAACAAGCCAAGGATTATTTGGAAACCTGATACTGCTCTGAATGTCAACTGTCTTTATTATTTTCATTTCAGTAAGAAATTTCGGGGACGAAATTTTTACTAGTGGGGGAGAATTGTGAGCCCACCAAATTTATTTAGTTTGATTTCCATTAATGCAAGCACACAAGCCCATCCACTAATCATAATTGAGCCCATTAATATTGTTTTTACTTCACCACCTGAATTTTTCCTTCATTCTTATTTGTCCACCGCCTCAAAAATATCCCACATGCCTATCCACTCCCTTTTTCCTTTCTTTTCTACCGGTCCTTGTTTAAATCAATCAAAAAAGAAAAAGCAAGAAGAAAGAGCAACGGAGAAGCCGAGACATGGAACGGAGGGGGAAAGAGCTCAATCTTCGGTTTAAAGGGTAATACAAGTTTAGATATTTGTAATATTTACTTCATATCAATTCATGTAGTTTGTCTTACTTAGTAGTACTCTTCTTTTGATTGAACAAAATAAGAATTAGTTGAAGATGTGGATTTAGAGAGTAAAGAGGTGACTTTAATTATGGATTCAACAAGCTGTCTTTATAGTTTTTCCGATGAAATTGTGGTATGTTTCATAGGTAACTGCTACCAATTAGCATTTTTGTGTTATGGTGGTTAATGGAATTGATTATTAGGGTTTTAATGATAGATTTTTTAGATTTATTTCTAATATTGACATCAAGAATATTAATAGGAATATATTGTAGGTAGGAGTTTTGATTTATCTATGAATGAGGAAAATTAATCCTAGAAAAGAAATAAAAATAGCAAGTCTTGTTTAGTTAATTTGTTTGTGTCAATAATGTTATAAAAATGGGTTGTCGGTTAAGAGGAATGATGGGAGGATGGAAAGGAATTTATGAGAAATGGAGTGGTGAATGTCATAGGTAGAGAAATGGAGAAATTGACTGAAGGAATGGCATAGACTTCATTACAAATTATACTTGTATTTAGTTGACTGTCATCACTAGTTTTACCAGGCTCTGTTGTACATTGGTGTCCCTTTATAAATCTAATGTGCACTTTTGAGAGATTTTATATCTAAGGTGATGTCTAAATGATTTGTTAAGGTCCCGAGATGGATGATAATTAAATGACTTGCACCCTAAGGAGTTAACCGATGAACAAACTCTTTAAGAACGATGATAAGTATCTTTTTCTATTGTAAACTGATATAGATATATATAATACAAAATGATTAATATGATACATGGTGTGGTGAGTTATTGTGCTTATGATTCAAATATGACTGTTTGGTTCCTCTATGATGTAGTTTGGTATATAAACATATGATTTGATATTCTAGCTATGTTATAATAATTTTTTTCTTATTTATAATATATTGATTGTATTATGTTGATTAATTGAATTGTCTACAGTGTGAATTAATGTGAATTGATTGAGTATAGCCATGGTGACCGCCAAGTCAGCGAAGTAGAAATGGGCCCAAAAAAAAAAGATAAGATAAGATAAGATAAAGAAAAGCAAAAATAGAGAGATACGTAATTTACCGCTGACGTCCATCAAGATAATTTACCTCAGGTTTCCAGTGATGTATAAAAAAACAAGACAACAAAAATTGCTCTTACCGCCATAGGGTAATGGGTAGCCCCCGTGGAGTGTGATGTGTAGACGAAGGGCACCGGGAGATTGATATAGATTATGGCACAGAGTCGCGGTATCATCGGAAAGAGGAGTATCGATACCGTCCAAACCCTATCACGGGAGGAAATGTGACCCCATGGCTACACTAATTGTTTGTCAAGTCAGGTGTATCGGCTTGTTGAGTTCTTTGATGTAGAATTGGACTTCTTGTGATTGGTGTGATTTAAGTGTGGCTGTGATTGACTTGTTGGATTCTGATTTTTGGAAATGTGGTCACTAATATGAGTTCACCTGTATTACGGTGATGATGTGTTAATTGTCTTTTATGGATGTGGATTGAATTGGCTGAGAATTTTACATATATAATTGATGTGTGGTGATTCAAATAAGGTAGAGGTGTGCAGTTAGATATGGGGATGGATACGAGGTATGTATTACTATAATACGTATTTTATATTATTGACAAAGGGTTATAAATGAGTTGAGTTATGTTATTGTAAGTGGTTATTCTGTTTACTAATTATATATATAATTCATTTTTACTTTAAAACTGAATATTCATTGAGATACGACTCACGCCTTCCGTATATTATTTTTCAGATTCATTCGAGGTCAACATGATGGATATGGTGAGCAAAATTAGTTTAGCGGGGATTGAAGAAGGTTCTGGTTGGCTAGATTTTATAGTTTATAGAAATTACTAATGTTTGTGGTTCTATAAGTATATGTTACGATCCGAAAATTTTGGCACAGTTTTAGAAACGTTGATTCCAGACATTTTCACAAGTTATAAATTTGAATTTTGCTACTGATTTTCAAAGGTTTTATTGCAGGTTATTTTTGGAGATTTTTTTGAAATTATGTGTTTGAATTTGGGGGGTCACTTAAATGTTTTTACAACAGGTATTATTTTTCTGATTTGGAATATAAAAAATATAGGAGAAACTCTATCAAATTTTCGGATCGTGACACTCCTTTTTCAATAACCAAATGGGTCTTGCTCAATCGTTAGAACACCAAGCATTTCCATGAATTGCTTCTACTTATCACGGGAAAAATCTTCTCAGCAGTGGCTATAATCTTCTCCATGAGAACCTCCTGTATCTGAACTTGTTAGATCCCAAAATCGTGTTCCAATGAACTTCCCGATGAAGAATTTCATTGTAATCTCCAACCTTGGCTCTGATACCACTTGTTGGGAATTTTGGATCGTGCACAAACAATGAAGGTAGAGTGGAAGAGAGAAGAAACTACACACAATGATGTACGTAGTTCAGTACAACGGTAGAGTGCCATTAGTACATCCACACTAAAGGAGGGTCGGTGATATCTTCATTACTGAGCAGTAATGGGACAAGTATAAGACGGGGTAACATGACAGGCACAAAACCCAATCCTTATGGCAGACAGCCCAGAACAAAAGAGAAATCCCAAAACCCCTAAATACAAGACTCTGAACACACATTAGACGCACCAAACGCACCTTGCATGAAAGCTGTTAGCCCATATATATAGACTCGATCTCTTAATCTAGAATATCCTAATTTTTATCTCTACCCAAAATATTCTAAGATACAATATCAAGATATAATCTCCCCAAAAGATGGAGTATCAAATCTAGAAAAATAAGGAAACCAAATCAGATCTAAATCACCTTCAAAATTCAAGACACAATCCCAATAAATCTCCACTATGTCCTTAATCCTCCAAAGCTCCAAGAGTGATGCTAATAGCCTCCTTTTCCAATACCCAAATGGGACTTACTCAATCGGTAGAACACCAAGCGATTTCACGAATTGTTTCTACTTATCACGGGAAGAATCTTCTCAGAGGTGGCTATAATCTTCTCCGTGAGAACCTCTTGCATCTAAACTTGTCAGATCTCGAAATTGTGTTGCCGACGTACTTCTCGATGATGAACTTCGTTGTAATCTCCAACCTTGGCTCTGATGCTATTTGTTGGGAATTTTGGATCGTTCACAAACAACGGAGGTAGAGCGGAAGAGAGAAGAAACTGCACACAATGATGTACGTGGTTCGGGACGGTGGTGTAGTGACGTCCGTACATCGACAAAAAAGGAGGGTCGGTGGTGTCTTCATTACTGAGCAATAATGGAATGGGTACAAGATGGGGCAACATGATAGGCGCACAACCCAATCCTTATGGCAGACAGACCAAAATAAAAGAGAAATCCCAAAACCCCTAAGCATAAGACTCTGAGCACACATTGAACGCACTAAGTGCACCTTACATGAAAGCTCTCAGCTCATATATATAGACCCGATACATTCAATCTGAAATATCTATATTTTTGTTTCTATCCAGAATATCCTAAGATACAATATATCAAACTATAATCTTCCAAAAGATAGAGTATCAAATCTGGAAAAACAAGTAAATCAAATTAGATCTAAACCAATTTCCCATTTCAAGATACAATCCCAACAAAAAATACGAATAGTGATGGAGGAAGGGAAGAAGAGGGAATTGGCTCGGTCGAGTCCTGGGGTCCAGCTCAAGTGCTCTCCACCATGAATTGAGGCAGAAAACATTGCAGGTGAGTGTTGGGGGAGCGTAACTCCGGTTGGTTGTCCCCGGACCGACTGGCCTAAAACACCAAAAAGAAGCTAAATTTAAGGTTGACTTCTCGATCTGACCCTTTGATACTTAATTTAAAAAGTGTATCGGGTGACAACTAATATTTGGTTATTTATATATGCAAAAATTACTTATATCATACGAAGGTTTGCTGAATTAGAAATCAAATATACAAATAAGAGGAGAATCAGAGTTCCAAAGATAAAATTATGACTGATTAAAGTCAATCGTTCCAATAAATATTCCTCCATATACCTGATTCCAACCAATTCCCTAATTTATAACATGAACAGAAAAAATTTTATCACAATCTACCCGCCAGTTTCAATTTTACCAATAACCACGTTCACCCCTTCTCCCTGTTCGTAGAATTAGGGGGCAGCCGTTACTACTGAAATGTCCCATAGCCGCTTTGCCAAATCGAAAATGTGATTTTTACCTTTTTTTCTCCTATATAATGTAATCTCTAGCTGCTTAGGAGAAGGAAAAAAATGAAAGAGGAGCCAATCACATGATAGGAGGGGAAATAAAATTTACAGGGGATGTGGCGAGTACCGACACGAGTTCCCAAGCCACGCGAAGGTCCTCATGGGGTACTGAAGTTCCAATAGGCCTAGTGTAAGCCCCCTTGAATCTCAAGTTTGGATAATGCCAAGATGCTAGGCCCATGTATGCATGTGGAAGTTTTTGTGACCGAGGAAAACTTGGTGAATAAGATTATAGGGAGCACGGTATGTAGCGATATTGCATGGATGCTAGAGGGTAACTCGGACTCTTGTGACTATGGTGTGGAAGCTGCTCTACCGCATGGCCAGAGCATCACCTTCTAGGGGAAGAAGCCATAAAAGCGCGAAAAGCTCCTTAGAAAGGGAACATGTGGCTGACTTCCCTTGCTGCTAAAAGTTTCAAGGGATGTGGGTGCACGTGCATATTAATTTGCATGGATGCTCATACATGCAATGTCATGGGTGTGGCACCGCAATAATCTCAATACCTATTGTATGGGTAATGTAATTGCAGTTAACTATGAATCCATGATGTGCGGTATGAATACAGATGCTTGATATTGCTTGGTGTAACATGTTACCACTCAATACTGCTGATGGTAGTGTGTTTTTGCTTGTGTCGCTCTCAATAGTGTGGCATTACACAGGTTTGCTTGGCGGTGGCTGATCGAGTGCATGTGCTCAGTCAGCATAACCCACTGAGTGGGGTTGGCACTCACAACCAAGGAATTCCAACATTTGGTGGTCAAGAGGGAGTTACCAATAGTTACATTTGGCCAAGAAACTGCTCAGCAATTATGTACATGCTGCCTTGGTTTTGATTGATTATAGATCGGGTTCTCTGTCCTTTTGTTCTAATATATTGTGCAACTTCAAGACATTCCATTTTGTACGGTCATAATAAAAGTCAATCTGAGACTCATGTGATTCATGTGGGCATGTTCTGCCAATAGTCTGTTGAGGGAAGAGTGCTGGCATGTTGGATGTGCAGTCGAGTGAGAAGTGCAAGCATATTGGATGGCCATGAGACATATACTCGACATTGTTGGGTCCGAGTGAAGAGCTTAAGTGCGCAGGCTCGAGATGCATACACAACATTCTGTAATCCTATCTTGTATTATAAGGGTCTTGCTGTAACTAACTAATAAGACTCAGAATTTCCTTTTGTACTGCATTGCTTGTATCTGTTATGTGTTGATGAACCTCGATTAATCGGTAGTACGTGTGTCTGAGATTCGCTGGCTGAGAGTGTGAACCCTGCTCGACGCCATCAAAGGTGGGAGAAATTCAGTGGCAACTTCGAGCCTGTGACACTTATAGGGCTGGAACCGAGTTTCAAATCCGCGAAGGGACTGGAAAATGCACTATAAATGTTTCCGTTCTCCGTTCAGACAGAACTAATTTTTTTTTTTCAACCTTATATTAATGTCCCCACCAACCGCAGGACACAGAAAGTCCACAAGACCTCATACTTTACACAAAATAATTAATGAGACAGAGACCTAACCAAGCACAGACAGGAGAGGAAAAGGCCACCCCCCTCCCCAACTTGTCTTCTGGCTTTTCCATTTCTCTACCTCTTCGTCTTGAAATTTATGTCTTTCTTTAAGATTATTCTATTCACGGCTCGGATGTCATGCGACTTATTATATGCTTTTCAATTCAAATCGATCATTGGCTGGCTAAACGGGTACAGAAATTCAATGAGTCCAATCCTAATTCAACAACTGTAACTCAACTGGACGGAGAAAAAAAGGGGTTTCTCTTTTCCGTTCTCATGGAGCCAAGCTTGTCCCTCAAGTACGGACGATAAAAGTAGAAACGGGCAGGGCAGTAAAGGAAATCAAGAGGTCCCGACTCCCGAGCATGTAGACTCGTATGCTCCTTTTATTTTCATTTCCAACGAGGTCTAAGAGATTATTTACTCCTGCGCTACAACTGGAAAAAGAAAAGTGCGATGATGCTTGCATTAAATTAGTTTCTTTGAATGAAATGGTACTTAGGAAATATGTTTTTTCACTGTGTGATATTCGAAATTCAATTTTTTTTTTACAAATTCGGATTTGAGCATGATTTACCCACCAAGAAGTAAAAGTTTTTTAATAATAAATTTTCTTCTTTATTAAAATTTGAATCAATAACTTATTTTATTTTTAAATAGTTGCTGATTCACTTCGACAAGCTATTGATTGTCAAAAAGTCCCACCTCCCGTTCCCCACTTTCACTTTCTCACGTGTCCAATCAATGTGTACAGCTGAGTTCAGTGTTCTTCGGAGTCAAAAAGGCATAAACTTTAAAAAACACCACCTGTTAGGTTTCACTAACTATATAGAGGTAAAGCCTTTTGCATGATTGCTTTAGCAGCACTTCAAAGCAATAAGCCAAATGGGAGAAATGTTTTTTTTTAAAAAAATAATTAATGAATGGACAACAATTTATACGCATTTTTCTATTTTGGTCCTTGATCTTTTCTTAAGTTTCGAACTTACTCTCTCGGCCCTTCTATCTTTTCTTCTTTTATGTTGTTGATGTTTTGCCAACGTGCACCATGACAAAGCAATGTCGGCCATTTGGCAGTCATTGCACAACTCGAATCAAGGCTCGGGCACCATATTGTATTTAATTTTGTGAATAGTTTCTTCTTTATTATCTATATTTTTAAATAATCATTTCTCCAATGAAAATACTAGAAAAAACTGCTGACTGTTCAAAAAATTTAAAAGTATTCATTTATAGAAATATGGAGAGAAAAAACTATGAAGAATATATTATAAGATGCAACAAGTGCATATCAACTATTTACTGCAATTTAATTAGTATTTTTAAATTGAATAATAGTGTAAGTAGAATCACAAGAAGATTCCTCAGCAGGTCAGCTAGGCAACCTAATGAAAGGACTGAGTGGAGAAGGCTCTGTACATTTATTAGAGGTGTGCGCAGGTATAGGGTAGACTCAGAACCGATATGAACATATCATATTGGGTTAGTTTTGGATAGATTTTCATGAAAACATGGTAGGTTCCGAGTAGTGAAATAAGGAACGGGTCAATTCCGGTTCTAACACACAGGGTACCCTAAACTGAAATTGAAGCATGTTAACTTATTCTCGCAGTTGATCTTAATTGTTCGTAACTTTTTCATTTGAATTCCAATTTACAAATAATTTAAACCATTGCATTCCTAACTCAATGAGTTTCATTTGACATTATAATTATGCATATTTAATGAATTTTTCTTATCTAAAATATCATTGTAACTTAAAATTAGTAATAGATAATACTTGTATACGATCAAAATATCCTTAAAAATTATACATTTTTTAATATGATAAAAATATATTAAATAATAATTATTATAAAAAATAAAGAAGTAATTCACTTTATAAAAGTAAAAAAATAAATAATAAACAGGTTCCAACGAAATACCAAGAATCTGTGGTAACTTACAGGTTTCGAGCAGGGTTCTATTCCAAGATTTAACAGGGTATGACCCAATTCTAAGATTTAGGAACCAGTCTTATACATGGTAGAGTCCGGGCACCATAAAAAATATATGGTACCCGGATCCACTCACCCCTAACATTTAATGTGGATGAAAATGTCCTTGTGAGAAATTGGGGGGCAAACTTAACATTAAGAAAAGATTGAGGACCATCAGGGCAATTTTCCTTAGATTACTGCAAGTGGTCGAGGAGTGGTGCGAGGATCCATTGACCGGGACCCCCCCTCCTGCCCATATTTCATTTCTCTAGGTATTCACTCTTCAAAGTCACCGATTTTCGGCCCCACGAAATAATTCAATATCTCTATTTCTTAAATAAGATCACGGATTTGAGAATTTTACTACTGCAAGGAACACCTTATCGATACTTTTGAAATAATATTATATTATATACTCGTTATACCAAAGACTTACGAGATGCCCGAAAGAGGAATGGGAGTAAAAAGTCGTGAAAGATTGACTACAAAACAAGGAAGCAATTAAGAATGCGATGTTTGCCGCCTCACTTGGCATCACTCTTCCACTCAGAAAGACAACAAAAGAGTCAAAAGATTCCTTGCCCTTTCCTCCACTCTTTCCCCGACAGCTATCCAAAGTAATGTTATTTGGTCAATTCCCCCATTACAAAAAAAAAACGTATTTTTTTCCTTTCCTTTTTTTTTCATTTTTAAAATTCTTTTCCCATCCTACCACTTAGTAGACATCCTTGTAAACTTTCATTCAGAATCATATAATACTTGCTGAATATTTTCTATCATTATTTCACAAAAAAAAGAGAAAATTTTTTTATATTTTTTTAATTATTCTATTTTATATTCTTTAAATTTATTATTTTTCTCTTCTATTGAATTTATCTATCTTAAATAAATTTTCTAAATCTATTCTTGCAGAAGGTGATGGCGACCACATGCAAGACCACGACGGCCGGAAACCCACGCATCCCGACTAAGTGTAAGAAGTTTGATATTTTCTTTAAAAAAAATTATTTTAAGTTAACAATTTGATTTTCTTAATTTTATTTTTAACCTCCGACGGAGCAGCACATGCTATATGAATATTTTTAATAGGAGAAAGTCTTCAGTAAGTCGGTCATATCATATAGTCAATGTTGATGTAGTATATCCATTCAATTAAAACTTGACAAGTAAATCATAATTATATAGTTATTATTATTAAATCCTAAAAAATCTTTAAAAATATAAAAAAATCATAATAAATAGCAAACCATAAAAGAAAATATATATAAATGATAAAAAATTATTAAAAAATAGTAATAAATGGTGAATTCCAAAATGAAAAATACATGAGTAAATCATAATTAGACAGATATATAACATCAGTATCGCCTATGCAATATGAAGAAAGTCTTCAGTGGAGCGGTCATACTACGTAGGTGATGCTAACATGATATATTCGTTCAATAAAAATCTATATTTTATATATTTTTCCATTTAAGATTTTTTTAATTTTTTTACTATTTATATATTATTTCTAATTAGCATTCATCCTTTTTTTAAAGATTTTTTTATATATTTTTTAAAGATTTTAAGATTTAATAACTATAATTTTATAATTATTAATGACAAGTTAATTCTTAATTTGACGAATATACCATATCAGCACTGCGTATCTGATATGATCGTTCCATTGAATACTTTATCGTACGGTATGACCGCTCCAGAAGACTCTCTTTTAACAGACACTGCTAGGTCATCTATCATGGCGATTGAACAATGGATGATTCAGTTGTTGAGTAATGGCTCTTTTGACTTATTAAAGACGAAAAGACTAACTCATTTTACCAGTATTAGTTGATTTAAGTGGTTTAATACTTTTATGTCAGACTATTTATGAATGAAGAAAACTCATGCCAAAAAACTTTGCCCTTTATTTGACCGACTGAGCTCGAATTGTATTTAAAGAGAGTCTCCACTGAAGTGATCATATCACCATTATTAAATCCCAAAAATCTTTAAAAATATATAAAAAATTTATATATAAATGGTAAATACTAGTTGAAAAAATATACAAATAGTAGTAAAATATTAAAATAAATAAATTCTAATTAGACATATTTAAATAGTAAATTTTAATTTGACGAATATATTATATCAGCATCACTTACGTAATATAACAGTTTCATTGAAGATTTTCTCATATTTAAGAATACCAGTGATAAAAAAAGGACTAGCTTAATTTTTCTCATCTATATACCAAAGTAAATTGACTCTTGAGAGTTCAATCTCAGTCACATTCATTGAATTTACAGGGGACAGATTGCAAGAGGAAAGAAGGGTATGATTTCTCTGGCAATTCGAAGGACCAAAGCAACAAGAAATCAAGCTCATGCACATCTCAATTGACTCATCACAATCCTCAAAACACATTGTTAGGCTTTGATGTCATCAATACAGAGATTAAACAGATCTTCACAAAACCTGCCAGACACAAGTAGAATTGAACTGAACTCGATACAGTAACAAGCTTTTGATCATTTCGTACTCCGATCCGAACATTTTCATCAGATTACAAGCATAAAGAATGTTAGCTAACACGGTAAATTGAAAACACAGGGCAGAATCAGACACAATTGAAGTGAAGATTTTCGCATTTCTTCCTTTCAAGCATTCCCCAGAGTACAAATTGCAGATCCACTCTCCTCATTATAGCTAATCACGAGCAACAGCAGCAGCAATTGGAAATCTTACAAAAATTAGAGTACTTTTTTCAAATATTATTTACCTGAGTACCAGAACTCATTCAATTAGAAGAAGACGAGCCCGAGACCCTCGGCGATGAGAGCGGGAACAGAGGCAGCAGTCGGGGCTCCGGTTCCCGTGGAGTGGTGGCCGGTGAAGGGTGCAAGAAGAATCCCTTTTCTCTTATAGCTTTCTCCTCCGCATCGGTGTCTAGATTCGAGCTCTCGTAGGCGGATCTGGTGAATGGTTCGTGGGTCAAAGGCGTGACTGGGCTGAGGGCCAGGGAGGGGAAGTCGAGAATGCTCGGGGAGAGGATCTCGGCGTTGCGGGGCGAGGCGCCGGATCCTGGCTGACCCGGGAAGGGCGCCAGAGGGTTGATCTTTAGGCTCTTGAGGGAGTTTCTCCGCTCGTAGAGCTTGAAACCCGATCCGGATTTCTTGGGGATGTTCTTGATGGGTGGGATGCAGTGGTGGTGGGGCCTGGAGGTCGTCTGAGTGGGCGGCGGCGGGGGAGGAGTCGGGTCGGGCTTGGACGACCCGGTGAGCATCTGGACGACCTGCTTGAAGGAGGAGGTGTCGGCCTGGACGAAGGTGGTCGGGTAAGGGTTTGCGGGCTCCGATCGGGTTAGGGGCAGCGGGGAGCCTTGCGGCGGTTGGCCGTTCTGATTTGATGGGCCGTTGGGGTTCGCAGAGACCGTGTTGGTGGTGGTGGTCGTGGTGGTGCTGGAGCTGCTGGAGGAGCTGCGGCTGGTTGGGGAAGGCAGGAGCGAAGGTGGGCTGGAGCTCTCATGGTGGCTCTGAGAAACCTCCATTGACGCGTCCCTCAGTTGCAGAGACAAAGATGAAGGGAGAATCAGAGATTAGTGATGAGAGAGAGAGAGATGAGTGTAAAAGCTACGAGGTGGCGTTTGGTTTTGGGTTGGTGAATAGTCCGAAGACCATAGTTTTAGGAAAAAATTCTTAAGTGAATTATGAGAAAGTAATCATCAAATTACTTAAGTTAATAATAAATTATAAAAGTTATTTAAATAATAAATATTAATTTATTTATTTATTATAATTTAATTTATTTATTTTTATGACAGTAATACTCCATCCAAACAACTCCTTGTAGCAGCAATTTGAAATGCATCGCTATCTCCGTCTTTCTACAAATACGCGCGCCTGTTAGAGCGTGTACTGCACAGGGCAATCGCTGATCAGTCAACTTTGGACCCTGGTCAACCGAGGGGGATGGACTGATTTGAAATTGTTACCTTTCCTTTTCAAGAAAGGGCCTAACCAAAACCATATTTAGCCTTCCAATCCAACAAAAAGATAAGGTTTGCGATTTAGTCATTTACCTACCATATGGGATATTATTTCGTTCATTTGGTTCAGCAACTGGCTTTTTCATATATATATATATATATATATATAATATATTGGTTTTGCAACACTTGAATTTGGAGGCTTAATGAGAATCTAGCTATCAAGGTAAAGATCTCTAATCCCTAAATGTTATTTAATCACATGATTTAAATTTAAGATTTTATTTAATAGAAAGACAGCAAACTATCAAACTAACTTATGAGCGATCTTTCATTTTTCTTTCTTTTAGTAAGCAACTAAATCAAGTGCCTGTCACAAGTAGTGGTCATCCCAGTCAATGTGGTGCCCACATCTTCGAGGGGAGAAATTCCTAAGTGATCCTATCTCATCAAGTGACGCAGGGAAATACTAATCAAAATGTGACAAACGAACAAATTAGTGTTGATAATCCAAATAGTTATCATAATTATTACCAATGTAAGTAATTTAATTGGTTCTTAATCATCGTGTTATTGTGAGATGGGACCATCTAAGATTTTTTCATTCAGGGGAGCCTGCCTAGGATCGGGGGAGCTTGAGGAAAAAGAAGTGGAAGGAAGTTGTCACTTAAGGACCTTTTTTTTGTGTGCAACACTGGTATGTGTAAGTCTTTTAACCTCTGACTTATTCAATTTGAGTCGGGTCAGTTCATTAATTGGTTGCTCTCATGGTATGAGTTTTCTCTATAAAAAAGACTCAAACTTGGGACCTCTGCTTAAGGGAAACAAGTGTCTTATCATATGAACTAGCTCATGTTGCTTAAAGGCTATTTAGGGGAAACCATATGTCGCCCGATGATGCTGGCTTCTCTCGCAGCCTTGGTCCCCATGTCATAACTATAAACTTCTAGTTAAGAAGTACCACCCCTGCCTAGTGTTTTTATTCGGGTCGAAATTGGATTGGAACAGGCCCGTCTTAACCTGGAACTGACTCGGCCTAGTTGTGAACTAGAATCAGTCCAAAAATTTTATGGGCCTCGATGATTACAATTTGGGTCAAGGAAGGTGAACTAGTCACCCAGAACTAGCTAGAACTGTACTAGGCCTGAAACTATAAACCGACTTCGCCTGGGCCAGAACAGTGAATCACAGACCATGACTGCCGAATTTATAAAAGAATTTTAAAAATAAAAAATATAATTCATCCAACAGGTAGAAATAATAATGGCTTGAGTAATTCTTCAACATATAGGAATATCAATGCATCAGATATTCCTCCAATTGATCTAAATAACAATGGATAATATCAATGGGTCGGATTAGTGTGCCATTGTTAAATTAGCCCATAAACAAGCTCATCGAATTAGTTTGATAGTTTGCCTTACATTATTCCTTTATATAAAGGTCTTCTTTGCATTATATTATTTAAATTCGATGTTTGATAAGAAATGAGAAAGATAGTTGCTAGAAGTAACTCAATCACATATCGATAACACCAAGAGAGTGTGGGAGAGGTTACATCTATATATAGGATAATCATTCAAGTAATTTTTTAAACAAAGATTTATGTATGCACATGAATATATATATATATATATGTATCTGAGTGTATATAATTTCAAGAATAAATAAATACAATTTATTTTTTATAATAAATAAAATATTATATAATATACTTAAAAAATAAATAAAATAAAAAAATTTAGGCTGGTTTTGCCCTGAACCGGCCCGGTGATCCACCGGTTCTGGGCCGATAATGGGGTCTTGAACCGCAATGAACTGGCCCATCTAACATAGCTACCCATACCCAAGGCTTATCAAGGAGGGCATAATCAAGATGAATATGTACTTGTTTTTGCATTGGAGACCTTTCATGATTTACTAGATAACTTCGAAATATTTCAGGATAGTGTGTAGATAAGATTGTTAAACTTGTAATATTTTGTGTATCTTCTAAGATTTTCTTTTTGTTTCGGTTATGCATATTAATGTAAATCCATTAGTAAAGAAGCTGCTCAATTCAGCCCTGAATCGCTCCGTGTACTGCTCATAATTTTTCATGGTATCATAGTAGTGATTCACATTATTGCACCGAATATTTCTTTCTTCCCTACCCATCAATAGACAATCCATTGTCCCTTTCTATCCCTCATCTTAGTTCACCATGACTAAGGTTAAAGATCCCTTTATCCACGAATGGACAACATACTTGTAGCAGAAGGAAAAAGTGTGAAAGCACCCTTCTACAGCCCATGTGCCTGGGCGTTTTGACAAGCCCAAGAGCCAAGAAGTCAATTGGACCCACTAAATTCAGCAACCAACATCGTGTTCATACTCAGAACACTCAGCCCACTCCATCTCAGCATGCCCAAAATGCTATTTTAGATAGAACCGGGACTACGACAGGTGATAAAATGGGGGTTGTGAATGAAAATTTATCTAGTTCTCTATTTCAACATTTGTTGAGTATTATCGGCATAGGGATTATTTTCAGCCACTTTTCTAGTAACAGTTTTTTTCTATTGAATTAAGAGAAGATTATTGACAGCAAACCTTCCATGCACATGATAGTTTTTTTTTATAAATGAATATATTATTGACATCACCAAGTCAATTCATGATAGGTTGTGCACATGATGGGTTGTGCGTATTTAATTGTGAACCCTAAATTAATCACAGCTCCTTCTCCAATGTATATTCCTAATGGAAAGTCCATGCAAGCTACATGTATTAGAACGACCGATCTTGGGAGATGTTTTAGTTTGAATGATGTATAATTGTGCTCTGATTTATTTACAATTTGATTTCTGTCTAGAATTAATCCATGATCTCAATTGTCATGTAACACTCTTATCGGATATGTGTCTCATGCAAGATTGAATCTTGAGTGGGATGATTGGAGTGAGTGAGATCAGGGGGAGGGATTTATTATCTACAACATGTGGCACATTTAACTCTCTGGTGCAAATCGAGAAATGATGTGGAACTGTGGCATATGAGACTTGGGCATCCCACACACCAAGTTAAAGTACCCGGTTTGAATATGAATTTAGAAGACAAAAAAAAAAGTTATATTTTGCCATTGAGCAAAAATAAACTCAAAATTTTTAAACAATGTCAACAAATCGGAGCCCCATTTTCAATTGTTTCATTGTCATATTTGGGGGCCGTATAGAACTCCCTCTTTATCTTGGACACGTTATTTTCTCAGGATAGTAGATGATTACAGTACAGGAGTTTGGTTATGTTTGTTATGAGAAAAGTCGGAAACACGATGATTTTTATGGGATTTTGTAATTTGATTTAAAATCAATTAGATCAAACAATCAAAGTCGTACAGACTGATAATGGGCTAGAATCCCTATCAAAGAAATTGCTATATTATTTTTTAGACAAGGGAATCATTCATCATACTACTTGTGTGGAGACACCACAATAGAATGAAAGAGTGGAACAGAAACATCGCTACATCTTAAACTTGGCACAAAGAATGGCCTGATCGAGAGAGTTGGAGGGATGAGCTGAAGCGTGAGGTCCTAGACTCTGAGGTGGAAGAAGGATGATTTATTCCTCAACTCCTACTGCCAAGGCAAAGTTAGTGACACTCCCAACATGAAGGAGAGTGTAAGAAGGATGCTAGTGAATGAGGCTATTGATTGTTTTAAAGGTACTTGTACCTATTGTCATATTTTTGTGGGGTTTGTTTAATAAAAGCTTAACCATAGTTCAGAGTATAAACAAAAGTCAAAAAACGAAAAATCCTTAAAAACTTACCCGAAAGCCCCCAATGTATGGGGCCTAATATAATTTTAGGGTGACTTTTAAGTTGGGAAAAAGTAACAAGAAAAATTCGAACCTTGACCTGAGAAAACTGGCGGGGCTCGAGACCTACTTGAAATCATCTAAAAATACAACACTATGTTTAACAATTAATTTTATTATTAAATTTTGAGAATATGGAAATAATATTTTTAATACCATTAAAATTAAAGTTTAGTTTACCTTTATTTTATTTAGTTTATTAATATATCAAAATATTTATAATTAATATCTCTCATTAGTATGTATTTTATTTTAATATTTAATATATTATTATCTTGAAAGTCGAGACCCAAAAACCACACCTATAGTGGCCGGTTTTCATAACTCCTAAACAGTCGTTTGTACGGTTTTTTACACTCGAAGAAACCAACATGAAAAAGTTAGAGTCTGACAATTTCCCCAAAAAATCACCCCATCTGAACTATTTACGCCGCTAACCTTAGTTAGGTTGATGCAGGTGTTCTAGTAGGCCAATATCATTGCCTAAGGCTTAGAGGAAAGGCCCTCTCCGTGAGGACAACAAGATCAAACACTAGCTCGAGAAGTCTTTGAAATGAGGCTCAAGAGTGCGATGACAAGGAGGCTAAGACCCTGGTGACCAATCTATTAGAATATTTTCTTAAAGACGTGAAAATATTTTTAGCAACATTCCAAGGAGTGTTTTGAAAACTAACACCATTTTGTATCAGTTTAAAAATAACACTACTATTTAATGTTGTTTAGTGAATTTTTAAATAATTCCCATTCTGCCCTTATCATTCGTATAACCCTAACTTCCTCTCGTCTCTCCCTGCTCCGCCTGCTCTTCTCTGCTTCGCTTCCTCTCCTTACTCCGCCTCCTCTCCACCTCTACTCCCTGATCCGCCTCCTCTCCCTGCTCCGCCTCTTGTTTGCCTCCATTGCCATTATCATCTCCCACCCTCCCTCCATCAATCATTGTTCGAGTCTCTTCCTAAAAATCTCAGATCCGACGCCATCGCTGCGCCGCTAAATCAGTCCCGAATCGTCCTTCAGGTGAGCGCCTCGACTTCTGATCCATCAGTTTTGCATTTTTTTTGCCTTCAAATTAGGATTTTTCCCTCCTATCTTCTTTGTACTTCACTAGATTGATGTTGTAATTAACTGCTTTAGCTAAGGTTCGGTTACTCAGTGCTAGATCAAAAGTTATATGTTGCTGGCATTTCTCTTCCCCTTCCCCTTGATTCAAGTGTCATTCACAATTGCCTTGCTGAGGCTTGGGTTAATTTTGGATCTTCTGATTTCCCTACAACCATTAATTGCTCTATGACCATCGTTTGAAGTACTCATTACCATTCTGATTCCAGGGGGATCGGGCTTTGATTGTCTTTATCTGGCTCCATTTTAGCTCATATTCGCTAATTATTTTACCAGTAGTGATGTTGTCAGTTAGGCCATGCCGCATATATCCGATCATTTTGATTCGATAATTTGCTTTTTTTGGAGAAAAGACATAGGGAGCAAGTTTGAGCATCTCCTGGATAAAAAAAGGGAAATTGATCTCCCAGTGTTCATCAAATTTTGAGAGAAGTAGGGTCTTCCCATGTTATATTGACAACAAAGGAAGTGGCAGTAGTGTTTGATATATTAGCTTTTAGGTCTAGAGATTCACTACGAAACTATTCTTTCATATGAATTGGTGCTTTCTGTGAGCATATTGGATTGCCTATTTGGTTTGTAATTCTTTCATATCAAGATTGCCATTCTTCTCTTGAGATTATGGTTTTTGTGTAGATGAATCTCAAGAACATCAAACATGTGCAGATATTCACATCCCAACCTTTCAGTAGTCACAATTTGCTCAAAAAATGCAACCCTTTGATGTATAAACCAAACTGGAAGAGTTACCACCAGTTGCTTTTTTATCATCAGGAGGAGTTACCTTTATTTTATGCTTCTATAGGCATCAACGAATTGGAATTCTCTCATGCATTCTTGTAGTCTGTTGGGACATAATTATACTTTGATTTGTGGAGATGGAACAAAATCTAAGGATTCCTCGTGCCGAAAGGTTTGTGCCGAAGCTGAATCGACATAACAATATGCAAGTGTTTACTAATATTGAGAGTGTACTTGCCAATGAAGAGGACATGGTCTGGTTCCAACAAAATTGTCTAGGGTATTTTCTAGATATGGACCGCGACATGGCGTTTAGTGGTGTGCCAGTGGTACATTTACTATTGAGGGAAATCAAACGTAATGGTCAAGAGATGAAATGTGGTTTGCTACTAGATGAAAACATTTGCTGAAGTTGTTGAGAAAAGAGTTTTGCCTTATTACAAGCTTAAAATTCGGGGCTTGCCCGAATTTACAGCAATATGAGCCCCCCACTCGTGGTTTGCTGCATCGATATTTTTAGAAAAAGAGAGATATCCAATACGCTGATATTCAAAAGGTCCTGGTTGGTGGTAACTTCAGCGAACAACTTGACGCTATTAAATTATCCCTGATATGCCTGTTGGGAAAATTCATGTGGGGAACTGATAAGAGATGCATAGTACCATATTTGTTGTGGGGCTTAGTGGAGAACTTAGACCAGTTTGATTCCTTCCCATGGGGGAATCTTATATACAAGAACTTGATTAAGAAGTTCCGTCAAGCTCTCAACAGTCTGGAGTAGGTGGATGGAAATTAACCTATGTGGATTTACATGTGTATTGCAGGTATAATAAATAATTAATCTAACTATCAATTACATGAAGTTATTAACAATATAATACATGTATTATTATTCTTTGCAGATCCTCGCATTTGAAATAATTCTTGATGTGGTTCGAATCTTCCCTCATGTAACCCTCATGTAAGGATTCATGATGGAATGGAACATAGACCGAGAAATTGTCGATGGACTTTTCAAGGCCGTCTAGGCTAGAGAACAATCAAAAGCATTTTCACTTCCAAGGTGAGATGCACTTGACAGTTTGTGTGATTGTAGATGTAGAATTTTTATGACAGATATTAAAAATATCAAATGACTTACAAATGTACGTGCTCCCGACACTTCAGCCAAAAGATGTTGAGATGCAATAACCTTATTTCGTGGATTTACAAGTGCCATCAGTGGAGGAGTTATGTCCAAATGAACCATTTGGAGAGAACTCTAATAGGAATGAGGGTGTTGAGGGTGAGGAGGGAGATCAACAAGGCTTTGGTGTTGAAGATCATGATTATAATGGACAATACCAGCGTGACTCAATGTTGGGGGCTATGGAGGACCGAATTAGAGTATCTATTATAGCATCCAAGAGATGAGTGTTGGAAGCTGTGCATAGACAAATTGACCCAATGATTACAGCGTCTAAGGCTTGGTTATTGGAACACATGAAGAGCCTCATACATGCGTCATACCTAGCACCTCCATCTCTAGTTGCTCCATCAGCAAGCCATCCTCCAACAGTCCCTTCTGCAAGTGAGCCATCTCCTCCATCTTCAGTACCTCCATCTGCAAATGAATCCTCGCCGCAACCTCCAACAACTCAATCTGCAAGTAAGGTAAACGACATATGACAAATTGATACGTTAGATGATATATTGTATAGTGCACAATTATAATCGGAATGTATTGATGATTGCAGGATCAAGGAAACAGGAAGAGATATAAATCTCGTGTTGGGAAACGAAAGAAGGCTCTTGTATTTCGTAACCCCTACACTGACCCAGATCATCATTTATAATGTGGTGTGATGTTGTTAAGAAATGTTGGGAGCTGACATTTTAATATTTTGTTATGAGTTTATGTTAGGACTGACTTTTACTATACAAATTAACATCATCTTATGGTGATGATATGCATGTCAGGATCATTCGGCTTATGTGCAGTGATGTTGGTATGAGATATCTCGTCGAATACGTCTTGAAAAAAATTAAATTGGCCAAGGGAAATACATAATAGGTCCCGAAAAATGTCCAATAGGTCTCTAGAAATCTAAAACTGGTCAAGATAAATTCAAAATAGGTCTCGAAAATGTACGTGGGTGCTTTGGTCCCCAGAATTTTAGAATTAGTCCCAAGAAATCTGAAACTGATCAAGAGAAATTCAAAATAGGTTCCAAAAATCTACAAAGTATTTTGGTCCTGAAAAATGTCTAATAAGTCTCGAGAAATTTGAAATTGGTCAAGATAAATTTAATATAAGCCCCAAAAATATGCATGGGTGCTTTGGTCCCGAGAATTTTAGAATTGGTCCCGAGAAATATGAAAATAGTCAAAAGAAATTCAAGATAGGTTCCTAAAAAGTACATGATACTTTCGTCTCAAAAAATGTCCAATAGGTCCCGAGAAATCTGAAACTGGTTAAGATAAATTCAGTATAGGTCCCGAAAATGCACACTGGTGCTTTGGTCCCGAAAATTTTAGAATTAGTCCCAAAAAATCTGAAATTGGTCAAGAAAAATTCAAGATAGGTCCCGAAAATATATATGGGTACTGTTGCCTCAAAAAATGTCTCAATACTTCCTAAGAAATCTAAAACTAGTCAAGAAGAATTCAAGATAGGTCTCAAAAATGTACATGGGTGCTTTGGTCCCAAAAATTGTCCCGAGAAAACATAAACTGATCCCAAACTGACATATATAGTTTGCTACCAACAGTCATGAGATAGTCATGTCTGTGCTTCTTCGATATCAGGTAGGCGTACTCTCATTGGACATGTTTGCTTGTTACGACTGTTTGCTGGCAAATCCCGCATCGACAATGATGGATGTACGTACCCTTCCACTAAATGAGCTTGGCTTATTTAAGTTGCTAACTTTGTTTACACAACTGGATGACAAATGAGTGTACAACCCATAATATCTACACTTTTTCCTTGTTCATGTCTCTGATGATGAAGGAATATGAGTCTTACGAGGTCTTCCTGATTGAGGTAGCATCTCTGGTGGAAGAATAACCATGGTACGTATGTTCTCTGGGATAACCCACTGTGTTGGCCCACCAATAGGCATGATTGGCTCAGAGTATGCACCAACAACAGAAGATAACAAATAGAAATTGGCACATAAAGTAGTCCAATTTACTTTTCAGCCTCTATTGAAAAATGAAGTAATTATAATCAATGACAGTAATGTCAGTCAAAATGACAAAAAATTCAAATGTCGATAAAAATTGACAAGGGAATTAAAAGAACCTTGCTGCAAAGAGGGCATGGACACATGGTAGACATTCACGTTGGAAAAATTTACATGTGCAAGTCTGCTGTTGGAGGTCAACAGTCCACTATAGTGAGCAATGCCTTACCAAAAATATATTCCAATCGAATGCAACGCACATCATATGATAGGCATCAGAATTCATCTTTATCACCCTGGCATGTGGAAAACTCGATAGTTGGGATGTCCAACTAGAAGCAATACTTTTTCGATCGTCGTGCCATCTCTGTGTCATATTGTGTACAAACTAAGCCAAAGTCGTAACTAGCAAATAACGTGCAAATCTAAGACAAGAGTTGAGGCACTCCTTAATGTTTGTTGTCATCAACTAGTAGCATGGTAATGGGCAATGAACGCGTGACCATTTACGTGGTCTTATCTCCATAAGCATATCATAGCATCAACAATTCACGCGTTTAATCTCATCCATGTGCTTATCAAAATCATGTACCATGTAACTCCTTATTGCAGCCTAGAAAAAGTCCTTCATATCAGTGCCATGAAACTGTTTAACTAGATTCTGTAAAATGTGCCAGCATCCCAAGACATATTCAACATCAGGGAACACTATTCGAATGTCTTCGGCGATGCTGGAATTACAGTCAGATATGAACATCAACTTTTCAATATTATCAATGGCCACATGTGAGGCCCGAAAAAACCATGTCACCCATGAATATTCTCTGTGTCTCCATAACCAAACGCCAAAGGATATGCTAGGTCATTGCCATCCTTTGCACATGCTACAAACATCATGCTCTTGCAACGACCTTTTACATGAGTACCAACAACAGCAATTATTGGTCAAAGATATTGCTGAAAGCCTCTAATACTTGGCCCGAAAGACATGAAAAAATATAGAAAGCGATTATCAGCGTCAATGTATAGGTGCGTATGTGAGCCCGGATTTGCCTCCTACAAAGCATGACAATATGATGGCAACAATTGATAAGAGTCTTTAGGAGATCCATATGTCAGAGAGAGTGGGTAATGCAATGCTTGCCATGCCTTATTGTAGAGTATTTGAATTCCATACATCTCCTTCATATCTACAATAATGTCCCTAGACTTCATTACTCTTTCTTAAACACAGGACAATCTTGGCACAATCACCTCCCCAATGATACTAGCACTTGCTTGGCGATGGTACCGATGAACCTCATCACATTTGCTCATCGATCCACGCACGTATCTCCCAAAAGGTACCTTCCTTTTATCGGAATGGCACGAAATTTCCATGAACAGTTGGCCTCCTTGCAAATTGTGTAGAATAATATCTCAGTGGACCTATGTACTCGCCATTCAAAGTTTCATACTAAGGTGTATAGACGGAGTAATCTTTGCATGTCCTTCTTATTTGGGAAGAACTGTCCCATGTAAATGACATTTGTGTTCACCTTAGACACAAGATTTGTCGCATCTCCCTACCATATGAATGCATCTGCACCCGGTATATAACATTCAGTATTTATTTCAGTAGATAGTTGCACTACACCTTGTTCTTCTAAGCCATAACCAAGAAGATCTGCCATAACCCTGTTTGTCCAAGCACACTTATCCCATCTCGCACTCCACGACGGTTAGATTCAGAATATGGGGTCTGATCATTCCGAACATATTGCATTCCTGGCTCTTCCCCCAACAAATCGTGCACATAAGTATCTCGTACTTGGTCGGAATGTATATCTCACTCTTCTTTGCCTTGATTAATTTCATGAAGGGGTGGTGCAAGTGACATGCCTATTTGGGGCTGGTTGCTTCCATGGAAGGATGCGTCGCCTATTTTACCAATGCTTACTTGATGATGAACTTCTTGACAATCTGATCGAGCAACAAAAGTTACACATATTTAAGGTGGATATCTTTTCTCACTAAGTACTAACTCCAGATCTTCATCGTTTTCCACATCCATTTGATATGGAACATCATCTCCTCCAATATTTGTCGAATGCAACTCTATTATAAATCGGCTATTGTCATGAGGAACAATGGACTGCAACTTTCTATACAACTGATCGCATGAGATACTCATCGGGACAATTATGCCTTTAGACTTAATTTGACTCCCCGAATATCGACAACCTCCATCAGTTATACACTCCCATTTTCTATTGAACATAATCACCACTTGGTCACGCTCCGTATAACCTATCCATTAACATGAACATATATTATAGGTCCTGATAAAGTCTTTATAGTATCGATAAATAGGTCCTGAAAACTTATGAATAAGTCTCGAAATATTATGAATAGGTCCCGATAAAGTCTAAATAGGTACCAATAAACAGGTCCAAGAAGTTGTGAATAGGTCTCAAACAATCATGAATAGGTCCAGATAAAGTCTAAATAGGTACTGATAAATAGGTCCCAATAAACTCTCAATAGGTACCGATAAATAGTCCCGAAAAATTATTAATAGGTCCCGATAAAGTCTATATAAATATTGACGACTAGGATACTTTTCACTGGGATAGTAACACAAAATGCCTCGTCAAGCCTTGATAATTTCCACTGGGATGGTTAGATAACCGTGATTGGGAGGTCATCGTTGCTGCTGTTACCGGTCTGATCATCGTCAGTCGCCACCCGTGCCCACCCTGATACTCCGATCACTGTTTGCCTCTCATAATGCTCTGGTGAGGCCACCGGCAACCCGCCTGTGCCGCCCGTGCTTAAGTGATGCTCCGATGAGGGAAAAGCTACTGACGAGAGAAAGAAGAGAGAAGTAATGGAGGGAAATTGAAAATTTTAAAAGAATAGAAAATAGCTCATAAGGATATAAGTCTTTCACTAGAAGGAGGTGCTAGTGTTTCAAATATTTACAAAGTAGTGTTATTCTTAAAATGAAGTAGAAGAGCACTGCTATTTTTGGCCATTAACACTTTCTTAAAATAATATTTTATGTAACCTATGTGTCTCGGATTTATTAACTATTTATTAAGTCTATATGATATAATGTAGTTTTAATATAAAGGATGACATATTTATAGATATGCGTCGGTTAAGAAAAGTAAAGCCCAGAAATTTTAGGATGTAAATATGCCTAGTAACCCGAATTAGTTTTCTCTCTTTAAAAGATATTGAATCGACTGTGTTAAGAGTTATATCCCACGTCGACCAATGAAGAAGAAACTTGAGTTTATAAGAGAATTGGGTACCCCACCTATCAACTTAGGCTTTTAGTGGATATGTGCTTGAGACTCTTGTAGGTCCAAGTGGAAAATTTAATATGATATTAGAGCGGGTCGATCCTGAACTCACACAATGTCAAACCCGAGTGTGAAATTCGTGGTGGCCCGTTAAGTACGAGACTAGAAGAAAAATGTTTCGCTCATGTTTAGTTTATCAACTATGGAGAAAAATCTCGGCTCGCATGTCAGCACGAGTACAGAAGAGAATGCCTGCCTCGTGATAATTTGTCCCCCCTACTCGAGATCAGGAGAAAAATACCTAACTCGAAGTTAGTTGTTGAGGATAGGTGTTAAAGGGTACGTGTCAAATGTAAGCACATTACCATGTGAGGGCAGGTGTTAAATGGTACATGTCAAATGTAAGCACGTTGCCATGTGAGGGCTGGTGTTAAGAGTTGAATCCCACTTCGACCAGGTTGAAAAAAAAAAACTTGAGTTTATAAGAGAACTAGAGAACTATCAGCTCAGGATTTTAGGTGGATATGAGCTCAGGACTCTTATAAACCCTTGTGGAAAATTTAATAAACTGAAAAGAGTTGATTTGATTTTTCAAATCTAAAAAAAGTTTTAGAAACTAACATAAGGGAATCTGTTACTAGCAGAAAAGGAAGAGAACAAAGATCTTCTTAAATAGAGAGAACAAAGATCTTCTCGAGTACAGAGAGATCATGGTCGCTTCTGTCCATCAAAAGGCAATCAAAGAAAGACAATGAGACGAAGATCCGATAATTGTTCAAGATTCACTGTAAGGTTTTGACCATGAATCAATGTAAGTGTCTCAAAACTCATCTCATATGCAGGTGAAGTGTGTATAGTTTGATTTCAAGATATAAAGATTTGTTAGATTTCGTGATGTGGACATAAAAATCTACATTACCTAGGCTTACAGTTTATTTAAACTTCACACATGGAATTTGGAATATAGTTCTCTCTTTAGCACTCATCCTAAAAATATTGTTGTCTACAATCTAGGAATTGCGGAGAGAAGTTGCAAACCTTTTCTTTTCTCTTTAGTTTTTTTCTCATTGCAACTCTACAATATTTGCAGAACAATGTCTTCAAATATATTAGGCTCATTCAAATAGTTTATCTTATAATTTCTTTTATGTAAAACATGGTGTTATAATTTTGCAAATGAATAAAACCTATTAATGTAAAAATTTAACCTTCAAACTTTTTTTTAAAACCTAAATTAGTCAAAATTCAAAAGTTTTTAGATATTAAATAGTATCTACTAAAAAATGATTGACATAATAGGATATCCATTTAAATAAAAGGAAATAAAATTAAAAAAATAAATAAATATGAAAAGTCCCATTAGTGAGAATCCAAACTCATATTTCAATAGTCATTTTAGAGGATAATTGACATGAACAAATTCTTAAACATTCCTATTTTATAATAATTTTAAAAGAAATGAGGGTGTGCATAGATATCGAGTAGACCTGAAACTAGCTGGGTACATTTCAATAAAATTTGAGTAGGTTCCAGGAACGGTGTGTTATGATTACGATTCTTGCTCCAGTGCACCGAGTAGTCAGAAGTGAAATCGGAACCTGTTAACTAATTCGCATAGTTAATTTTAATAACTCGTAACTTCCTTATTTGAATTTCAATTTTCAAATCATTTAAACGCTAACTCATTGAACTTCCATTTGACATAATAATTGTATATATTTGATGAGTTTATCATATTTAAGATATCATTATAACCTAGAAAATACTTAAAATTAGAATTTATTCGATTATAATAAAATAATTATAATTATTGAAATTTTTTAAATTTGATTATTTTTTAACTATTATATATATAATATCAAAGTAATTTATATTATAAAGGTAAAAAAAATAGTAACCAAGTTCCAACAGTTAATTGGAATCTATAGGGTCCAATTTCAAGGTCCAACATAGTAGGGTCTAGAAAAAAAATTAGAAATTGAATTTTATATATGGTATTATTCAAATACCAAAAATATAAGATACCCAACCCCGATCACCTCTAACAAGAAAAGGATAAATTAAATTGTTCTCATTAATAATAATTATAATAATTATTTAAATAATTAATATTAATTTATTCATTTATTAAAATTTTATTATTACTTTTTCATATCCCATAATGACATAGGACTATCTACTAATTACTCACAATTAACACGCGCCTATGTGAGGTCCAAGGGGAGGAAAAGGCCATTTACATCTATTAGGGTTAGCGAGTTTATGTACCCTATATTTTTTTATAGTACTCGGACCCTGTCTTTTATATAGCCGTTTCCTAAATCTTGGAACCAAAAATCGGATCCTATTCGGAATTTATAAAATACCATAAGTTTCAAATGCCATGTTGGAACATATTTAGTACTTATTTTTTTACCTCTACAATATAAATTATTCAATATTTTCATAATTATTTTTATTTTATATAGTTTTTATCATAATGAATTATATAATTTTTAAGTATATTGTATAAGTACTATCTATTATTGATTTTATGTTATAATATATTTAGACATGAAAATTCATCAAAAATGCATAAGTATGTCAAATAAAAGTCCATTAAGTTAGGAATGCAACTGTTTAAACGGTTTGTAAATTAAAATTCAAACAAGAAATTTACGAACGATTAAAATTAACTGCACAAATTAATTAACATGTTTCAGTTCTAGGAACCCTAGAATTGGAACTAGAACCGAAACTGAAATCAACTTATTCATTAATTCATTACCTGTAATCTACCCTATTTTCATAAAAAGATACCCAAACAGCCCGGTTCCTACTAGTTATAAGTTTATCTTATACCCGTACACGGCTCCTTAACCTCCGTACTATATGAACGTTTCGTAACCTGTGTTTGAAATTTGAGACCTCCCATGAGAAGTTTGCGTGGGGGCCTGGGGCGACTCTGACATTAGTCGTGACAAAGTTAATTTTCGCCATTGACTAGCAGACCGATTGGACCCCGCCTTTCGAAAACTGCATGGGTTAGGTGTGTTATTTTGTAATGTGTGAAATTCGGGAGATTCGGCCGGCGGCTTTTCCAGTCGGGGCTGACTTTTCGTGTTGGTTTCTCATTCACCCAAGAACTCAGCGAATTTTATGTACGATCCCAAAAAATTGGCTTTTTTTCAGAAATGGTCTCTATTAATTATTTTTGGGTATTCGATTTTTAAATTTTTAATTCGCACCGCTGTCGAGCTCGTCATATAGATGAATCAATATTAATTATTTAAAAAATTGATATAATGATCATAAATTGGAATAATTTTATTGATATACTTTAAATAATTAAGAATGCTTTAAATTTTCTCCACAATTTTCCGCTGCCCAAAAAAATTTGGATTCTCCTGCTTGGATTCAATGTGCAATTGCAAGCGAACTGACTGATCACTGAGGATAGATTCTTCCACAAATGTGTGGTTGGAACATCAAGATTTGTTGATTTTTCAGGATTCAGCAGTTATTATAATACGAACACAAATACAAGTGCATGAAGGGATCCCTACAAGAAAACATGTATTTACAGGTAAAAGCACCGCGCAAAATGTTGCAGGACAAGGGAAAAAGTTGTTAGAAATTACAGTTATCACCAAAATTAAGCTAAAATAATTACGTGTCAGAAAAAGTCTCGTCAAAAAATGTTACTAGCAAAAAACATTGAATGTGACAATAAAAATGCTTGTCTGAGTCCACAAATTTTGCTGATATCTTGCCGATATTCTAACATATTGCATGTGTCTATTTATCAGTGATTTATCCCTGTCACAGGACGATGGTCAAGAAGTGTAGAGTAAATGATTTACCCCTTGAGTCATTGGCTTGTAAAAAAAGATGACCATGAATAACTTTTACAATGACATATTAAACTTGCAAAACCAGTCCTAAAACTCCAAAGAACTGTTTTGAAATGAGATATTGGTACGATACTTGGCATCCCCTAGGGCCTCTCAGCGACCTATGCACTCGAGGAAGAGCTTGTTTCCCTCACATAAGGGAGAATGATCCCCTGTCAGTAGTTCTTCACGACGGTGAATGGCATTGGCCTCGAAGCAGCGATCCCCAGGCAAAGGAAATTTTTGACCGATCCTCTTCTACTTTAAGAGCACCAACGGATGTTCTTTGTTGGAACAAAGCCTCCTTCTCCATCCCAAACGCACTGGCAGTTCTCAGGCCACCAACAAATGCAGTCCGATGGCATCGTTTAATTTGGTTCACCGGGCACATTCCCCGAGTGTCTTTTATCTCATGGCTCGCAGTTCAGGACAGATTAACTACCAGAACTCGTTTGCAGCAATGGACCACCTCTACTGAAGCCTCATGTGTCTTTTGCTAGGACCATCTTGAATCAAGAGATCATTTATTTTTCTCTTGCCAATACACCAAGGCGGTTTTTGAAAAACTCCAACTCTCCTTGCAGCAACATCGACCTATTGGATCCTGGGAAGAGGAATTCGAATATGCACAAACAAAGTGGAGAGGAAGAGGAATCGAGGCAACGGTGTTCAAACTCTCATGGACTTTATACATATACATCATATGGAGGGAAAGGAATTTCCGGATCTTTCAGAATTCTTCATCCACAACAGATGTCTGTCATAGTCGCATTTTGCACATGCTTAGAAGTAGATTAGTGACAATACATGATATTGGATCAAAAATCCAAAATAGTAGATTGACCTCAGTTGATGTACTGAGCAACCTTTTGTAAATGTGACAGCTTTTAAATTAGTAATATTGCCTAACTTTCAAAAAAAAAAGAAATGAGATATTGGAATTCTCTTTTATAACTAATACGAGATTTTTTTTTTGGTTATCCGAACACTTAATAAGAGCACCATCATGATGGTACAGAGAAGCCAATATTGAAAAGATACTGTAAAATTTTCACAGTACTTATAAGAGATTGGTATATTGGCTATATTTTAATATTCGAATAAGGAATTAAGTCTCTATTAGGTGGCCCTCATGTTATAACATCTGATTTGGTATCTGAGTAAGATATTATATATATTATGACTAAATAATATCCTTTTGATTGAATGATATATACAATAATATAATTTTGAGAGGTCCCTAATTTCGCCTTTTTAAAGGGTTTACGTCACCATCTTGACATCTCATCTAGAGAGGAAAGGGTTAGAAAATTCTCTAGGTCTTACTAATTTTATTGTTTCAGGTTTTAAATCGGTGTGTTCGTGATTGATCAAGTGCAGCCGATCCGATCACACATCTATTGGAATAGATTCAGGTACACTTCCGATTAATTCATCTCTTAACGTGTTCAACATTAGATCCTAGTGCTATCTGGTTTAAATTTCTTACATGGTATTTACTTAAAAGTTTAAACTTGTAGGTAGTTGTATATCAATTTTCTTATATTTCAAGTTTTGATTCATTGACTATCTAATGTGGGATTTATCTCTCAACATTTTGCCTCACACGGTAATGTGTTTACACTTGACACCTGATTAACATTAAGTTTGGTATTTTTCTTTCATACTCGGGCGAGGGGGGCAGCTAACCACGAGATGGATTTTCTCTTCCATTCTCAAGCAATATAACTAAGCACGAGATAGGCATTTTTCCTCATGTCTTGTGTTGGTGTGGTGTAAGTTCATATGATAACTGACTCTGATATCATATAAAATTTCCACCGGTCCAATAAGAGGACATGATCATATCCACATAAAAACCTAAATTTGTGTATAATGGGCACACAATTCTCTTATGTTGAATGAATTCATTGACGGCTTGATGTGGGATTTATTCCTCAACAGGCATGACTATAGGAGGGTAGTAATAAACTTATAAATCCCCCAAGAGTTCCTTCATTCCCATTATCAAAAACTTGATCTAGTGGTTAAAAATTCACTCCTATATGATGTAATGAGTCTGAAATTCTAAGTTAGAATCCCTTATCCCTCTTCAATGAACGCTTTTCCTCTTTTTCCTTATAATTGTTAAATTGTGTGTTGTGAGTAGACCGATGGTGAAATAGGTGACTAGGCCCAGACGAAACTGTTAGAGACGAATCTGGGCTTATGTCAATGAAGAGACTCTCAAAGGCAGGTCAGAATTTACATTAGAAATTGTCGTGATCAAACTTTTATATATTATATTATATTATTATCAGTAGGCATTATAAGATGTTGAGTCCATTTCTATCCAAAATTTCCATTCTTTTATATACCCATAGTTAATCTTATATTTAGTTAATGTGAGATTTAACATCCCCTCTCACACAACGTATTAAGGAGTGACAAAGAAATACAAAATTGAAAGTATAAGAGGATCTGGTAAAATGTTCGTTCAATTCCATTAGTTTCCACCTGCCAAACTCAATCTTCCCATACATCAGTCTCTTCCTTGTTTCTGGGCTCTTCCTGGCGAGGCCTTATTTTCTTCGAAGTAATGAGAGCTTCATGGCTCAGTTGAGACACCTCAAACCAAATCAACTACTGGGCCTTTGTCTTAACCTGTCTTGGGCTCACGATTTGATGCCAATGGCAATGGGCCGACTTCTGCATCCCAATTGAACTGAGCCTTTGAACTCGAGATGGACATGGCAGAACATGCTGTGTCATGTCATATTTATATGTTTCCAGTTTAAACTGGTTGATATCGAAAAAAAAATCCTAAAACCCATACACAATCTGTATATTATAGGGTCAAACTTGCTAAACATGAACATGACCACTTAATACTAGATTGACACATGCACAACACGTTTTATCTCTATTATTAAATGTTTCTAAATCCATTTAACACGTTTAACACATTTAAATAAAAGTTAAACGTGGTATAATCATGATTTTCCGCTCAAATTGGTTAAAGGGGTTAACAAGTTCATTAGTCACGCTATAACGCATTATTCGTATACTATCTGGTTACACAAGTTCAATCCAGATTAACACACTTATTTATATGGATTACACGGTCTCAATATGTTTAAACACAAAAACACCTTACACTCGACCCAAACCCGTTTACCTCCATGTCATGTCGTGTAAAAAATTGCTAGCTTTAACATGGTTGGGTGGAAATCAGGTTTATAGGTACCGGTTCTTCTTGGCCACGGAATTTTATTGTCGATAACTGCATAAATCCAACCCGGAATCAAAGGCATAGCTGCAGCTGCCGTGGAACCGAAATCGATATAAGTTGGAGAAGAATAGTATTACATTCCGAAATCAGATGTGCAGGAGAGAGTAAATATTCAATGCGGAATACATAATAAATTCGTCTTGTAAATTACCATTCAAACTTGACATATATAAACTCTCGAGATCTGTAAAAATTTTCACATATTGAAATATGAGATAGTTCTAAACAACGAATTTGTTATATATTATACACTGAATATTTACTCATACAAGGACATCGACACAATCAGGAGGCGTGCTCCTGTTCATGTTGTGAGAGGCCGTTTTCAAAAATTGCCATTATTGAGCCAGAGATTAGGCCTGGCAATTTTCAGCATGGCCCAATAGCCCTACACGGGCCCGGCCCGATAAGGCCATGCTTGGGCCAATGCTTATTGGGCCGGGCTGGGCCATGGAATAAAGGGCCGGGCGAGCCCTTTAGCCCATTTTAAAAGGATTTTTTCTATTTCACTCTAATTTCACTGGTGTCTCGTCGTCGTATTATGAGAAACTTTAAGTGATTAATATCTTTATTTGGCAGGTCGAACAGCCCGATAATTTTACAAGATCGGACCGGGCCATTGCTTGACAGGCCTCTTTATTATTGGGCCAGCTCAGCCCGATATGATTACCTTAATGGGCCAAGCCAGGCCAACCCAATAAAGCCGGCCGACACGAATTGCCCCCCCTACTAGAGACTAATTACATAACATTTTTTCCTATTGCAAGAGAAGCCTCGCGGTCAAGAATATGAGAAACAAAATGTCATAGAAAGTCTCACCATCAAGAAATCGATTGTATAATCTCTTGCTCTAAAATTGATGGTAATACCATTATGCCAAATCTCATTTTCACTAATAAATTTTTCACTAGCGTTTTTAAGAGGCTCGACCCTATCCACGTAAAAGTAGAGGGGGATAACTGGCCGCGAGCTAGAAATTTTTGTCAAGTTTCGGGCCTAGCGCAATATGAGAGCACACGGTAAATTGTTCTAATATAATGTAAAATTTTTCACCTAACTCTCTAAGAGATTGAACTTATATCAACCGAAAAGTCTAAACTGGTACCCAATTTTCTTATAAACTAAGGTTTAATTTCGTAAATTTCCGGACGTGCGACGCAATCCCTCAACATCTCTGATTGCTAAACTTCGACTATGATGGGCTTACTTCTCTCTGAGCTTAACGGAAGTTCGATCTTCGTATAGATAGTGGGCTTTTTCGGAACCCAAAAGGGCCGTACTGTTGATGGGCTTGTAGGTGCTTATTTCTGCAGGCAAAATCAGAGGTGCATGCCGAGAGTGGATGGCTTGATTGGTAATTTAAATCCTACATTTCATCGTAGTGCATGTTTTGTTTTTATTTTTTCGATATGCATGAATTGCGAAGGTACGACCATATCCACACCATTTTGTACGAATAATTTCAATTCGTTTTCACTTTGTTTGGGTGGAGCGATTTGGAGGGATAGTGTAATCCCTTACTTGTGTAAATTATTATGATGGGTTCACAATCCCTCCAAATCTATCAAAATCTCATTTTTTTAATTCCTCCGATTTGGAAAGTTTGAAGGGATAGCAAATTTTTAGATAAAAATACCTACTGTAACTTCTTAAAAGAAATCACGTACAAGTCATAATTTTGCATCACATAATTACATAATCACACCAACAGGTCATAACAATCGAGCCTCCCAAGACCACCATGAAACCACAACTTTGTTTGAGTTTCGGGATCACCGTGAAACCACCGCGCCTCTCTTAACCTTTCTTCCGTTTGATTGGTCTTCCAAATTAAAAGGATAAAGTGGTCAAATTAACTTTTTTATCCCTCTAAATCTCTTCTATAATAATAATATCCACATAAATGATTTGAAATAATAAGTTATCCTCTCCCCTCCCCTCCCTTTCCCTCCCCTCCAAATCTCTCAATCCAAACATAGTGTAAAAGTTGGCCTTATTGATCCAATTTTTCAATAGATATTTCTAAGGATAATAACAACAAAAGTCTTTTATATATATATATATATATTAGCAATTTGAGTCTTATAACTTTAAAATGACTAATTTAATCCTACAATATCAGTTTCATTACACTTTTAGTCCAAATTATCATTGTTTTGATTATATAGATTTCACGCAATTATTGACTGGACCTCCTAGCTCGATGTGTGTTTGGGAGCTTCTTGGTAGGGGTGGCTCAGTGGCCAGGAGTGGCTCGACGTTGCTCGAGGGTCGGGAGTGGGTTGGTTAGGGGTGGTTCGGGGTGGAGGAGCTAGTGGTATGAGTTGAAAATCTAATAAGTAGTTAAGAGTATTTTAGACAATTTGCACCTATTCCTTATAAAGAATAGTTATTATTTACTCCACCAGAGGAATATTATTCCTCGTCTATTCCGGATATCTATTCTTGATCACAATAGTTATTCCTTATCACTTTGTTTAGTTCAATAGAATTGGATAGGAAATAGAATTCTTGATTCTATTCCGCTTGTCACTCCCCAGGTTAAAACGCTATCATAGGACTGATTTCTGGATACTAAAAGTGCATACCAAAAAAGCATGACACTTGTTGGAGATTAAAACATTTGCAATCGACGGTAAAGGATCATAACCTTCTTGAAGCATCTCGAGGGGCAATCGTGGCATACCCAGGACAGGAATTCAAGACCAAATCTTTCGAGGACCCCACCATGATTGGGATCAAGCACTGAGTTCCCCGAAAGAGAAGAGATGAGATGGGAATCCAAAGACATGAAATTCAAAAAAAGGAGCAGGCTATGTAATGCATGGAATGATTGAGGGAGGGGGGTCTCTGCCTTGGCCGTGCAGCCGCGTGCGACCTACTCCGTGCAGCCCAGCCCCACCCTCCATGATGATTCATGATCCCCAGGGTGTCCATCAGGCTCCCATGTCCATACTTTGTCCCGACACGATGGACCTCTCGAGTCTCGACTAATCTCGACCTCCTTAGATTGATGGTGCTTGATAATAGATTTTACAAATTCCTAGGTCTCAAGAAATTTTTTGATTTAAATCACTGATATCTAGAAATTTAATGAGTCTTGCCTAATCATGCAATTAGAGCTGCAAGAGCCCACTAAGAGGTAAAATTCTCACAATATAAATTCTCTCTATTTATAAGACTCAAACTTGTGTCCGTCGTACCTAGCAAAATCTTGTGAGGTTTATATGCTTGTGTCTTAAAGTGATGCAGTGCAGAAATATTAGGAAAAATGTAAAGTTAATTTATTTTAATATTTTACTCGAATTATGATAATATCATAATGTATTTAGTATATGTATTTACACGATGTATTCTGCAAATAGTATAGTTAGATATATTTAGAATATTTTTGTTACTAAATTAGGATATTGTATTATTTTCACTTTTAGTGTTTTTAAATCTTTCCTTATATTACATTGTAAGGCTATTTGCCGAAGAGAATGAACTGATTCAATAAAATTGAGGGTTTTGTTCCCATTCAATCGTTCTCTCAGTGCTCATATTGAATCAACGAGACTCGATTCCTATCCACGATTATCGATTCCTCCACCAGCTGCGTCTTGAAGTGTGTAATTTTTATTTGGTATTGAGTAATTTATCTTGTAGTTGTAGGGTCCTTTAAAGGGTCACTAACTTTGTCTAAGAAATGATAATTTGAGTCAGTATTTTATCATTTACGAGAATGTTATATTTGAAAATAACATTGGCAAAAGTAGATTACCCCAACACTTTTATAACTTTGTAATGTTTAATTTCGATATTGTCATTTTAGAATTATCTATTTTTAAATTTAGTTATTTTTTTAATATATAAATAGGCGAGTCATTTTATATATTTTCAACTTTTGAATTACATAATATCCCCAATCCTTTTATACTGTGTTTGATCGAAATGAATGGAATGAATAATTTGATGTTATTTTTTTATACTTCTTACTTGATTGGACTTGTATCTTTTCTATAAAAAAAAAAGGTAGATTTCTTACTCGGGTTCTCCTTAATAAAATGTGGTTGCTTGAAGAAAACAATGTCATATTGTTAAACTCGGACTTACATCTTTTCTATGAAACTTCTATGCCATTAACATATCAGGCTCACTAATATCAGAAAAAATATTAGTTGGGGCGAACTCGTCATTTAATCATTCACCATAATATAAAGGGTAAATGATATAAGGATACATGAACTTTACCTCAATTCCTAATTTTACCACGAACTTCAATTTTTATCTGAAATGGTCGACAACTTTCAAAATTTTCTCACTTCTACCATCCATCCAATTTTTTATCGCTTTGCCTAACAGAAGGGAGAAATGGCTGTTAAAAGTGACGAATTGACAAATTTGCCCCTTTTCAAACTACAAATGAATGAGTATTTAATACACGAACTTTGCATGATTTCCCAATTCTACTACGAACTTTACATGATCTCCTAATTCTACCACGAATTTTCACTTTTGATTACAGAAGTTTCGCTTTTGATTAAAATGGTTGGAAATTGATAAATTTGACCAAGAAAAATAGAATGAGTTTAAATCCAATCAAAATTATATAAAATTATATATAATATCTTGTTTTGTACATAATCACGAATGTTCTCAGACTGTAACTGGTTTTTCTGGGTCCACACCTGAGTTTCTTGGACAATTTTTCAAGATAGGTTGGAATTGATTATTTGGGCCCATTTCCACTCCATCTATTTCTTTCAGTCCCTCTAGGCGATTTCCAAAAGCAACTTGTAATTCTCTCATTTTCTTTCATGAAATCATCACCCCAGTTAGTTTCCTAAGCTGGTTAGGGTACTGAAGAAATAAAATTTCAAGAATTTTGATTGTGGGGGTTTGTGTTGCATTTAGTTGGACTTGGGGTTTAGCTGAAAATTTAAACTTATGTCAGCCCGAAAAAATTTGCTAAGAATATGAAGAGCCATTGAGGAAAAAATGTGATCTTGAAATGTCACAATGGTTTGACATGGAAGGTGGGTCCGGCAGCCGACAAAGGCAGGTTGTTCTTCAAGAGGGGCTGGGAAGCGTTTATGAAGGATCTCCCAATTTGTCTTGTTGCAATTAGATGTGTAAGCGAAAATTGAAAATCCGAATAATCAATTCTAATCTAACTTGAAAATTTGTGCTAGAAACTCATGCGTGGACCATAAAAACCAGTCAAAACTTGAGATCAACCGCGGTTATGTAAAAAATAGGATATCATATATAATTTCATATAATTTTGAGTGGTTTTAAATGCATTAGATTTAGAATTGAGAAATCATGCAAAGTTCGTGGTAGAATTAGGAAACCATGCAAAGTTCATGCATAAAATAGTCATTTACCTGCTGTTTGAAGAGGGATAGATTTGTCAATTCATCACTTTTAATGGTTGCTTCTCACTTCTGTTAGGCAACGTGATGGAAAATTGGACGGATGGTAGAAGTGGGAAAGATTTGAAAGTTGTCGACCATTTTAGACAATTAAAGTTCGTGATAGAATTGAAAATTGAGACAAAGTTCGTGTATCCTCATGTCATTTACCCTAATATATATAAATGATAGTTAAAAAGAGCAGTCCCCTTTTCTACAGAATCTGGTATTCGTAAATCTGTTAAGGTACTAAATAACTCAAATTCAAGCCTATTTAGTCTAATAAGATACAGAGCTTCTCTAATCATACATTTTCTTCATTTATAAAATTTGAATTTTAGAGTTTACTCGAGATGAAAAGTCATTGAATTGTTAGGATGTGCATGGATATGAGGTAGAACTGGAGTCGGTTGGAACCTGCCTAATGGGATAACTTCTAGGTCAATACAAATGATACTCTAATAGGAGCCAGGTAATGAATTGAGAAGCGAGTTAGAACTGGTACCGATTCCGATTTTCATTCCAACCACATGTTACCAAGAACCAGAGACATATTTCAATTTATTATAACTTTCCTGTTCATAGTCTAATTCTCGTATTGTTTAACTACTATATTCCTAATTCCGTGAATTTTTAATATAACCATTATTCATTTATTAGATTCAAAACTTCAATTGAATCTACAAACAAATAAGCACTAATTTTGAATCACATTATAAATATATATATAGAATTAACTAATATTTATTCAATCTTATCACTTTATATTAAATTAATAAAAATTATAATTATAATTATAATTTTTTTCATAAATTCTATTGCTTAATTGTAAAACAAATGGATTACAAATATATATTTGCCAAGTTATCATAACAAAAAGAGAGCATGATAGGTTCCAAAAAGGTGCTTGAAGCCTATAACATAATGCATATTACTGTATGGTTTGAATTCAAAATTTAAAAATTTGTTTTACATAGAGTGGGATTAAGATGTTATAAGAAAATGCAGAATATTTGGACATGATCACCCCTGTTGAATCACCTTAAACTAGTCGGGCTTGTACATTGGTCTTGATTCAAGATATCCTGATTTTTTTTTTTGAGTGTACAAAAGAGACACATAAGTCTAGAAGGGAATAGAAGAAGAAAAAAATGGCATTGAGTGAATGAGAAATTGTTCTCATAAATTGAAGGAATTTGAAAGGGCTTAAGTTCGTAGGCTTAATTTGTATAACGTGGTTTGGATTTAGAAAAGTCCGTGTGCCTGTGCAAGGTTAAACTAGTGTGCACACAGGTAGCGGGCACACCAAATGTTCGTCCCGGTCGTGAGGCCTCGTGCTGGGACAAGTTTTGCCATTTCCTACAATTATTTTTATTAATTCCTTCAATAACCAAATGAAACCGATCCTAGGATTCTCGAGTGGGTGGTTTAGGTGTATTAAGACATCAAATTAAGGATGCATTAAGCCGCAAATTTAAGGGCATTCATCGGCCAGCCTTAATAATGGCTCTTAATGCGCGATTTAACCCTTTGAATGGCTGGTTCAATGCATTCAAGGCGGATTCAGACATTTAATTTCCCGGTTCTCTACCATTTAAGTCAGTAGCCCTCCACCTCACTATAAATATGACCTTAGTCCATAGGCTTTAGCACATAATACAGATATTGAGCACTCTCTTCTCTCTTCATACAAGCATAATTTTCCAATGGTTTTTCTAGCTTCGATTCGGTTCACCCTCGAGCTTCGGGTTTTGTACAACTTCAAGCTCTCCTCAATCATTGTATCCTAAGAGACTCACGTCCACAGTTCCTCCAAGAGGGAACAAATAAACCTTAAGGAAACTATGACCGCTAAAGATCTCAACGATCAGTAAAATTTTCTTTTAGTCAATTATTACATATTACCGAATTATTTTATTCTATTATTTTTCATTTCAAAGGTACAATTTTTCTAGCACGGCTTCATACCCAAAGAAAGAAAATTAAAAAATATTTTTACTCATGTTTTTTTATTTTGTGATTATGGTCATCGAGATTATTTTATTATATTCGGATTACAAGAATAATGGGTAAAGCACCTTAAACTAGTTGTTTTCGTACATCAGTCCTGATTTAGGATATCATAATTTTTTTAGACGTACGAAAGAGACAGATATGCCTATAAGGAAAGGAAATAAAGAGGGAATAGCTGATAAAGAAAGTCCCACGACTAATAATTCAACTTATTATTTCTTGATCTCATATCGAGGGCAATAGCCTACCAAGCCCTCTCTCATGGTGATTTGTTCTTTTCTCGAAAAGACAGCATGATGTTGTCAACTTTTATAAGATCCTCTTCGGATGCCATGTGGTTAAAATAAAAGTAAAAAATTGAACTTTGGAAATAGGAAGAAGAGTTATCAGCTTCATTTATCGAGTCTCATTCCTGCAATTAACTATTTGTTTAGCGAAGGTACGTGATCTGCCATCAAATTGTATTCGGAGTCGATCTTTGCCCGGGCTGCTCCAACAGAGAGTTCGAGGCGGCACGGAACCCTCTGTCGCCGATATTTACGGGTCGTAACAAATACAAAAGTGCTAAATGAATCTCGCATCACGTCTATGTGCCAAAACTTTGTGGCCACCATGCATAATTATATGTGATCATAGTTATCGTTCTTTATTTAAGATTGCATCTTTCTTTGTAACCTCCCTTTTGACTTGGTAATGGCAATAATCAATCCTCTTCTTTCATTTGATTGGATTTCCACAATCTGTCAAAAACCCTTTTTTCCCCCTCCCGAGTAGACAGCGAAATAATAAAACGAAAAATTTTAAATTTGACATTAAATATACATACATGGAAAAATCCTCGACATAAAGTGAAACAACCTTAAATAAAGTAAGAAATTCTATGAGATTAAAATGAAAGATTACAATGCTCAAGGATCTATACTACTCAATCTCAAATATCATTTACAAATCCAGACAGAAAAAAATCTTAAACTCGATCTTTCAAGTGCTCATATCCTTGCAACGAAAAAGAACTTTATCATAAACATCACACATCATCACCATTCCAGATGATTTCGGACTGTCTCACTCGAACCTCAAAGCCCTGAGGTTTCGAGCATAGATGCACCTTTTCAACTCGTATAAGAACTCATTTTTATATTATACATTCTCCTATTTGTACTCTTATAAAATATTCTCGACACCTCTTACATATACTTTCTAAACAAATGCATTATAAGATCTAGCAAATATCATTTAAATGAGTAAGAAATGCCCATAAAATCTTTATAAAAATTATGTTTAGAATATTTAGAGCTTCTAATCGCTATCCTGGACATTAATAATTATCTTTTATACCCTGAATCTAATTTTTAACCCATTTTTCAAAATTTTCAATTTTCAATTGATGAATTAAACACTATGGACTTTCTCCTCTACACTAGAGCATGATAACCACAAAGTTCTATATATGCTTCATGGTGTAAAATTTTATCAAATCTTTAACACCTAAATGTAAAAGCACACGAGATGCACCATGTTAAATGAGTTTGAAGGGGGAAAATCAAAGCAAACGAATCGATTCATTATAGGGAACTGTGTGGTGGGGGAGGGATTGGACCAGTACAAAGTAAAGCTAACGTTACCCGACCGAGGAAAAATACAAATGTCGGCCACGGCACAGACAACTGCATTCATTTCAATCGAATAGCGAACCCTAAGCCCCCTCGTTTCCACTAACATCTGTCGGTCCCGCAGCCTCGTTTCAGAGCTTTCGCAGTGCAGTACGTTACAGGCCCTTACAGGCAACAAAAATTATTCTCCCCGCTTCAAATTTCAAATAAATCCTCGCCTTTTCCCTTTTTTTTTTTAATTTTTCTTTTGAAGAAATAAAAGCTCACTTAATTGCACCAAATTAATTCAATTCTATTCTAGATCATCGTATCATTTCAAAAATGGTAGATGCTATTGTCTCCTAATAATACTAATAATACAATATTGTACAGTACTGATGTGGTATCACAAATTAATATGATTCAATCATTTTTAGAGTTAGTTTTTGCTTTTGAGGTTTTATAAAAAAATATTACAATGACCGAATGTCTGTTATACCATGTTAACACTGTTATATAGTGTATATATTACAAAAAATACTCTCTCCTCGACTCGAATTCAAGGTGAAACCAAAATTTTCCCACATTTCTTTCTCTTTAATGATATTTCCAATCCTCTTATAAATTATGTTTATGAAACAATTATGTGTGACTTCTAAGTTATCTTATTTCAAAATCCATATTCGAAGAGTTTTATTATTTAGTTCATCAATCCTAATCGAATTGAGTTTAGTCATATATTTATAGGATTCTATATCTATAAAAGCTAATAACCTAATTGTGTTTGCACATTGACCAAATTTTCACTTTTAGCATAAACTTTTTTGCGTGACCTAGGAAGTTATAAACTATGAGATTTTTGCTTCATTTAGCACGCCGTCTGTTTTTCTGTCAAATCTAATGGGACTGTCCTGCATGGCATGTTAATTGCGCTGTCCTGGCAAAAGACGGTGATGTGGCCATGCCAAGTCAAAAAAGTTAAGAAAATGTCGAGTTTGCCTTTAAATACACTTCATTAATTTAAAGTTGTCGATGATAATTTTATAATTTTATCTTTTTCTTTACTTAAATGCCCCTGTAACTTCACATAACTTGTATTACGCCACAGGTTTGAAGTGCCCAGTTTGCATCTATTCTTATGTTAGTAAATAAATTTTAAAATTTAAAATCAATTAAGTCGAGTAATTAAAGTGCATTTAAATTAATAAAGAGTATTATCTTGATATTTTTCTTAAACATCTTTGATGTGGCATAGCGACATCAATCATTGTTTGCCACGAAAGTGCAATTCACATGCCACACAGGACAATCCCATTAGTTTTGACGAAAAATAGATAGGATGTTAAACCGAACAAATGTCTCATAGTTTATACTTCCTAGGTCACACTAAAAAGTTTGTTTTAAAAATGAGAATTCAATCAAAGTACAAGTACAATTAGGTTATTTACCTTATCTATAAACCTATACTATTATATGCAAACGTTTCTATATTTTGGTTTTTTTTGTTTTTTCATAGTTGACCTTTATCTAGTTTATGTACTAAAATTTATGATATTATCTATTTTATAAAATCCTCCAGTTTAAGGGTAAAATAGTAATTTTCAAAATTTCTCTTCTCACTTCATTTCAATGATTTAAACATAAAAATTTTTTCATTAACAACTTAAATTCATAATAAATTAAATTATAATACATTATAACTAAATAATTTAGTTATATGAATTCATACTAACATTCACTTTTATTTATTTTTATTTTCTTTTTATGCAAAGCACGAATAAGTCTCTAGTGAATATTAAAAGATACATATTAATTAGGGCACCACTATTTATATAATCCTTTTTATATGTCAATTTTTCAATAATAAAATACTAGACGTTAACCAGTCTTATGCACCAAATTATTCATTATATAGATGATTACAAATTCTTACATTCAACAATCAAGCATTAATTTTTTATAGATGATTAATCTTTAAAAGTGTTTAAGAAGTAATTAAATAAAATATATAATGGAAAATGGAAAATTAGAGAGTAGTTATAATATTATTTGGTAGTTGTGGTTATATGAATAATTTTACCAATTCATTCCCATTTATTTTTTTATCGGTTAAAAATATATTTATCAATGGCATTTTGGGGAGTTTAAAAGTGAGACTAACTAACTCATTTCTCCTATGTAATCTGTAATGGTATGTTATATGACAATATTGATATGACATCACAAATGAATAAAATTCAATTATTTATAGATTATTTTTTATTTTTTGAATTTTATAAAAAAATCTTAAAATAATTAAATATTATTTGATTGTAACACAATATTAGTATTGTTACAGGTATACTGGTTATAAACAATACTCTCCTCGGATTCAACTTTCAGCTTGTCCCTCCAATCTCCTGGCCCCCTAAATTCCGGCTCAATGTTTGGTGGAAGTCTTTTATGCCACAGTGTAACCGCGTAACAATGCTTACGTGATAATACCAACTAATCTTTAAGCAAAAAAAAAAAACCAACTAATCAGAATAAATTATTCTTTGGGTTGTTTTTTTACTTTTCAGGTTTTAGAAAAGAATCACAGAAATTACTGACTCTGATCAATAGATGTCACCCCTTAAACACTGATACGTGATAATACTGTGACGTAAAAGACCTTTTCCAATATGAGGCATCCTGAATTGTATTACTGCAAAGAACGTGGACGCTTAAACCTGTTCACCAACCACATAACGTATCTCACTTCACCAATTACTTTGAGGGAAAATTTTATTAAACCTTAGCATTACTGTACTTTAGTCGTGATTCAGTTACGATGTCACAATGCATTATAAGGTAGTGCCATGGTGCCCATATATAGCGCACCGAAGCGCTATAACTGAATCATGTTTCAAGTACGGTACTGTCAATGTACGATAGAGGACTTCCTTCATGCGATAAAAAGAAAATTTTAACGATGCAATTGATGTTGTTAAGCTCATGTGGACTAATGACGATGGGAGCTTTCAGTTATATTCTTGAGCTAACTTTTAATTGAGCCAGATTTTCTCTTTTATACTCAATTAGTTGACAATGAAACATACTTTTTTTTTCCGATCTTAGTTTTTTAAAAATAAATATGACCAGTATGGTGCTTAGCAATATACTAGCCCATCTGCAACTAGATCCAGTAAGAGTTTCAATCTATATTCACGTGAAAGTTTAAATTTATTGATCATGATACTTAATTTTTCTTATATATGTACTCACTAAATGTTGAACCGTGTCACGCATGAAATTACTCATTGTATAGTCGATTATAAATTCTTAATTTTAACAATCGAGTAATAGATAATTAATTTTACCAAGAGGGGTTGGGCCGAGTGGTAAGCAGCTCGGTGCCGCTTAAGGAGGTCTCGGGTTCGAGACCTCACGTACGCAGACACCCCTCTTGGGAGCCTCACCCGCCATTGCCAGGCGTGCGACCCGGGGCGACCAACGGATTAGTCAAGTATGGTTGGCTGAAAGATGTCATCTCACCGCTGGTGGGGCCTGCTTGGATACCGTGGCTGGCGACCAAAAAAAAAATAGATAATTAATTTTTAAAAAGTGTAAAATAAATAAATAAATAAAATACATAATTAAAAATGAAAAATTAGAAAATAGTTATAAAATTATTTGATAACTGCAGTTATATAAATGATTTTACTACTTTAATCCCGTTTATCTTTTTTTTATTGGTTAAAAATATAATTATCGAGGGTATTTTGGGGATTTTAAAGATGAGACAAACTAATCTCACTTCTCCCGTATAAACATATAATAATAGTTATATTCTAAAATGTTTGAGGTCAATCCTCAACGGTAAGAAACCGTAAGCAAAGCCCTAGTCGATCAGCACAAAAGATGTACCATCAGAGACTTTTAAGCGCGCACAAAGCAGATGGATTACTTGATTGAGCTATGGTTCACCATATATAAGACGACAACAAGCTTAGTTCAAGAGGGCTTCAACATTGCAACCAACACTCACAACATCAGCACCATAATCATCGATCAGGGTCGTGACGAGATTAATATAAGCTAAACTACTTAATGGTGGCATTCTGGCTCGAATGCGAGGGGTCCCACCGAGAACAGCACGAAGGGGAGCTTATTTGCCATGAACGGCTTCACGGGTTGTAGGGCAGCGCCACTGACCCCGCCATGGAAGTCGGACGGTTTCTTGCAGGCAGAGGACGGTGGTGCTGAGACCAGCGAGACCTTGCACTTGTGGAAGGCGTAGGTCGTGACGGTCTTTGGCCCCGTCATGTAGAAGTATCCGTTCTTGTCGGTCTTCGTGGTTCCCACGACCGGTCGCATACTGCTGTTGCACTCGAGTTTCACCTCAGCTCCTGCAGATAACCCCAAATGTTACTTCAAAGGAGTGGTGTGAGCTTATGGGAAGCGGACTTTCCAGCCCCGAATTTGGTCATATGGCATATTCTCAATTAGAGCGAAGTCTCAGCTATCACAGTAATAATAATAATAATCATAACAATTAGTTTATAATTTATTTACTCGAATTTTTTTACACGCCATGCTTGATATTTAATAGATTAAATGAATTCTAATTATTTTTTAAGATTTTATTTAAGAAAAGAAATAATAAACCACGTCTTCCAACCCAATTTGGTTCAATTGAACGTGCATACGAGGATCGATAAAACATCATAATCAAGATGGGACCCAAACTGACCATAGCAATCTGATATCCGTGAAGTAAGCCTGATACTACGCATTATGTCTTTAGCTTATTTAACTTTCTAAAACGATCTAATTTGATCTAGTGATATAATTTCGGGCTGATTTCAAGAGGTCTGAATTCAAATCTCGTTAATAGAAATACTTGTACCTTTTATTTCGCTTCCTTCTATGTCCCTTTTAGTCTATATACATTTTTTATACACAAAAAAATATAGCATTCTTATTAAAAAATATCAATCCTAAGAGAGAGAGACTAGATTCAGTGATACAATTATTTTCTCGGTTTAAATTATTGACATTCAAAAATTCAATGGACTCCAACTAATTCAATTTAAATTGAGAAATGAGATTCGGTTTAAATTTATCTCATTCACAAGTCCAAATCTGAGACCTTATTTAAGAAAAAGAGGCAATCTACCTATTCAACTAATCAACTTTAATATACAATTATTATCTTGGTATTAAAAGATGTCGAATCTCATTTCTCTTTACTCCTTGTTCCTATCCGATATACAGTGTAACAAAAAAAAAGAAGCTTTTTAATGTTCAATCGACCTTTAACAGCAGGAGTAAGTATTCTATCAGGATGACATTTACCTTTACACCGAAAAATTGAAATATAAATATAAGCTGTCTTGTCCTATTGGCAAGTGGAAAACAGTAAATTTTACCCCAGGTACATACTCATAGCTGGCAGAGCAAAGATCGAGGACCAAATTTAAATTATGATAAAGCTAGAGCACTGCTGCCAATAAATTCCAGAAAGTGAAACCCCTCGAGTAAAGATAAAATAAGTAAAGTTAGGGAGTTCAAGTACACAGCTATCCTTTAGCTAAAATTAGAAAAATTTGGAGAGGTAGAGACTCTCAAATCTCACCGTATGATCTAAAAATTTTAAATTTAATTTCACTTACAGATTTTCTAAGCCCATTTTATTTTCTTTTTTTGCTTTTTTAAGCTGATATATCTTATTTTTATATACAAAACTCAGAAGTTTTCAAAAGCATGAAAAAATGAGAGAAGAATTCATGATTCCATGATAAATATCAAACTCGGATTTTCTTAATTATAAATTAAAATATTATATCAGTGTACTAAGGGCTCATACACATCCTTATTTTAGGCTTACAGTATTTATTTATTTTCTTTCCTTTTTCTCATCTTTAGTACAAAAAAATAAATTTATTTCCATTGTTGCGTCTCCTTCTCTGCACCCTTAAAACCCTCTCTCTTTCTCGAATAATGCTACCTATACAAGTACGTTACTCACTTATTTGCTTGCTGTTTCTCGAAGAACGCAGCCAATCAATGAACGGTGTTCCTTTTTTTTTTCCTTTGAACTTTTTATATTTTGTTTTAAAGTTTGAGCAAGGGAAACAAAGAAAAACGAAAACAAGATGGTGCAAGAAAAAGGAGAAACCAGGGGGAAAAGTGCAGACACAAATGATGTTCCATATTCCATGGCATTTTTCCACGCTTAATTTGACCAAGAAACTATGGATCTGGTTCTTGGTTTTTTTTTTTTTTATATCTGAGTGACCTACTGCGGTAATAATCAACTAATTTACTGCCATTAATATTCAAATACTGGTCCTGAGAGAGTCGAAATTTAATCGTTATCTACTTTAGCTCCAAGTTATTGGTTTATTAGTGGGTCTATCACCAGAAGGCAAATCTTGATATTCCTTTAATTCCATCTTTGTTCTTCCCTTTTTATATCAAGAGGCTTTTTATCACAGAAAAATTCAGATTTTGCATGACCATCACAAAATGTAGGTAATGTTGAACAAGAAAAACCTTAAAAATCTTAGTAGCAACCAAGATTTACGAAACTATTACCAAGAAAATGAATAAGAAATTTCCTGCATGCATATATATTCAAGAGAGGACAATGGAGACTTTTGTATGTAACCAAAGACAAAAATGGGAAAAAAGTGAAGCAAATGCTTCGGTTTTAATGATAAAGACTTACCAAGAAGTGGAGTGGCGCCAAGAAGGGTATCAACCCCCGCGTACTTGCAGGACTTGCAGTAGACAACCCCCTGAACCGCAATGAAGCTCCTCGGCATGTGGGGCATTGTCGGCGGGGCATGGGACGGCGGCTGAACCGGCGCGTGGGACGGAGGGTGAACGGGCGGTTTGGCCGGGGCGTGAACCGGAGCGTGCGCAGGGGGGTGTACCGGAGCGTGTGCTGGGGCAGGGGCAGTGGCATTGTGGTGGTGGTGGTGATGGTGGTGGTGATTGTGCCCGGCCGGAGCGTGAGCTGGAGGGTGGAGTGGGGAGGGGACGGGTGCCAGGTGGCGGTGGTGGTGGTGAGGGTTGGGATGGTGTGGGTGGTGGGCCGGCGCGTGAGCTGGCGGCATCGCCGGTCCGTGCATGACGGCGAGATCGGCGGGTAAAGCGGAGAGGGGCCGTACGGTGAAACAGAAGAGAAGCACGAGTAAGCAGGAAGCTCTGTGAACTGATGATAGTAACTCCATTTTTTTTTACAGAGCAGGAATGGTGAGTGTGTGATACCTGAGGGAATGGACAGAATTTTTATAGGGGAAGGGGCTTAATTGGCTCCCACTTTAGGCTTTTTTTTTTTTTTTCTCTCTTCCGTACATTTATCCAGAGATAATATAAGAAATATAAAAGGTTATAAATCAAATCCAATGATAGAAAAAATATGGAAAAATAAATGAATATAGAGGGCATGATTCAGAATTTTTTAATTATAATTCGAACTCTTACTAGGACTACATCCTCATATCAATAAATTTTAAATTTGAAAACTCTTAATTTCCGGTCAAGCAGTAGCATCATACCAAGGACTCTTTCTTTAATTTAGGGCAAATTGATTATTCTGCCCTTACTCAGAGGGGGGAAAACCTGTCTCTTCTTTCTAGAAAATGCAAAGGGAAAGGGGTAAATTTGAAAAGAAAATGGGCTGCCAACGAGCTAATTGTACTAGCATCCAAGTATTTTATATTTTTTTATGATATTCAAATCATATTTTACATAAGGTCGAATCCTAATTCTTTGATCCGAATCTTACCTTATTGAATTTTACAATTGAATCATATCCGAAATCTGTAAGATGTAACATATTTCGGGTACCATATTGAAACATATTTATTATTTATTTTTTTACATCTAAAATATGGATTGCTTCAATATTTTTCATAATTAATTTACTATTTTATATAACCTTTTATCATAATAAAACATGTGTAATTTTAAGTATATTTGCATTATATTTAAGTTCAATTCATTACTATTTTAAGTTATAATGATACTTTACATAAGAAAAATTCATCAAATATACATAATTACTATATCAAGTGAAAGTTCATCTAGTTAGGAATACAACTGTTTAAACAGTTCGTGAATTGGAATTCAAATGAGTAAGTTACAAATGATCAAAATTAGTAGTGTGAATAAATTAATAGGTTCCGGTTTCAGCTCCAGCTTCAGGCAGCCCATGTGCTGGAATCGGAACCGACCCTATTTTCATTGAGATCTACCTAGAACCTACCCAATAGTATAGGTTCATATCGATTCTGAGTCTATCCTATACCCGTACATACCCTTAGTTTGAATCATGAAAAAGGGACCGTTGAGATGGTGAGTAATTTTCAATGCTTCATCTCCAAGCGTGGGAGAATTATATTTCTTACAATTCAAAGCGAAGTTTATTTTTTTCAACAGTCAAAGACAAGCTTAATTGCCAAGAAAAGTAATTCGGTTTGATGATTTTCAACATCCAGCATGTGCTTTAAAGACAATTTGTGAAGGCTGGAGATCATCACCACTCTTACAGTGACATTAGCATTTACAGATCTAGAAATTTCGTTCAGGGAGCAGAATACCATAAAAAAGCAACATAATAAATTCAATTAATAAAATAAGATAATTTAACAAAAATTAAATAAAAATAAGTGAAATATATATATTATCTTAAAAACTTTTATGAATTCAATGGGTGATCGTCCCGCCCCAAGCCATCCTTGATGTTGAGCCTCCATTGAATGGAGTAGTGAGTTATTTATTAAAGAGATTCAAGTAGTTTATACAATAGGTTCCAAGACTTGAAAAACATATCCACTTAAGAGATGACAGATGCACCATTGTTAAGGTATACGGTTCACAAATATAAATTGTCAATAAGTGCAAAACAGTCTCTGCATCTCAAGTCTTACGCCACACGATAACTTCTCTTTGGCATCGACCTTACATCAATTCTCTGCCCCTAACGGTCAATAGACATGAATGTCCTACTTTCCTTACTTTTCAATGACTTTCTACTATGTGATTTTTGTTTTTTTATTTACTGGACCGTTAGGTGTCTAGATCATAAAATTCTCTTAAACTTTTGAACATGTAGAAAAACTGTCCAGTGATTGGATGTGGAATTGACACGGAAGAGGAGGAACATTAGAAGATATGTCAGTTTGGGGAAGTGGAATTGATAGAGAAGAGGAGCTGCAAAGGGCATCTGATTTTATATGAATATTAATAGAATATTGTATGAATTTCTCAAATTATTATCTTTTATAGAGGTTTAATGTTTTTCTTAATATTTGAGAATGATATAAATTTCGATTATTTTCACAAAAGTTTTTCAAAATTTCTGCAAAGAGCAAATGAGCTTGCTTACTTGTTCGTGCTTTTTATTGAGTTTCAAGTTTAATAAGAATACACTCTACATCAATCAATTAAGATTTGGTATAGACTATAACTCATAATCTAAAGCAAATGAGCACAACCCTTAATTGCTTGAGATCCACATCAGTTTTATTAAGGGTTTTTTGTGAGGTAAGTTTGCTGGGATTCAGTTTAAATGAATAAAGTAGAATGAGAGAAGAGAAGTGGACACGCGAAATACATGGTTCTGTACATGAGGATGCCATCCATACATCCTTTGGTAGAGGAAGAATGGCAATCTTCACTAGAGCATCAAGAATGACCGAGTTTAAGGAGAAAAAACTCGAAACCCTAATTTTAAATATAATGAAGAACCCTCTAGAATTATCCAAAAATTATTTTAAGGCTGCTGTTAAAAGATAATACGTGCTCCATCCTTAGAGGATCACCTTCGAGCAGCCGAACATTATCAGGAATTTGTCCCAGGATCATGTCTCCAAGCTTGATTCTAACGATGTCTCCTGGAGCTAACACAGACGCATTTTCCTTGCTCCATATCTCGTCCTTAAAACCCGATCAGCATAGCAGAGTTGAAAACAATATACACGATATTAAGAAGGTATGCCTAGTTCTGAAATTAAACTAGTCTGAGCATAAGATTAAGAATCTCGATCCTGGTGGGGCCATGAAGCTATTCAAGAATGAAGAGATTATTTTAGATTAGTGGCAATATTTTAAAAATTTAATGAATATAGTAAAGGGCTAAACGGTAATTTTGATATTCTAAATATCGAAATGACATCGTTTTGAATTTTTGGGTATTAAAATATATATTTGACGCCATTATGCCATGTCAGATGCCACATGTGATTTTTTGACAGTTTTTTAAAGTCGGGATAAAATTGATGGCAAATGTGTGGATGTTGGGCATAAGAGTTAGTAAAAAAAAAAAGAGGGAATAGGGACAAAATTCTTGAATCGCTAAAATATTTGGGACTAAAGTATAGATTTACTCTTTAATTAACTGACTTCTACTCAAGTAAAGACTCTTTTATGCCGCGGATATAATATGTATGGGTGTTTGTTTAATATCACAAATCGATAAAATTTAGTTATTTTAAATTTTTTATAAGATTCTAAAAATTAAAAAAAGCCAAAAAATAATCGAGTCTTAATAATTTATGATACTACATAAAAACTATCACATGATATATTTATTTCATTCAATACTTTCTCATACTCTGTGGGAAATAATCTCTCTCCTCTTTTTCTAGAAAATGCAGAAAGAAAAGGGGTTAATATTATAGACACTCGATTTTTACATGAAGTAATCATGACTTATTTTTTACTTCTATTTCTTTTTCTTTTATTTTACTTTATCAGACTTCCTAAGAAATTTTAAAAATATATAAAGTAAAAAAAGGGGTAGGCCCACATGAGCACTGTTCATCCCCAACCTCCATCCCTCTATTTCACCATGCAGGGAAGCTTCGTCTGATCAGAACAGCACTAGGATTGGTGGCCCCGACCTTCTCGGCCTAGTCCCATCCATCCCGTCTCGACACCGTCTCTCTCGAGCCCCCTCTCTGACCATCAGTTTCTTCTTCTCTCTCATCTCGATCCGCAGATTTCAGTCGGCTTCTTGGACTGTCCGACCACCTTTGAACCGCCACCCCACGAGTTTGCAGTGACGGCCTCGTGTTTCCTGCTAAAGTCGAAATCCCATCCCATCCTCGATTTTTCGGCTTCACTCTTTGGCCTCCTTTCCAATCCCGGTCATGCCTCTCTCTCTCCTCCAACACCATTGAATCCGTCTCCGATCCGAGCACAAGTCCGACATCGAGTTGGAGTTCTTTGCCGGTCCGGGTCCGAGCCCGAGCCCGTCATCAAGTTCAAGTCTTCCATCAATCCGATCCCGAGCCAACACCGAGTTCAAGTCCACGGCCAATACAAGTCCAAGCCCTTAACCAACTTCAAATCCATTGCTGATCCAAGCCCATCGTCAAGATCGACTCCACTGCCGACACAAGCCCAAGCCCGTAACCGACTTTGAATCCGTCTCTGATCCGAGTTCGCCACTGAGCTCATGTTCCGCACACACCTTTTTATCACTATCATCTTAGTCATAGGTATAAATTTCTCGATCGAGATTTAGAAAAATATCCTCTGAGATTAAAGTTTTTTCAATAATTTTTTCGTGAAAAAGGAAAAAACATAAAAATGAGAAAATCAAAAAGAGGTGAAAAACATTTTCATGTACAGAAATTTGAACCATCCTCAAAAATATTTTTTTAGAAACCTTAGTTTGATTTTTAATAGTATATAGATGGTATAGTTTATTTTTCAAGAAAATATAAAAATCACAAAAAAAGGAAAAATTAAACATAAAAAAAAAGAAAACAATTTTGATTAGTAAGATAGGGAATGGATAGAAATCGAGTTGTGAAAAATCACAATGATGAAACGGGTTGTCAAAATTCAATTTTGCGAACTTCTTACATTGTCTTGGTTCAGTTCAGTCCATGTTTTGTGAATTTACAGATCATCCCCTGAGGATTATGTTGGATTTATAGTAGTCCCAAGTGTTTGTAGAGTCTAGGAAATGATCCTTGAATTTTCAGAGCATTACAAATTAGACCTAGACATTTTTACCAAAATTTTCAGTTCGGTCCAGGATTTTCTGCGAATTTACAGATCAGTCTCTGTAATTTCAAATCAGTCTAGAAATTTTTGCAGGGCCCGGAACCTCTTGAAATACTTCAAATCAGACCCTAAAATATTTTCAAGCCTTTCAAAACAAGACCAAAATTTTCTTGAATCTTTACTCGAGTCTCTGAGCGGTTTAACTCAATTTCTATGTTGTACCCTAATTTTTTTAATTAACTCCTTAATTTTAAGTTTTATTTTTTTAGAATTATTTCAAGATGAAATAAATTAGTCGTGGTTGATTTGTTTGATGGTATTGAGTGGTGATGATCGATGTATATTGTTCAATTGTATATGGGATGGGAAAATACATGTATTTGAGTGCACCAATGTAATGCGGGATAGTGAGAGAGAGATGATGGTGAATGTATGTAATCTCAATTGTGGAGCCCTTTATTTCCTACACCTAGATTAGGACAATAGTGGCATGCTAGGAACGTGGCACGAATTACCGATTTGCACTTTGGACCATCATTTCGAACTTCGAATAGGGCAACAAGTGGACAAAGTAAAATGTGCAAGCAAACAAATCACCTAGACTTAGGAATGGGTACCAATTTTGGGCGTGTCTTGCCTTGCGAGCTTCAAGATACGTAACAGGACCTCTGGACTCAAACCTCGGTTTCAAGACCGATAAATACCTAGGTGATTAGTATCATGATCACTTAGGCGAATAATAGGTTGCTGATTGATCTTAGGACTAGTCCTTAAATGATTAGTGGAGACTCCAATCCAACCCTGATTAAAGTTCCAAGTTAGATCTCGTGTATGCCTAAATCAATTTTTTTGTCAAGTTAGAATTTTTGACGTTCGACAAATATGAAAGAGAATAAGTTGCAGCGTAGCTGACGTTACTTGCATATCATTTTGAGGAAGACATAGGTTCGAATTATGAAAACGGGACCGTGGAGATGGTGATTAATTTTAAATATGTTATTTTGGAAGAATAGTAACGATAGTTCTAAACATTTATCATTTCTCTTAAATCAGTCCTATAAGTTTTAAAATGATATTTCAGTTCTAAATATTTTCTTTGTTAGACACGTTAAGTCAATTCAATCACTTACCCTTGATATGTTTTTGATTTGTCACTAATGGCATTACACAATCTTTTTGGCCATTAATTTATCTGGCGTAGTGGTAATATGTCTGATTTGGTATTTTTTTACCCGATTTATTTTGGTAAGCTTTTCTTACTCGGTTTAACCAACAGTGAATATAGATTTTTCGAGTTGGGACTGCAATATTTATTTTATTTTTAAATCAATTAGATTGATTTTGGTCAAGTCAGGTAATTGGAGTAGCTAGGTAGTCAGGTCTGGACATTAATTTATTATGTTAATTTTTCAAAATCTTGAAAATCACCTAAACTTTATTTAGAGTCCCATAAAATATCTTTTTACATGGTTCGATGCCATATCATATATTTAATATAAAAATGTCAACTCATGTGCCAAGTCGGCAAACTAACGGGAAAATAAGAAGAATTAACGGTGTCAGTGACATGTCTGTCACAATCTAATGGCAAGTAACGGAATAAACTTTATATGTGTAATAAAGCAAATATTTATGACTGAAAAGATCACCTTAAAGTTTAGATGACTGAAAAGTTCACCTTAAAGCTTAGAAGACTAACTTAGGATAAATGATAAAATTTTAAAACTGCCAATATAATTTTCCAATATTATTTTAGTAAGTGCGAGAGTTATGTTTCTTACAATTTTCTTAGTTAAATATATATATTTCTCACAATTTACATGGAAGTCTAATAGTTTAGAAAAGATATTTGATTAGATGACTCCCAACATCTAGCATATGCTTTTAAAAACATTTTACAAAAGGGGTTCTCATCATGTCCTTTAAAGGGACGTCTAGCTTCCATCGGATACAGTAGTGAGTTTCGTATTAAGGAGATTTGTATCTTTACAAAACATTGTACAAGGTCTAGAATTCCTTTAAAAAAGGACAGGTGCACAGACATAAAAGTACATGTAACGAATTATTAGCAAGGATGAAATAGATTTTACTCCCTACATTACTTGACACGTCACACTTTCTCATTTGTAAGGAGGGATTCTTCTCTGTACGTCCTACTTGCACTCCTTTCTGATGACTCTCTGCTCTATCATTTTTGCTATGCTACATTACTCATTGCACATTTTGTACTAATTAAGCATCAAGGACCCAAAATGGACCATTACCTCCAATTTGGGTTTCATATCGATTTTGGGACTAAGGATTTAGGGTTGCAACTTGCAAACCGAGTGTCAACCGGTGATGGCATGTGGGGATTTGTCTAGCTGTCTCACGAGCAACTCCCAATGCTACACCGGGACGATGGCAAACCAGACCATCAGATCTATCATATTAACTGGTGCTCTTCCTGTCATTTCTTGAAGTATTATCACAGTATGCAAGAAATCATCCCTCAGACGTTGGTCATAAATAACCTCACCATTTGAGAAGAAATGACACATTAGCTTATAGCCTTACTCATCATTTGCAAAGACGCCATGCCAACTTAATAGTACTGGTCTGTACTCGGCAACCAAGACAAGACCGACCGCAAAACCGTGCCGGTGTTAGTTGAGGGAATCTCTCTGAAGTTAAAATCTACACATTGCTTGAAACGGTGTCAAATGCACACACCACTACTAGTCTACCAAAGCAAGCAAAAAGTAGGAGGGAAAGCAAAGCAGAAAATGAGAAGAAAATGAGAAGCCACACTAAATGAAAAAAGGAAAGACAGCCCACACGAACCAGTTGAAAGGCGACCAATAGAGTCGGGCAACCAGCCCAACTGAGCAACTGCTCGCAGGACCGAATTCAACCCAATAAAGGATAAACATATTGTTCGAACCGAATCTATCGAGAAGAGATTCGGTTAACTGTTTGATATGAATGGTTCGGCTGATTGCAATGAATTCAACCAGTTTCCATTGATAAATGAATAAAATAAAAATAAATAAATTAAAACGATTTTATAAACTCAAAATTATAACTTATGACTTTTTGACTGTTCGGCAGTTAATTCTAAACCGAACAGACTCAATCATATTTTATTAATTTTTATAAAAAGAGGTTGACTTGTTAATAGAGCAATAAAAACCGGTTCTGTATGGTTTGGTCAATTTCAACTAAAATGGATATGATTCGGACTTGATATTCAAATCGAATTGAACCGGATATTTGGCTCGAAACGGTTTTTCGAACCATACCGAACCGTGAATGCCGCTGATGCAAATGCCAATCACCAAAAGGAAAATTGAGAAATGGGCGGCAGAACCATTTCGGCAACGGGCAGCCACTCGCGGAGTCGAAGAGAATCAATTGACCGAGCCGAATGAAGAAAACGGATAGGAGCACCAGCCCACACCGAGTAAAACACGGCAGACCGAGCCGAGCCCATCGAAGGGGCAGCCGACAAAGCCCATACAAATTGAAGAGGCTGAGCCGCATGCACTTGCGGTCTCCTTCGGGTGCAAAGCAAAGCAAACAGCTATGCACCGACTGGAGACACTGTTTGGAATTATAAATAATAGTATTGAAATTTCTTGACGGCATCTTATATAAGTTGGTAATACCAGCAGTCTCATCCTGCCCAGTTGACGCTCTCTGATATAAGTCCGGTAATATCAGCAGTCTCATCTTGACCAATTAACAACACATGTCCGCTCGCAATAATTTCAACAGGAATGTTGAGACCTCCCAGTCGTGCTGAGGTAACATAGACACCTGCCTTGCAAGATACAACAATGCTAGTTGTGAGTGAAAAAGGCTCAATAAGGGTAGATGATGGGAAATTTGTCGGTTAATGGCAATCAAATCGCTAATCAAATCAACATGTACATCGATGATTCATAGGATAAATGATCAAAATCAATGTTCTGTGCTATAAGAAGTATTTCGATAAGTTTCTCATAATGATAACAAAAAAATTATATATAATCTTATCAATTAAAAGATGATATCAACGTAATTGAATATGATTTATTGTATTTATAATTGTACGTATATATTTATTAGACAAAAATTCTATTATAATTCTCTAATATAGCCACTGCTTCTACGTTTCATATTGTTTCAAACACGAATTTCTAGCACATTCAACCCTTTTTTCTCTCAAAATTGTACGATATTCATTTCTTCAAACATCACAACCAGAATATTTTAACAAGAAAAGTAAAAAGCAGAAAGCCTTGACAAGTTCGATTGTGTAAAGATAACGAGGAACTTGAGGGAGCATTTTCCTCGTGAATCCCACTTTGTCACTGCATGTCGGCATGCTAAAACAATATCTCCAACATGGCAAAATTGTTATTTTTTTATGAGCAAAGTTGATTAGATCAAAATCAACTGTACATTGTTTATAAGGCGTCGCTTATCGACAAAATGTCATGAAAACAACTTAGAACGAACGGTAAACAGTGCTATATCTCAGATCGTTCATATAAGAGGAAATTCAACATGTCATCAGAGCAGAGATAAGTCCTTTGATACGCTCCGCCTGAGAAGGGGTGTTAGATCCCACATCGATCATATAAGTGGACCAAAATAATCACATGATAATAGAGTCGAGACTTTTCCCCTTCCAACGAGCGGCAGCTGGCAGCGGCAAGCTCGTAGGGCCAAGGTAGAACCGATCTACTATCGAGAAGGGCACTAACATGGCAATTAGCTTGCTCAGCTCGACGGATTCACCTCTCCGTGGCACGACATCCATAGGAATAACAATGCCTTTCAATTTAGTCGACATGATTTGGTCGATAATGTCCCACGTCTCTTTTATTAAATATATGCAAATTGAGGTCCCTTTTGATTTTGGGTCGAAATCTTGCGTCATTGTACTAAAACCGAATTCTTGTGAAATTATAACATAAACAATAAGATTCGAAACCGATTAAATTTTGATAGGGAGTACACACCAAATCCTTGAAAATATGGAAGCTTTTAGTCCTTAAATTCGACTTAGGATTAATCAAAATTCATGAAATTTTTGTTACAGGAAATGAAATATTGACCAGGCCACTGACCGGGAAAAAAAGATATTTATGCAGCCTGTGCCATTAGTGGCCCTGAATCTTGATATTTTTTCATGCTAAGCACACAGAAATTCCTCGACATTACGGTCCAGCTCAACAATCAACATCATGTGCTATTACTCCCAAGATATTTTTCAATGGGGCACGCATGAAAAATGCTCATCAACAGTACCACGTTACCCATTTTAAGACCACGTAGCAGTACCGATGTCGGGAGGAATTTTTAGGCGATCCTATCTCACCACGCGACGCGAGGAAGTACCGATCAAAATATGACAAACGAACAATTAGTGTTAATCGCTCGAGCACTTGTCATAATTAATATTAATCAAAGTAATTTAACTGGTTCTTCCTCACTGCGCCATTGCGATGTATGATTATTTAAGATCTTTTCCGATGCCTGGGTACCTTTTAGCGAAATAAATGCATGTAAAAGAGGGACCCATCCGAAATAAAATCTTCATATCTGTTTTCTTCTTGCTATAAATAATCGGATAAGCGTAGCCCTCCATTGTGCACTGGCCGATGCAATCAGAAAATTCAAAGGGGCCACGTCGCCGACTTCGAATCTCATTTAGCTACCACGCCTTGTGCTTTTGATTGCGGTATCCAAAGCCAGCACTTTAGAGGGGCCACGTCTCCTACACGAAAATCACAGGTTTGAGTGGATATGGTGATTAGATACAGACAGGACAGAGAAGAATGGGTCCAGGGGTCGGTATGTGAGAACAAGATTTGAGTCCAAAAACCGAGTTTTGTGACCCCTTATTAAAATTAGATCAGTTTTCGAGGTTATCATAAGGATACGGTAAAGAAGAACGTATCTGGAAAAGGCAAGCCCTAACTCGAAAAATCCGACAAGTTCTGATAATTATCGAAATTATGTAAAAATAAAACATAGCACGTTTAATAATTTATCTTTGTGTTGAATTTTGACAATAAAAATACTAGTTTTGATGTTTTTAGAATTAAACTTTAGTTCATAACTAGTGTAAAATTCGCTTTTCGCGGTGGAGATATAGATTGCTAAGAATATAAATATTTATGATTTTTTAAAATAAAATAATGGTAAAGAAAATATACAATGATGTAATATACAATGATGTAAAGAGTAGAAATATTTTTAGCATAACTGCACATTACGTAAGAAAAATAAATGGTAACACCAGCTAAAGATATATTAGATTTACTGCAAGTTGAAAGCAAAAAATATAGAAAAAATGAACGGGAAAATAAAGAAAAGGAAAGACATAAAAAGGAAGGACGATAGAGTAAAAAGTTATGGACCCACTGTATAGAAAAATTTTAAATAATGAAAAAAGAAAATTTCATAGGAAGCTGTTACGTGGAGAGTTGATAGGGGACTGTAACCTTGTTTTAGTATATTAAGAATATAAATATTTTTCAATCACATAATGTTTATCTAGAAAGAGATTGAAGAAATGAGTAAATATGATAAGAACGCAAATAAATAAATGCCAAAATTTGTAGGAAATATTAGAGATAAAAAAATTTAGGAGAAAGAGAAAAAGGATATTTAGTAAAAGTTTGAGCATAGGAAATTCACACTATTCTCTCCCTAAGGGTTGAGAGTAGAAAATTTACCTTACTCTCCCTTTAGAAAAGTTGTCAAAACTCTCCTTTAGTGCCCGTATAGATTATAGCATTTAGTTTATTAATACATCAAAATATTTGCTATTTGTATTTCTTATTTATTATAGTGAATTCTGTATGTTATTTTTGTATTTTATTTATTATTACATTGAGAATTATGGCTAAAAAACCATTTAAAAAATTTGATTATTTGTTATTGATTTTTCATTATCCTAAATGATTGTCAATTTGATTTTTTAAACGAGAAAAATTGACTTGAAAAATCTTGACATCGACCATATGCACAAAAAATTATCGAACTCGACCAGCTTTACCCTTAGCCCAGGAGAATCACGTGGAGCAGTGGTACTACGTGGTACTGCTCATGTGGTATAGCCATACAATTAAAAATTTGATATGTGAGTTTTTAACACATAAACATTAATAGAAGCCACTTAGGCATCACCACGTGGTAGAGAAGCCATACAGGTGTCACCATGTGACACTATTACATTACTAAAACTTACACATGTTAGTTTTTTAGTAGTGGATGTACCATGTAGATGGCAACTCATGGTATCACCGCTTTACTTGGGACTTACTCCTTCACCTAGGTACAAGACCTGATAATATAATAGAAATAAATAAAATCGATATATTTATGTAAAATTTAAAAAATTCTCCCTAATTGAAGGAGCCAACTGCGCCTCATCACAAAATAATTAATAAATCAAAAAGGAAATTGAAGGAATGGAGGAGAAAGGGTTAAAAATTAGTCCTAGTAAACACAATTTTATCTAAAGACTCTATCTAGGTTGAGATTGGCATCAATCAATTGCATCAAGCGAATTGTCCAAAAAAGTTACAACTTTTCTTTGTGTCAATTTCACAATTTTATACCCTTTTTAATTAGATGAAGTACATGGGCTGGATTTGTGTTTATAAGAGTACTGAATACCAACACCTAACGGATTAAGTTTTAGGGTTTGATATGGTTCAATCTCTTATAGATCCGGTAAATATTTTACATGATATCAGGGTCAGTTGTGTGAGCTAACACATCGCCAGTGCCGCGTATAGAAAATCATGGTAAAAACATTTTGAGGTCGAGAGAAAAAAAGTACTCGGTTCGAGATAGGTTGTGGATAACATGTATCCAAGGTTACATGTTAAGTGTCAGCACATTATCACTTGACGATGTAAGTGCAAGTAATATTAATTCATAAACATATATTATTTCTCTTCATTATTAGTTATTCAAGCGGAATGTGACTGCTGGTAATGTGTAATTTTACCTATTTTAAGGTATGCTCATACTACTATATGAGAGGAGATCTTTCTTTTGGTCACTGTTTTTTTTCGATTTTCAAAATAAGACAGTCCATTTAACGTAGTCCTAGCTCAAAATTTAAATAGATTATGGGCAACAAAATCTTGACTCATAGTAATCCAGACATAATTCCGGTCATCTAGAATGATTACAATATATTGAAAGTCACTCAAGATGTCGGTCATCTAGAGTGGTTACAATATATTGAAAGTCATTCAAAATGTGCAAATCTAAGTAGATTATAGGCAACAAAATTTTGACTCCTAGAAACCCTAGACATAATTCCGGTCATCTAGAATGATTACAATATATTGAAAGTCACTCAAGATGTCGGTCATCTAGAGTGGTTACAATATATTGAAAGTCATTCAAAATGTGCAAATATAAGTAGATTATGGGCAACAAAATTTTGACTCGTAGTAATCCAGACATAATTCCGGTCATCTAGAATGATTACAATATATTGAAAGTCACTCGAGATGTCGGTCATCTAGAGTGGTTACAAAATGTTCAAAGTCATTCAAAATGTGCAAATCTAAGTAGATTATGGGCAACAAAATCTTGACTCATAGTAATCCAGACATAATTCCGGTCATCTAGAATGATTACAATATATTGAAAGTCACTCAAGATGTCGGTCATCTAGAGTGGTTACAATATATTGAAAGTCATTCAAAATGTGCAAATCGAAGTAGATTATGGGCAACAAAATTTTGACTCCTAGTAACCCTAGACATAATTCCGGTTATCTAGCATGATTACAATATATTGAAAGTCACTCAAGATGTCGGTCATCTAGAGTGGTTACAAAATGTTCAAAGTCATTCAAAATGTGCAAATCTAAGTAGATTATGGGCAACAAAATTTTGGCTCATAGTAATCCAGACATAATTCCGGTCATCTAGAATGATTACAATATATTGAAAGTCACTCAAGATGTCGGTCATCTAGAGTGGTTACAATATATTGAAAGTCATTCAAAATGTGCAAATATAAGTAGATTATGGGCAACAAAATTTTGACTCGTAGTAATCCAGACATAATTCCGGTCATCTAGAATGATTACAATATATTGAAAGTCACTCAAGATGTCGGTCATCTAGAGTGGTTACAAAATGTTCAAAGTCATTCAAAATGTGCAAATCTAAGTAGATTATGGGCAACAAAATCTTGACTCATAGTAATCCAGACATAATTCCGGTCATCTAGAATGATTACAATATATTGAAAGTCACTCAAGATGTCGGTCATCTAGAGTGGTTACAATATATTGAAAGTCATTCAAAATGTGCAAATCGAAGTAGATTATGGGCAACAAAATTTTGACTCCTAGTAACCCTAGACATAATTCCGGTTATCTAGCATGATTACAATATATTGAAAGTCACTCAAGATGTCGGTCATCTAGAGTGGTTACAAAATGTTCAAAGTCATTCAAAATGTGCAAATCTAAGTAGATTATGGGCAACAAAATTTTGGCTCATAGTAATCCAGACATAATTCCGGTCATCTAGAATGATTACAATATATTGAAAGTCACTCAAGATGTCGGTCATCTAAAGTGGTTACAATATATTGAAAGTCATTCAAAATGTGCAAATATAAGTAGATTATGGGCAACAAAATTTTGACTCATAGTAATCCAGACATAATTCCGGTCATCTAGAATGATTACAATATATTGAAAGTCACTCAAGATGTCGGTCATCTAGAGTGGTTACAATATATTGAAAGTCATTCAAAATGTGCAAATCGAAGTAGATTATGGGCAACAAAATTTTGACTCATAGTAATCCAGACATAATTCCGGTCATCTAGAATGATTACAATATATTGAAAGTCACTCAAGATGTCGGTCATCTAGAGTGGTTACAATATATTGAAAGTCATTCAAAATGTGCAAATCTAAGTAGATTATAGGCAACAAAATTTTGACTCCTAGTAACCCTAGACATAATTCCGGTTATCTAGCATGATTACAATATATTGAAAGTTATTAAAAATGCCGGTCATCTAGAGGGGTTATAAAATGTTCAAAGTCATCCAAAATGCGCTTGTAGTATTATTAATTTCTGTGCATCAGAATGAAAGATCACTTTGGACGATTTGCGGCTAACAAATTGTTGTGCATTAGAATGGAAGACCAAATCGAAGCCATCGACTTGATAGTTTACCCGAACATCTAATAACGCATCGAAATAACCGAGGTAACTAGTTTATGTGTACACTCCCATGATGTTCCACGCATAAGGTGAGCAAACGTGGAGAGCATGAAGTATCCAAAGAACGTTGACCATATGATCATCGAATAAGAATAGTAAGGTTTTTTTTTTTTCTTTTTCCGAAGGTCAGGCTCTTAATACCTGGAAGTTTTATACGTTCTGATTAACTTAAATGTGAAATATATCGATCGGTTAAAGGTTAAAACTGTTTCAATCTCCCATTATATTCGAACTAAAAAATTATTTAATGAAAAGAGTTAGTGACTTTTTCTTGAATGATCTCCTCTGAAAATATATAGGAAGATATTTGGGAGGAGAGGAGCAATTAACACAAAGATATTTGATATTGCTTGCAGGGACCAGAGCCACTAACATTTGGAGAAAGCTGGTAAAAATATCACTGTCACATCAAAACAAGATATGTTTGCCACCTCATTATAAGAAGATATTTTTGTCCAGATCTTCTTGACAGCTGCCAAGACCAAATATCAAGCATCCGTTGGAGGTAGGCGGATCATCCAACTAGTTTTTTTTTTTTTTGTGTAACAATGTTATCAAGTAATTATATATATATATATATATGACGATACGAACCAATAGACTTTATCATTAAGCACTGTTATGTGATAATACTATTATGTACGAGGTTTTCTCGAGATGAAGAGTTGTTTGAGTCAATTTACAAGGTAATTTAACAAACTGTGTCACTTCCATAGATCTGGAAAAATACAATAACCCGTTATCACTATGTAGATTAGGAGACAGTTATAATCGAGAGAATGGATTCATCATTAGGTTCGTAATGCCAATGCGGATACACTTGCATGGATTCCGGCAATGGCTACAAAGGAGAAATCGGAAGGAAACCGTACTCTACTACCTGACCCCGTCTAGGAAAACATGGTGAAATGACTATTTCGTAGAACGTTTATAAAGCTGGGTGGCTCGTCTTTCCGCGAAGCGACATAAAACTAAAGGGTGCCTAAGATTATCAAATGACGGATCTGCCATGAAGCAACTCCTTCAGTCTCTCGGTTACTGTTACTGCAGCAGCGATACCATTGTCCCCGGCGGAGTCCTCGACCTGCATTGATATTCAGCTTTTGAATCCACGGAAATAAGAAAATCATTGGGCAAAAAAAGAACACATTTTATTTTTAATTAGAATAAAAGAAGATTTTCTTTTACAGAAAATGGAGATAATAGTAGTGGTGGCTTAATCATGTTAGTGCGTAATATTGTTCAGAATTTTATGTATAATTACAGACATATAAATCGTACACAAAATTAGCTTCCAATACTAATCATGTCAGTATAGCGTCACAAAATTAGAATAATTTTTTAATCAATTAAATTTTAGATGAACTTTTTTATAGTCAGGCAAACTCATACTCAAAACAATACTTCAATTCTCTCAAAATTTCGCGGAATCAAATTTGATAATTAGTGCATGTTGTGACCCATGTACGTGATAAAAAGAGTTATCGCGTGGCTTAAAACCGGCCACTCGAATTCCTTTGCGAAGGTTGCTGCACGTCATAGACCTTGACGGAGGTTCAAGTGATCGAGCAAGAACCACTTCGACCCGTCAATGTCTAGATTTGAAAGGTAGGCTCAAGGAAAGCCAATGAGAGAGGGGAGACCCTGAGAGTCTCATATTTTACAAGCATTGAAAACCATAGATTTTTTTTTCCTCCCAGCAATCAAATCGTTGCATTAAATATATTCAGATTTGTTGAAAAATGTTAGGAGCTTCCATTTAATTGTCCCAAAGTATTAAAGTGGCATCACAATCAACAACTTCCTAAACTAGGGAGCGATGAATCCGGAAAATCTATCCAAACAAGTGTGAAATGCGAAATTTAAGTGAGAGTGAATGAGCAAATTTCAAGAGGATAAAAAGACATAACTTAATAAAAAACAATAAAAAACGAAGAAATTTATATAAGATAATACATGTTTTCTCGAGTTTAAGGGGCGATCATCATAGTAGACCCTAAATCCATCCTTGTAAATAGTGTTAAAACTTAATGTAAATTGTACATACTGCTGATATTTTTTCATTACAAGGGAAGTCCAAGTGGAATATTAAAAGTATGCTTTTAGGAGAATTAAAATTAAAATTAAAATTAATATTAAAAATATCATGTAATATTAAAAAAGAAGATTTGGATAAAGGTAGAGCAGAAGGACCTTCACTGCCGTTGACCGAGCTTGACAGGTTCAGGCATTAAAAGAACGAAACAATTAACTTATACATACACCAAGAAACAATTGTTCATTATACGTATTATAATCCGATATATTTACCGGTCCTAAATTATTCAAAAAAATTATTACCGAAAAAATTACTCGAAAATTAACTAATGCAATTAACATTCGACGCGAAGGTCCTAAAATTTTGAGAAATTTTCCAGACAGTTCAGATTCTCGTCCTACCTCCGCGTGAACGCAATGGAATGCGACATTCCTGATTACCGAGAGGTTGGCGCTCAGGATCTCAACTCCTTCCTCCTGAAGAACTCGAACAATCTCGGTGAATATGAGCTGACAACTCGACGGGTTTGAGATGAGAACGACCTCCAAAGCCGAACCCAGCTGACGAATCATGATCTCCGGCGATAGAAATTCCCTCGCCGATGACGCTCTTCCGACGAGGCTTAGGCTTTCGGGTTCCAACAAACTCTCCTTCTTGGCTTTCAGCTTCTCCACTCTTGCCTTCAACTTCGTTATGTAGTTTGTAACTTCAGCGAGTTGATCGGGCAGCGATGACAACTCCTGCTTAAAAGAAAAAGTGACCTTCAAAACCTAATTTCCTACTCGAATCACATTGATACTTACACGCATCGAGCAGTTTCGAGGGGACGATACAAGTGCGGTAGAGAAAGAAGAGCGGGAGATACCGAGACTGACCTCCGAACCAGAATGAGGAACGAGAGACATAAGCTGTGAGTAGAGGCACTTCATCGTTTGTCTCCTCCAGGCTCCTTCCACCAGTTTACTTTCATTTCATGAGGAGCTGGGGATTGCTTCTCCGTCAATTTATAACGTATTTGGATGCTCCATTTTCACGTTGCTGCCAAATGCCCAATTGATATTTCACCACCTTATTCACCTACCCATCAGACGTACTGTAGTTTCCTATGTCTGTTATTGTTATGTCTAAGTACTTTCCGGATAGCGATGCGATATTTGAACATGATATTAGAGCCGGGTTAAACTTTTAATACTCTAACCTAACCTAACACGCTCAACCCGCGTATTTAGCGTTTACAACCTAGTGTGAACACAAGGACGAAAAGAAAAAGGATGAAGGGGATGGGGATTCTCTTTATTTTAATGTAGTGGGCCCCTGCCTATACGACAGACTATTAGATCAGTGGTAGAGTGTGTCCTTGATACATCTCTTTATGAATCTCGAGTTTAACACCTCTTCAAGTTCATTGTGTTCACACCTATGCTCGGTGATGGATTTAGCGGGGGCGGGGGCGGGGGCGATCCCCGTCCCCTCGAAACTCTGGAAACTCCATGAGATTTTATACAAATTTTACTTGATTTTGTCCCTTTTTATTGAACAATACATAGTTCACCCCCTCCCCCTCCCCCTCCCCCAAATTCTTCGTGTTACTTCCTTATAGAGTTTCGCCTCCTGTACAAGATTTCTAAATCCGTCCCTGTTTATGCTATTCGTGTGAGGGAATGTTAAGGAAGGTCAACTCAATAAAGACAAAAGAACATTTTCGTATATCATCTCTAATTAATTTAAATTTTTAGGTGAATAAAAACTCGATCAATTATGGTTTCGTATAAAAAAAAACAATTGCCATCAAACCATTTTAAGTAAAGACCTTTTTTGTCCTAATCTTTTATAATTTTGCTATTTTTGTTCAAAACTTTTTTTCTTTCATATCTTCTACATTTTGAACTTTTTTCACTTTAATCATACCATTATTTTTCTATCCAAAAATTCATTTTCAATTCAAAAATAATTTTTGCCATCAATATTTTATTAAATATTAAAAAAAATAAGAACAACCAAATGGAAGGAAGGAGGACGATTGGACTGTCCCTAATTAATAAAATGGTGGCTATTGACAAGTGTCCCCTTTAAAATTAAAATACATTCACACTTAGAATGGGTTGTGAGTTTGTAGGACTGATGACCGCTAATTAATTTTAACCAGTCCCAATTTTGGAGGGGATGTGAATGTAATTGATGTTCCATCTCTATTTTTCACTTTCGTTTATTTTTCCTTATTTTTCAAAATATTTTTAATAGAAAAAGTATTTATGGATGCAAACTATTTTTTGGAATGAAAAAATAATGGTAAGATTAAAATGACAAAAATTTAAAAGATAGAAGATATAAATGCTTAAAAAAAGTTTAGAATCAAAATAATAAAATGTAAAAAGGTTTGCAAATGAAAAGTATCTTTTTCCAAACAGGTTTTGACTTTTAGAGGGCTGAATCCACTCGAATCTATATTAATAAGAATCTATTAAATTTTTAATAACATATAAAGCAGATAGAAACTAAAAAAAAAGTTGAAATAGCAAGTGGAGTTGAAGCATGATCTGTCCTGAGCCATACGACTTTATGTCACTGTTCAACCAGAAGTCGGCTGTGACAACATTGAAATCATGAAACATATGCCAGCTTTTTCCTTTTCCTGAATTAATAACGTATCGGAAAAGGTTCGACCATATCTGCAAGTCGGCAATGGTGTCTGCTTGATTTGTCGGGGTGTGCAAAGAAAAACCAGTTCGGAAGAGCCGTACCGGAACCGAAACCAAACTTGTTTGAATCGGTTCTCTCCGAACCGATTCTACATGGTTACCCTCTTTGCATGAAAAGTGGTTCGACAAATTTTTAAATGTAATTAGTGCAATTACCTGGTTGAACCAAATCAATTCAATACGATTTGAACTGAATTGAACAGTTTTAAAATGAATTTAGATTGGTTCGAACCTATTTCAAACCGAACAAAAATCCAACTCAATTCGGTTAAACCGATTTTGAATTCAATTGAACTATTTTAAAATAATGCAGTTTGAACCCACTTACCAAATTGCTTAAACCAATCCAGTTTTTCCATGCAAATCAGTTATAGTACGTGATTGCTATATATGTCGAATCAGACCAAGCTGGTTCTTTTAGTTTGGTTTAGGGACTGAATCGGTTTTTGCACACCTCTATCGATTTTTGTTCTTAATTTGTGAGACAAAATGAATGTTTAACCTACTAGCCCAAGCCGGGAACATGGCCATCACGAAAACTATCAAAAATAGTTTTGTCGTTGGAATATCATGTATCAAGTCGGGAGTCCGAGAAATCTAAAAAGCCGTTCATATGAATGGAAATCGATAAAAATGTGGTTCAATATAAATTTGAATTTGAAAATTTTCTAATATCACCTAATCCTGTCATGAATAAAATTAGGGTATTTTCTCTGAGAGAATTAGATAATATCTAATATTATTTATATTATAATAATCAACACAAGTAAATACAGCATTTCGCAGGTATAAGAGATTCATAGTTTGATCTTTTTGATAGATTTATTTATAACATGAAAACATGGGAATTTAAGAGATCTTGATTGAGCTCTTTCCTTTGGGTGGTTGTGACGAGTTTGAGTGGATGATTGAGAATCTGTTTTAATATGTCGTAGATTATTTGTTGTGTATCGTTATTGTTTCCCTCATGAAAGCGGTTTACAATTCATTTACTGCCACAATCAAATTCTAGCTTCTTGAATGTGTTTATCCACGAGAAACTAGTATTATAGCCTAGGTTGATCTCGAAAATACCGGTGGTGAGGTTCAAGGTAGAAAAGTTTAACAGTTTGAATGATATTTGATCGTAGCACATCATGACAAACGTTTTGTTAGTGCATCATGATCTTGATGGAGCCGTATAAGGAGAAAATGTGTTGTTTCCCAACCCTAACATATGGTGAAACAGGTTTGTCATGGCAAGAACTTTGAAAATGATCCAACTCAACCTATCAAACAAAGTCCATTAGGAGGTATATGATCAGAGTACGGTCCCAAAGTTGCAGTCGAAATTAAAGTCACTGTATACGAGGAAGTCCTCAACCAATTGATTATACTTGAAGAAATGATTGCACTGGTTGATGATGGGTTCTGATAAACCGGTGGACAAGAACGTGATATATTCTTTTTTCGTCGAGTAGATGGATTTGTTCAATCATATTATAATGGACCTGCAATCCATTGATGGAAGGATCAATAATGAGGATCAAGTACCGATACTATTTTGCCCATTATAAGACTTTTAGGAGGATTAATTTCTAATACAATACTATGTTGGAGACCGGATATGACCCAAGGTCAAATTGGAGCTAAACTCAAAAAAGTTGAACAAGAAGGTGATAGAGAGCTCGAGCAGTGCGATAGAAGAGCTTCTTTGAGAGGAGAGTCTGAAGATGGTTGTGAGAGGAAAGGAAGGTCCACTTCCAATTCCCAAGGATTGTTGATTTACTAGGACTATTGCAAGGAGGTTATGGACGCACTGTTCCGGGCCAACATCATCTCAAGAGCGACTACTTCCAACAGGAAGGGCAAGCAGACCGCATTGTCAATGAATATATGAGAGAAAGAGACAAAGGACAAGACCCTAATGACAACAACGAATCTAAGTAGGGGTGTCAAATATATACAATATCAGGCCGCTTAAGTTTAAACTAGGCTCTTGATTTAGGTAGTATATTAAATATATCTCATGAGAAGAAGCTATTTGTTACTTATTAGTCAATTGCAGGTGATTGTATTGGGATAGGGAAAAGAGCAAACATGTACAGTTGCGGAGTTGGAAATGTGAGAATCAAGATTTATAATGGGTGTGAAAGTGTATTGACTGTTCTTAGATTCAAAAGAAACTTCGTTTCTCTAATAAGACTTGATCAATGTACAAAACCTTGGGTGAGTACTGAGAATCTTAGGAGAAGTGCTAGTAGTCATGAAAAGAGTGCTGTTGAGAGAACTCTATGTATTGTAGGTGAATATTAAGACTACCAAAGTTGTTGAGTGTGCGACTTTTTAGAAATACTTCGATGATTCGCATAGAGTGGTAACTAGATGCAGGTTTGAGCATCAAGCGAGGACCCCGAGAGACCTATTGACGTGATCCAGTGAGTGGAAATCGACAAAAGTGACATCTAATTATAATTTTAAATTTGGAAGTTCCTGAATTCAAGTGGTCTCATCTTAAATTAAATTAGGATTTTTCTACGAGAGAATCTGAGAACACCTAATATCTTTTTTTGTTGTAATATGCCTATATGAGAGTGAATGTCTTGCATAGGCATGATAGACTTGGTGTATGATCTTCATGATAAACTTCTTAATAACACAAATGTCAGAGAACTTGAGAGATCGCATTTGAAACTCGTTTTCTATGACTATTTGTAATGAGAGTTTGGAGAAATGATTGCGAACCTATTGAAATTACAATCTCTTATATTGATCTAGTGGATTATTTACTTTATATTGTATTTCTCTCCATCACGAGAGTCGTCTCTCACTTCTCATTTTCTTCCTGTGTTATCACAACAAAATTTTGATACTCTAAATGGGATTATCTACAATGTTCCAAGTTCCATTCTTATTACACAACTTTCAATTTTCTTTTTCATATTCTTTCCAATTCCCTTTTAGTTCTATGACTTTCCTTATAGCAGAAAAGCAACGGGTCCAATCGTTTATTGGATTCTCCAAAATGCCAAAAGCAACATGGTCTTCCTCTTTCGGAAATTTAATTGCTCCTTACACTGTTCGATCAATTTAAAAATATGATTGAATTAGTATGGATTAGTAGAAGAGATTTCACGTCTCTTCCTTACAAGTAATGGGTCCAATCATTTATTGAACTCTAAAGTGCCAAAACCAATATAATCTTCTTCTTGAATAATAACTTGTTCGCTCCTCATATTGTTTGGGTCAATTTACAACTGGAAGAGAAATAATTTAACGTCACAATATACATTGGATGTGCCACCTCAATCAAGAACTCAAATTGAATTCAATTGGTTTGACTTTGCGAGATTTTCAATCTCCCTACTTACGTCCACTATTGTTATTAGGATCTTATCCTCCACTATATTTGTCGATGACTCAGCCTGCTCTCCTTCTCTTAGGGCAGTTTTACTTAAGACCTTACTAATTGCACTCTTGTTATTAATAAAATTATCAAAAGGTTACTCATAATATTCCTCATACTTCTCACAAGACTATGCTCATCATTATATAGACGTATTCCAAGTACAAAGATATTAGATATTTTCTAATTTAGAAAAGTATTCCAATATGATTTAGAATGAGATCACAATAAATGTACTTCAGAGTTTCAAATGAGAATCTTACGTGTTGATTACTACTCATCTGACAAGGTCGTCATCTTACGAGTTTCCGGTTTGACGCGACTTTTTCCCAACGAGATCATCCTCAAGTCCATTTTGGCAAGGTGCATACACTCGCATTTATTTGGATAATGGCTAATAAAATTGGAAGTCATCATAATTGTTTGCTTTAAAAAGTTAACGGTATGATTTATTATTTATTACTTAATATTCCCCCACGTGCATGGGCTGCATTAGTTTTCAAGGCCACGCGGTGACTCGAACCTATGCTCTATACCATAATCGAGTTAAAAGTCATCATAACCGTTAACGGTATACTTTATCATTTATTACTTAACGTTGGCTACAATTAAGAAATCGAAAGGAAACCGTACCCTACCTAGAGTGGGCGTAAACTTGTAAGCTACTGAGGATCGGGATAATCGTCTAGGAGAATTCTGTAAATTTCTAGACGAACAATTTGATGTGAGACCATGAACTTTGCTACCCCAATTTATTCGATTAAACAGATAAACATATAAACATCTTCCCGCGGATCGACATAACTAATAACTGTCTAAGAGCTCATATAATGTATCTGTCATGATGCAACTTCTTCAGTCTCTTAGCTATCGTTACAGCAGCAGCAGTACCATCGGCATCCGCAAAGCCCTCAACCTGCATTAACATTCAGCTTTTCAATATACGGAGATGAGGAAATGATTTGAGTCGAGAACATTGCATTTTTACTATAACAAAAAGGGGTTCATTATTCAACCAAATTAACAGTTATTCTACATTTTTTGATAAAAGGGAATGCATCCTGAATAATTTTACCTAAGATACAGATGTTTCAAACCAATTTAACCAACTCATGGTGGTTAAAAAGTCATTATACCACACTCAATTTGCTTTTGCAGGCTATGTAGACACAAGTTGAGGGAGTATCGCTCAACCCATGACGAGGAATGGAGCATTTTAGGTGTCTATGGCTCCGAAAGTTTTGCACTGTCTAGATTCGAACTTGTTTTATGGAGATTAATGTTGTTTATCGCTCAATCAATAGCTTATTTACTTTGCATAACTTATTTGATCGTGAGAAAAATCGTAGTCGATTTGAAACTAGTATATGTTAGCATCATATACATGATAAGAAAAAAAAAAGAGTGATTTTGTGGTTCATAACCCACTACTTAGATCATACAACAAACAGAGACAGATCCAGAATATTGATCCACACGGTGAAACTCAGTAGAAAGATAGGAGCACAAGTTTCATGGTGAAATGAAATAGCTTAATAATAACATAGACAAAATCAATTAAAATTATATAATATTTTGTAGGATTTCGTAAGTTCAAGGATTATCGTCCTCTGCATGCTCACCTAAATTCATCTCTGGCTGTAAGGGTTGCACACAATAAACCGCGATAGAAGTTACACCTAGGGATAAATCTAGAAAATTTATTGAAAATGACGAAATTTAATAGAAGAGAAATATATCGGATTCAAGGGGTAAAATAAGTTAATCTATCCATGGTTTGATTGGTTGGCCGTGAACCACTTCGACCCTTAATGTCTATTTACGTAAGGTAGGTTCAAGGAAAGCAAATGAGGGAGAAGGGACCCTAAGAGTCTCATTGACAACCATTTAAAACCACATGTTTTCTTCTTTTCCAAGAATCAAATGGTTGCATCAACTATTCAAACTTGTTGAAAAATGTTAAGGAGTTTCGATGTAATTGTCGGAAGTTGTTGAAGTGATACTGCGCTCAACGACTTTGGAAAAATTATAGTGACAAACTCTATCTTAATAAAATGTTAACTGCTAACTACATATATTTGTGACTTTTTTAATCGTAAATGAGATTCATGGATCTGTAAAAAAAAAAAAAAGGAGGGGAAATGAAGGAACATGAAAGGGAATTAAACTTAGGACGTGACATGTTAATTATAAATTGAGAGTGTTGTTATCTCACCGAATTTCTTTTTTAATATGCAGCCGACTTTTACTTTTTACATACCTAAAAAGATATTTATATGTTGATCGTTTTCAATTCTTGACGCCCTTTTCGCAAAGGCCCCCCTTTTTTGCAATAAATGCTACGAATTACACTGCCAAATAAAATGAAGAGAACTTATTTGTTAAGAAAAATATTTTTATATCAGTGATTATATTGGATAAAATGCCATAATTCAGAAACAAAATTAGGTATTAGTTATAAAAAATGTGTCTTAGGAAAAAACAAAAAAAAAAACTTGGAATATTACAAAGAAGATTTGGAGGTAGAGTAGAGGGCCCTGCGCGGATATTGACCGGATTTGACACGCTCAAACCCTGAAGGAATAAAAAAATATCCATAAAAAAGGACAAACGTATTAAACAATTAATTTACACATATTTATTTTCGAAAGAAAAAATTGATAATTAGCAAACCAAAGCAACACATACACAAATTTCGGTCACAAATAACTCGGAAGTTAGTTAATGAAATTATTATTCAACATGAATGCACTAAAATTTTGGGAAAATTCCCAGAGTTTAGTATCTCATCTTACCTGGGAGTGAATGCTGTGAAATGCGGTATCCCCGATTACTGAAAGATTGGCAGTCAGGATCTCAACTCCTTCCTCTTCAAGAACTCGAACAATCTCGGTGAATGTGAGCTGACAATTCGACTCATTTGAGATGAGAACGACCTCCAAACCCGAACCCACCTGGTGAATTGCGATTTCGGCCGATAGCAACTCTTGACTCGACGTTCTACCGATGATGCTTAGGGTTTCAGGTTGTAACAAGCGCTCTCTCTGGCCTTTGAGCTTCTCCACTCTTGCCTTCAACTTTGTTATGTAGTCTGTGACTTCAGTGAGATGATCGGGCAGTGATGACATCTCCTGTTTAAAAGAAGAATAATCTTCGACGAATTACATCTATACTCACACATTTACATATATATATAAATACATATTTATATTTTGATGTAGACGATAGACCTGTCCTTTACAATGTTCACGCCGACTAGTATGACGTTCTGAAGTGTGAAGCAGATTTTTCGCTTTGTTCCATGTTTCTCGCTGGCACAGATTTCGTATAACGGTTTCGGTAGGACTATACTGGTATTTTTGAGTGGAGAAGGAAGAGCGAGAGGACTGACCTCCGAGCCTAAGTGAGGAACGAGAGAGAGAAGCTGCGAGTAGAGGCACTCCATCGTCTGATTCATTTGGGCTTCTTCCCCCAGTTTGCTTTAAGTTCATGAGGAGCTAGGGAATGCTCTTCCATCAATTTATACCATGCTTGATGCCCTACTTTCACGTTCCTGTCGGACATGTTACATCTAAACACTGTTCCAACTGTGTGATATTTAAACATGAAGCCAGAGTCAGATAAATACCTTAATATTATGACTCACTCCGCTATGCAGTCCCGCATCCCATTTAGTATTCACACTATACATTCTCTTCTTTTTGTGTAAAAAAAAATGATACATAGGCCTAAAAGGGTTAAAGGAACAAAACAGCAAGTCTTACTAGTGACATTGAACTTGACACCTTTAGATCACAGAGTGAGAACCACACCAACTCTACTATACATCTCATTATATGCACCCTACGTTTTCGTCTCTTCTGCCATGTCAGTATTTGCATGTATATTGTATACCCGAAAGAGGGTGTTAAGAAAAATTAGTCTAATACTAGAGCAACCTAAAATTATTCTAGGAGTGCCTGAAACCGGGATATCAATTTTAATTAATTTAGTTTTTGCACAAATATAAGCTTAAGCGTTTATAGGTATGAAAACAAATAGTTGACCATAAGGCTATGATTTTATTCGAGGTGTATCCTAATGCTGACTTATTCGGATGATGCTGCTGAGACTGCACATCCGTGAAGATAAGTCAGTTGAGAGTGTTTCTTTCCTTAAAGTAAGATGTCCGGTGCAAGAATTGCAATGGAAGAAAAATTACGATTGTGAATATTTAATATTTAGATGAACTAACTTGACTTAATTAATTCAAATTTATTTATAATTCATTAAATTTCTTAATAGTAAATGTTGCACATAGAAATTAAAAAAATGAAAACGCGAAAAGGAAAAGCAGTGGAGTTGAGGCATGAGATTTGGATCAATCTCGACCACCCAGATTTCAGGTTCTCCATTCGGGAAGATGTGGATTCTCCTGGGCCCTCCGACCGCATGTCGCTATTCAACAATAAATCGGCTCCAACAACATTGATGTCATGAAACAAATTTCAGCTTCATTTTTTCCATGAAGTAATAACTTTAAAAAAGTTGTTAGGCCACGTTAGGATGGTCGGCAATTCTACTTGAGTTTTGTGTTCCTAATCTGTTAGACGACCCAAGCCAGTGCCATGGTGATCACGGAGTCGGTGAGAAAGATTGAAGGGTCAGATGGTCAGCAGGTCTCCAGGTTCCGAGTGATATATATACGTGAAGGTACTGGGTCCTGCAAAAAGTGGAGACGGGATTTTGTGATTCGAATTGACTCACCGGTACTTAAGTCAAACAAGAATCAATGGAGAGTAATAGGGAAGGATGATGAGAGGTTTTGTTTAGAGTAGAGAGTGTTAAAATATAATATGAGCTACTTAACACTCGAGGGGGTAGAGGTAATTATAGTGATGGAATCCCGAATCAAGATGTTAGAATTCTGAGTGTAAGAGCGGCGAAAAGAATAGAGAAGTAAGAAGATAAACACTATACTAGACTTCGTGGTAAAACCCTCTTGCGAGGGAAATCATCATGCCGCAGAGTAAATTATTGACTAGATCAAAATAGTATATTACAACTTTATAGAGATTTTCAATCTCATATCCAAGTTCTAGTTACAATCCCTCCTAGAAAAGAGTCTCAAATCCGATCTCTCAAGTTCTCACGTCCTAACATTATTAAAATGTTTATTTGAAAGATCACTCGTAAAATTTTTCACCTTATCTTACAAAACTCTATTCAATTCTATTTAAACCTAAAAGAATAAAAAAAAAGTATCATATATTTCCTAATTATATCCTAAGAAAATATACCAATTTGATTTGGATGAGATTATAGAAAATCATAATTTTTCAAATTCAAAAATTAGAATATCACTGTTCTTCACAATCTTCACTCTTGGGTAGTTACGCCTGATATGAACCTCCTAGTTGTTATTCCAGCAGGCTAACCTTTCACAGGATTTAATCTTCCTCTGTTCATACAACTTTTATTCTAAGATCGAGATTTGCCTCTTATAAATAGACCTTCAACCGCACCATTCTAGCCTTTCATCAACTCTTCTTCAGTTCTTTCGAGTTCAACACCACCTTGATGTCTTCTAGGATGATACCCAATCTCCTATACAATAACGTGTCAACAAAATTCTCGTAGGATTTTGACAATGAGGACAACATCAAAGCTTCATCCCAATTCTCGATCTTTACATCAATAGACTGGGGGTCCATTACGATTTGATTGAACAAATTCACGTGATCGCCTATTAGTGTGTTAGAACTCATCTTGAATTGATGAAACAACTTCTTCAAGCATAACTAGTTGGTCCAGGACTGCATTATGCTATGTACGGTAACTTCAGTTTGCTTTGCAACTCCAGTGTCGAATTCTAATCACATATCTCCCAGAAGACTTTGTTCAATAGATTGAACTGTATCATGCTCAAATCCTTTGCCATAATAGATCTCCTTTTTGTATTGGCCAAGGTTGAGGCTAAAGTAGATTCTTCATCTAGTGATCTTTTAAGGCCATACTGTACTGACAAAGCCTTTTATCTTGATGTTCCACAATCCAAAATCATTTGAATGGTCAAACTTCTCCTCGAACTTCTACACCAATATCTTTGGGATTGGCTCTAACTAGTTTGTTATAATGCCGTATTAAGACATCGGAGTTCTAAGCGTGGGAGTAGCAGAAAGAATGAAGAAGTCAAAAGGGAAATATCCACGACATAGGGCAAACAATTCACTGCACCAAAATAGAAGATTAAAACTTTACAGAGATTTCCAATCTTGTACCCAAGCCCCCATTATAACCTCTATAAAAAAAGTTCTAATACGTATACTCAATCTCTCAAGTTCTTAAGCATTGAGAAATTTATCAAAAAAAATCACTCACAAGATTCCTCACATTATCTTACAAGAATTTGTTCAATCTTATATATTTCCTAATTATGTCCTAGGAAATATCTCAATTTGATATGAAATGAGATTACAGAAAATCATAATATTTCAAATTGAAAAATTAGAATATATCTCTTCCCATCACAATTTTCACTCACTGACAGGTCTTTGTGTCTCACGGGTATCTGACTTGATGTGAGATATTCTCAACATGTAGACTTTACAAAGTAAGGTCTAATGTGGCAATCCTATAGAGTTATCAATGGGAATTAGTCCCGATGAGTAGATTATTAGTCTGACTATGAGACTCTGATAGGTAGGGGTGCTAGCTAGGATATTGGAAGTTGGGTCATATGTCCACTATCTATGTCCATATCGTTTATCTTCCACTTCCGGGTTTTTTTGGCACAAAGAAATATATTAATATTTTTCTCTTTTTGGGGTGAGTTGGTTGCCCCAATTTTTTATCAAGGTGCATGACCGACTATCTTTCATGGCTATCGATAAGGATGTTACAGTCAGAAATAGTGGTTGGTGTGCTCATCCCTCGCAAGGTTGCTTTCTAGTTATGTTCTAGGTTTAGACATGTTAATCGGCTCGGTGACTTGTCCCCAAACTAACTTTGATTGAATATATAAGTTTAGTTGGCATTGATTGGTTTTAGTTAATTGATGGGCATCTGAGTTGCTCAAGCCTAGGTTTGAATTTTGATAGAGGATCATACTATTGTATTTAGGGGTATAAAATTTGATTAAGGTTGACAAGGCACTTTTCATTATGAATGTACTTCAATATATACACAATGTTTGGTTGACTCATTATGGTAGTGAATCTCCAAAAAAAGGAAAATAAAAAAAAAAGGAAATCGAAAAATAAGAAATCAATCGTGCCTGTCCAATATATGTACACAATTTACATAGTTGCTCAATATAGCACAAGATCCCTACAATATGACCCCTCAAGTTAGTGAGGAAGATTTCAAACTATCAACTTGCCAAGGAGAAAGTGGAACCAATCTCGACCAAATATCCTAGTGAAGATATCCCCAGGTTGTAATCATATTGACATATGGGTCTTGACGATAGCTCTAGACTTTATGTGCTCATAAATAACAAGACAATCAATCTCAATATGCTTAATGCATCCGTAAAATATTGGATTAGCGACAATATGCAATGTGGCTTTTTTTTTTTTCACATAGAAAGCCTATGTTGGGCCTGAAAAGGAGACCTTTATGGTGTGTTTGGTTTGTAAGAATAGAATAGATAAAGAATAAATAGAAATAAATTAAATGAGGAAAGAGATGTATTATTTAATTGGAAGGAATAAAATGACAATAAATAAGATATTTAAAGGAAAAAAGACAAAATTACCTGCAAGTAAATATTTTTTATTTATTTTATGGAAAACTAAAATTTAAAAAATTATTAAAAAAAGAAAGTCGTGAACAGTTCACTGAAGCACTATTCATCTTCTACTTTTCATGAGAGAGAGAGAGAGAGAGAGAGAGAGGGGAGGGCACCGTCGACCACCCATAGCCATCACTGACTAAGCTCACAGACATCATCGAGCCCTCATCGTCGATTCCCCCATCAAGCCCTACAATCGGCCCTCGTCGTCAAGCCACGTAGTGGAGACCTAGTTGGGCCCCCACCATCGACCCCCTCAACCATGGGATTGGGAACCATCGATGGGTCAAATGCCATCGAGGAGGTTCAAGGAGATGTGGGTTCAGGTGGGTCAAGTGGTTTCGAGAGGTTCGACTAGATTCAAGGACGGCTCGGGGTGGATCAGGAAAGGCTTGGGATGTCATCAATGGGTTGACAGTGGCGACGGAGGGCATATGGCAATGGTGGACAACAAGAGGGGCTGGGGCTAGTAGAAGTGAAAAATTTGAAAAGTCATTGGGGGCAACTTGATCATTTTCATTCTATTCTATATAACAATAACCATTCCTTGTGTGGGGAAGGGAAGTACAATATCTCTTCTATTCCGGATGGGATCCGGAATGGTATTTGCATGGGTAGTAAACAAGTGAACCAAATAAGGGAATAATTATTTTGGACGAAATAGATATTCCTATTACCATGAACCAAAATATCATTAGAGTGGATAGGAAGTTGCATAACCTTAAAAGTTCGCTAAAAGTAGTAGCCATGACTTGATACTCGACTTCCGCAAATGGTCTCAAAACTTCTATTTTTTGGTTCTCCATGAAATAGGAACATCACTTAACCTGATAAAGTATCCACTTATAGAACAGCGAGTCATCAAGAATGAAGCACAATTAGAGTGAAAGCCATAGCTGTAAAGAAGGAGTGAGGAGTATGCTTTGAGCAAGGGATTGCTTAAGATATTAATGTACTCACATTGTTACATCCTAATGACCTTGATGTTGATTTTACATGAACTATGAAAGAATATACATAAAGTAATACAAATTCGGTCAAGTAACAATAAAATAAATAAGACGACACAAGTTATTGATATATTCTCGAATAAGATAAATTGAACTAGATTCATCCAATAATTTATGATGTTGCACCATGGAAAAAAGTGTAAGTTATGATCAAAGCACTCAACACTCCGAGAGAATATAAAACATATATTTCTATTAATTCAGTAATAGTCTAGAATCAAGTCTTGTTACTTTGATACTTAGGAAGTGCTTTAAGACTCCAAGATCTTCAATACGGAAACCCTTGCCAAGATATTGCCTAAACATGGAGCAGTGGTTAGGATTATTGCTCACTGGCAACAAATAATCAATATACACAAGTGCCGCTTTGAATATTTCTCCTTCTGAATAAGTAAATGAGGAATGATAAGCACCAACTGCGCAATGTTTGATGGAGATCGTACAAGAATTTACATAAACCGCATGCCTTTCCTTTATTTGACAAAGAGAAAATCGATGGTAGTGACATGTAAACCTCATAGCCTAGATCTTCGTATAAGAAAGGATTGTGGACATCCATTTGAAAAAAATCCTAGCCTTTGGCCATTGCAACTATCAATAAGTAATGAATAGTTACTAATTTTGCAATTAGAGTGAAAAACTCATGAAAGTCAACTTCCTCTATCTGAGTGAAGCCCTTGGCAACCAAACATACTTTATATCATTTCACAGTACCATTAGCTCGTCATTACATTAAAAGTCCACTTGCAACCCACATGGTGCTTTTTTGGGGTAGAGTTGTTGATGGGTTCACTTTGAAATTAACTTGTTTATAATCGAAACCGGTTTGTAGGGTTGGCGTGTTTATGCGACTACAGTTCAGGTAGGGAATTTGGCCTAGCCTGGAACCAATAACTGGCTTGGAACTGGAAAAAGTAAAAGAAAAATGATTGTTGGACTCAACATTCCCCGCCTCTACCCCCTGTTGTTGCTACTACTAGCATTGGTCATTTCGTCGTCTATGATCATTGACCGTTTTTCTAATTTATTATATTTATCACTTACTTTGAAAAAACTACAAATACCCAATATGCCCAATGGTTTAACTTACCAAAACCTCCCCACACTATTTTCCCAATTATTTTCTCACAATGTTCTTATTTCTCAAGTGTTTCTATAATTTCTTGATCACAATTAACTAGTATGATTTAGTCTTAGAGTTTGCAAGAAAAGGGTAGATTCATCGTTGGAGTTAACACCAATTATATAATTCACCATTCGAGTTTGCATCGATAGCATCGAACTATCATATTTTTGCATCTCTATTTCTTATTCATATTTGTTCTTGCATAACGTTTTACAATCATATTTTATAATTATGGTAAATAGGTCATTTGTTTATTCATCATCAAAAACAAATGTAGGTGATGCACCATTGGTCAAAGTAGAATCAAGCAAAAGAAAAGGCAGCATGCAGGTTTTGTAAGAAAGTTTACCATAATAAAGCTGGTAATGGATCATGCACATTATCAAGGCATGCTAGGTCACATCCTAAATATGGTCAAAATGCTAGGCAAAATAATCTTAAGGCTGATAGCAATGTGGATAGTGTCACCTTAGAGCAATATAATTCAAATTAGCAAAATCTAATGTTGCAAATTGGAAAATTGGTAGGGACTTAGCATTCACAAAGATGGAAGAGTTGTCTTTTAGTGGAATAATGTTTTATAGTCATCCTATCAACAACGAACTTGCAATCAATCAAGCACCGCCGTGACTCAAATATGTGCCAGGAGCTCAAATTGACATTCTCCACTAGTGGAAGGAGTAGTCCACTAGCTATCTTGTATTAGCAGTTGTGGAATGGGAGTTTTTATATGCACCTGCGTCAAATATTGTCTTAGAGAGCACATTTGGTTTATAAGGAAGAACACAAAAGGAATGAGGTAAAGATTGGCTTGGACCACATAGAAATGATTATATTTTTACAACGTACTTAAGATATTTTCAACAATTGGACCCATGAAGAGGACAAAGATGATAACGTTCCTAGACATAATTTTGTAACACTAAGCTACTTGTTCGTAATTATGTGTTGTACCTAATTATATATTAACAACGGGGTTGGTAGAGGGTCAATAGCAAACATTCCACCCTAGGAGAGGTTTTCAAACGGAAGCGCCCACGGTTAATTTTTTATTTAAATTAAAAAATAAATAAATCAAATTTATTTTAATATCGTATAAAAAATTCTTAAAAATATGTAAAAACCTAAAATTCTAAAATACCTTGAAACTCCTAAAAATACTGTAAATAAATAAACTTAACATAAAATTCAAAAATAGAAAACAAAAGCAAACGATCGATTCAGCCCGAATATATGCCGCTTTAATGGTCCATGAGGTGTCGGCCCAGACCGTTAAGGTTAATAATTGATATGGACTGATATGGACCCTGGATAAGGATTTCTTGTGTCATGTACTGGTAGAGGTTTTTATCAAGCCTTTCATTGAATGGTAATGTACACAATGAACTCATTATCTCTATTGCTATATATGTCTAAAAGCAGCTTTGTCTTAATTTTAGATTTCCAAAAATACCCTTTAAAATCTTGTAGGATCTCAATAAGATGTAGATAAAGTTTGGGAGAAAACTAATCAAGCAAAAACAGTCCGGATTTTGCTCCACTACTTCTCTCCTCGTGAAATCATCCACACCCCGGCAATAAACTACAGCATATGCTTCATAATATATCCAATCTATCTACCCGGTTTGTGCTCATTTAGTTGTTCTTGCAGTTTCTTCATCTTGACATAAGCTTTTCTCTCCTCTCGATTCAAAATAGAAGATCAATAATGAGGTACTGTAGATTGTGAGAGGTTTAAGACTGTGAGAAAACCCGAACATTTTGCAGATTACAACCCTTAATGGAGCCTAACCAATTTGGTCATCCATTGTTCTAATTAAGAAATTTCAAGTGTTCCAGGTATTAGTCACTTTAATTATCTGTTTCAATTTCAAATTTTAAGAATTTACTTCAATACCATTCATTATTTTGCTTAAGAAATATGAAGATCCAATCCATGTACCCTGTTTGCGCCCATTCAATTGTTCTTGCAATTTCTTCACCTTCACATAACTTTTTCTCTCCTCTCGATCCAAATTAGAAGATCAATAATGAGATGCTGTAGATTCTGAGAGGTTTAAGATGGAGAGAAAACCCTAACATTTTACAAATTACAACCCTTAATTGAGCCTGACCAATTTGGTCATCCATTGTTCCAATTAAGAAATTTCAAGTGTTCCGGCTATAATTCACTTTAACTATCTCTTTCAATTTCAATTTTTAAGGTTTTACTTCAACACCATTCATTATTTTGCTTAAGAAACATGAAGTTTCCTGAATCCATAGATTCTCAAGGTGCTCTTTCTCTTTACTCTAGAAGAGCTCTTTCTTTTTTCTTCTAACTTGCCATTTTGAATTTCTTTTCAACAGTGTTAGGGGGCTATTTTTGAATTACTTCTTTTCTGTTAGGATTCAAACTTGATTCTTGATGCAGGAATTTTGAGTGTGATTGCATTGAAAGAACTGAGAAGTAAGAGGAGAAACATGAACACCGGATTACATGAAAAAACCTTTTAACTCTTAGGGAAACAACTGCGGATAAAACAAGAGATTCCACTATATCAAACTAGGAGATTATAGTCTTTAGGAATGCCACCAATTCCGAACCCAAACTCTATCACCCGGGCCCTAAGGCCCTCGAGGTTTCACAGCACCGAGGCACTACCTTCACAACTCGTGCAACACCCTATTTATAGATATAAGATCATAACCTATTTAATATTTTAGAAAATATTATTTATATATATTTTCTAAATCAAATAGATTAAGAGCTCCGGGATATCTTATTCAAAACGATGAAACAATGCCCACAAAATTTTCTAAATATCCTTAAAGATTATGTCTAGGATATTCCATGCTTCCAACCATGATCTCGACACGCTGATCATTGTTCGTACATATCTTGTATCTTAAATCTGATCTTCAATTCGTTATTCAAGTTTTCCAATTTTTCGAGTTTCGGCTTATACCAGGACACATCCCAACATTTTCCGTGCATCCAGCATCCTTGGATTCAACGACGATGTCCGACCGCGAGAATAAGTCTGGCCAGGAGATGGTCGTTGCCCTGCCAGTAGGCAAAAAGTCCGTAGTTGCCAGTAGAAACAGAAAGTCCGCAGTAATGACAAGAAAGTCGTTATGCTGTGCCTACTCGCTTGCCTGGTTAATTAGGTACCAAAGTACTTAATTTAACAAATTTGTTAATCGTACGAGCGATGTGTAATTGTCACATCTTGCTTCTGCACTCCTTTAATGGATGCATTATTCTAAAAATAAAATTAATAAGAAACATCCCTTCTAACATATACCCGTTATGAAATATGTGTGATGTGTAATCCGATGAATACAAGATCTACTTCTTAGGTTATTGATTTGATCTGTGTCTATTAATTTTGGATCCATTTATAAGCCCAAAAAATTGGATTTACTTCCTATTCTATTTTATTAAAAGATGGATTTCATGTGGGCAGACGACAGACTCGACGTCGAATATTTATTTGAACTTCGTGGAAGACTCTTTCTTGGATTACTCGCTGAGATTACCCGTCCGATGTTGCCGAAGAACCTAGAGCCACTCAATCCGGCTATTTCAACAAAAAAAGGATGGGAGTTGGGCTGGGTGGGAGAGCCCTCCCTCACGACCCCTCTTCCCCGAGGTTAGCAACTTCTACTATGGAAGCAATTCCACCGCGAACTCCTCATAAAACACCTGTCCAATTATTCTTTCTTCTCACTTCTCTTCTTTTTTTTTTTTTCTTTTTTTTTGTCTTTTAAATGTTAATTCTATAATGCTAATACTCTAAAAACCCTTAGGAAACTTATGAAAAATGCTAGGAAACTCTTATGAATAGCAATAACAGTCATTCTTTTACGTTCTGTTTGAGATAAATTTGCTGGAATTAGATTCCTAAGTAAATTTATAGATATAAACTTTAGACATATCGACTCATATCCTTATACATATTTACACGTCTTTCTCTCTCATAGATGTAAAAAAGTAAAAAAATAAAAAATAAAAAATTGTTAAGAGAATCTCTGTTCTCTTCCCTGTAGAGTCTATTCTTATTTTTCTCGATTTTTTATGCATAAAAAAGTGGGGAACCGATGCGTGCAATGTTGTTAAGTAACTCTGCTCAAGCTGGAGCTCTTAAAATTGTCACACGACAATCACATGATCCATGACCGCAATTTAAAGCCTAATAGCTAGGTTCAGACACCAGCCACATGTCACGCCACGAAGCTCGAATTGAAGAATTTTACGGAAAAATGCTAGAGAATGCTAGAGTAGTGTAGAATTCTCTAGAACTCTCTAGAATAGTATGGAGAACTCTTGTATATACTAGATATGTCTAGGCTTGTGTAGACTATTCTAGAATGTTCCATACATATGTATTAGTGTGGGAAGGGTAGAGAGTATTCTAGAGTATTCCATTAAGGAGGTGGGAATAGTAGGCCACCCATACCTATAAATACCCCTCCCCCATTCCTCAATTCGTACATGAATGTTTTCTTGAATTCTCTATACAAGTACACTTTCTATAACTCTTGTGCTCTCTCTTTGTGCCTTCACTTAAGCATTCTCTTGTTAGCATTATCCTTGCCATCTTATTAAGCTTGGCAATTGTGGGAAGGCTTACTAGCATCCTTGAAGCTTGGAGGAATCAAGTGTGCTCCGCCGCACGTGGGCTAAGTTCCGAAGTAGAACAAAACTCACGTGACACACAGACCCTGCTGCAGGAGTAAGTCTAGTGCTGGTCGCAGTTTAAGAACCGGCCAGTTCCAAAACTTGGGGTTTTGGAATTGAATTTAGATCTTACTTTAGACGGTCTAGGGACGGTTTGAAATTGGATGGTTTCGGTTCGAAATCATGGTTCCATTAGGTTCGGAACTATTTGATTCAATTTTTATTAAAAAGAAATTTAATATATATAATTTTAAAATATATAAATAAAAATTGAAAGAACCATTTGGAATCATGATTCTATTTGATTTTGAAACGTCCAATTTTAGTTCTATTAAAATAAAATTAAACTAATTGACTTGAGTTATTTACGTATTCTCTTAAGATTTAAAAGAATTGAAATTTAGTTCTCTTATCTAATCATGTATTTTAAAAATATAAAAATATAAAATCTTTATTTTTAAATTTAAAATAATGAATCATTAAAAAAAATAGAAAAAGGAAAAGGAAAAGCGGCCTGTCCTGTCTGCGCCTCTGTGGGGGTGGGTGGGGTGCGGGTAGGCTATGAATAGCCTTTTCAGGCCTCAGTGACGTGATCATTGTGATGGGATTCTTAGGCAGAGAGAGGGCCGGCCACTTCCGCCGGCCTGAGGAACCGTGGACCTCATGGTTCAGGTCCGGTTTGGGCACGGTTTCAGGCCGGTTCAGGGTCGAATCGGTCCATGTCCAGCACTAAGTAAGTCTTGCACAAAGCAGTTGCACGATGATGTGGTTTTTCTTAGTGAAGAAAGTGCCAGACTATGAAAGACTGATCATGATCTCTAATCGAGCATATTTTCATAATTTCATAGAATACCAGTGCTTTCCTCTAAAACGAAGCACCGCATCAGCAGTTTCACTTGGTATAATCATTTCACTGAAGACTTTCTCCAGCCGGTAGCCCTTATCTTCAAAGTTCTGCTGTGCCTTTTGCTGTATCCGCTTTTCTTTCTTGCTTTTGAGGGTCCGACAGTTGTTCGTGTTGTGTCATCCCTTGGCTCGGGTTTACCTGCCGAATTTATCGGACCTCCCTGTCTCAAGAGGGTATGGTAGCTGAAGTAGCTGTTTATCTTCTTTCTCATTGAGGACATTCAGGAGAGCACGTTCGAGCGAACTTCAACAGCTCGCTCAAGCTCATTGACCGGGCCTCAGCTTTTGAAGAGGGTTGATGACTCAATGCTAGTTTCCTGAACACCCGAGGCGAGTACGAGCATCAGCACACATAATGCCAAAAAATTACCAGTTGTGAATATCAGTTATATTGCTCGATTCTGGCTTTGACAGCTTCTAAAGTCCGTGGTGATCTGATAGAGCTCTTCTCCGTCCCGTTTGGGTTCTGTAGCCAAAAGACAAAAAGTCCATAACATAAGAAATTTGTGCTGCAACTCTCCCTTTAGACGTGCACAAAATTATCAATCCTCAACGCCAGTTTAACCCAAGCTATCATACTATCCAAGTTCAGAGGCAAATTGCCTGAAACAATCACAGAGAGAGGCCGTAGAGAGCAATCATGGGGGTGGTAGTTTCTGCATTGGAATGGAACCAAGGATATGAACGTCGGAGCTGTGGAAAGCTATTCTTCCAAAGAAGTTTGCATATTTCGTGAATTTTGGCATGCTGAAGAGCTGCCGACACTGATGGGGAAGAGAAGACCTAGCCGCTACCACTAGGCTAGAATCAAAGGAATACTATCCCGGGATTTTGATGGACATAACAGTGGCATGTTCAGCGATGGGAGAAAGTCTTGAGTGCAATTATAGTAACACATCAGTATTGTCACGTGGCATTATAAGCCAATAAGAGTTCGTCACAGCTGTAATTCTATGGCAAGTATTTGAAACTATGAAATATATATTCAAACATTTCCTTTTCAGAGTAAAAACCCTAAAATCTTTGAGATTCCCTGAGAAAATCGATGCTAGACAATACTCGACATCCTCTTTACTTTTTCATTAATTGATGTTGAAATTTCTCAGGACTTTTTAGAGTTTCTTAGATTTTTTTATTTTTACTTAAGTTTTTAATATTTTTAATTTTTTTAATATAAAAAAGAATGGTTTGATTATATATTTTTACAACAACATTTTCTTTTTATGAGATTGCAGATGTGATAAGTTTTAATTGGTTTGTGATAGTGACAATATTGACATAGTATCAACTTTATACTCAAGACTTTCTCCTTGATGAGAGGCTCCATTCTGAGTTCGGAATGGTACGATCTAACATTTTTAGTATCGCACCCTTAGCATCATTGAATTTGTTTTACTCTCTAGTCGTTCACGACACACGACGAGGATCCACGTGGGCAAACAAGTAAGGTGACTCGGCAGCCCAATCCAGGCCCAATAGCTTAGGGGAGCCCATCAACCAAATGCAGCCAGTTCAAATTCAGCAAATTCAGCCCAGTGCTGGACAAATTCAGAGCAGAACAGAGAAATCAGAACAAATTGGACTTTATCCGATTACGTTTTTTTTTTTCGGCCTGTACTATTGGCATCTATTAGCGATTTTAGAATCGGAATACAAAAGTGTATGTATCAGAACAAGTAATAAAGTGATGAGATCGAGTATCGTACCCACAGATACCTAAATCCAAAATCAACTCATTATTAAAATTAAAACAATTACCCTTATTCAAACAATCGAAAGTGAATCAATTAAATAAAAGAAATCAACAAAGAAATCGAGTAACGAGAGTTCAAATTATGAAAATCTAAGGATCGCAACCTTCCCTAATTGTTATTCTAATTCCAATCTATCTCTACTTATGCCACCAATTGATTAATGTTACTAAACTAGAGTTCGATTCTCGCCTTACGTAGCTCTCCCTTGTAGTAAGACTGCACTCTCAAGATCATGTTAACCTACTCTATCTCTAGGTGGTTAATCACGCGAAAGCCCTTTAAGTTTCAGCCCTAATAGGTTACCTAGGGTAATTGGATATATCTCTATCCCTCCTATGAATAATCCTGTCTGTTGACACGAATTAATCTAAGTTATATTTTACTTGGCTTAATCTAATATTCCTCTTTCGAGTTCAATTAGATTTCCACTTCAACCTAATTATTGATTAGACAATTAAGTTGCATTAAGAACTGTAAAAATATAAGCAGCACAATTAATCAATAAGCATAATTGAGATAAACACGAAATTAAAATAAATAGCTTGGTTTCATTAGTCACCTTAGGATGGAGTGCTTAGTTCATGGTAAAAATAGAGTCAAACAAAATCAAGAGTAGCGAAGACATCATTCAAATGATAATCAAGAAAGGAAGAAATAAATAATACAAACTAATTCAGCTTCTCCACTCGAATCGGATCTTGAGAGTCTTGATCTTCCTCTTTGCTTTCAATGATGAATTCTTCTACTTGATGTTGCTCAACCCTGGATCAAAAGATAATCCTTTCGCTCTAGTTTCCTACTCTTCAAATAGATATATTTTTCTTTCTTAATATCTCTCGAGATAATATTTTATCTAAATCTCGGTTTTCAAAAATATCTCTAATAACAGAAGGAAAATATTTTGATTTTCTTGTGAACATCTTCAAGGATTCTCCAACGATTCTTCATCATTCAACATGATCTCCATATTCCACAAGTTAAGAAAACTTGATATTCCCATATCCAGCAGATTCTGGGTGAGCGTTGTGACACCATGTCGCGATAATGTGGGACAGAATAGAACATAATGCAATATGTTCTAATTTTTTATGTCATGACATTACTAACAGCACTAATCCTTGATTTCCTCTGTATCTTCTCGGGTCCTGATTAGTTTGTAACCTGCAAAATGATCCCGACTCAGTACCTCACATCACAAGACACCCTTGGGAACAAGAAAATATAAAAGGGAGACCAATGAGCATTCTACCTAAAACAAATGTAAATTTGATATCAACTCAAGATTTCACAACTATTTAGCACTCAAAAGTGACTTGATAACTCGATTTTCCCTAGAGTTATCATTATCTAGAAGTACAACGGGCCTTGACTATTCTAGTTTGAGTTGGAAAGCTCACTAGGGATAAAGATTTCCCAATTTCTATGATTGATCAATTTAACTGGAATTGATGAGTGCGAAATGTCCCGATAAAATTATGAATGTAAGGGGCCTTAATGCACATGATCGCATCCACTCGACAACTTGCTGGTTTGACAAAAATTAATGCAACCTCTAGGGTGTATGTCCTGAATAGGGAATCAAAACATGCTCCATCGAATAATCGAGACTAGTCCCGGCCACAGGCCGGTTTGGGCCCCGAACCGGCCCGGGAACCATCCTCGAACCGTGAGGCGTAAGGTTCAGGGCCGGTTCCACCGGCCTTAGAAACCGGAACCACCGGTTCCGAACCGAAACCTGAACTGGCCCGGAACAGGCGTTTCCGAACCCAAACTGTTGAGAAATTAAAAAAAAAAAAAAAAACCCAGTTGGGAGCCAGCCACCCAAGCCCCCACGGGCCCCACCGCCCAGTCACCCACTCACCGCCCACCAAGTGTCTGCCTGTCTCCCCCCCAGCCCCATGCCAGCTGTGCCCCATGTGCCCCACCACCCCACCTCCTACTGCTGCCTGCAACCTTCCCCTGCACCACGCCACCTGCACATCAATCAACTCATAGTTACAGAACGGTCAAATTTGAAAAAAATTTACCGTTATGTATTTTTTAATTTGAAAAAATAAATTACATTTTTTACACTATAAATATATATCATTCTTATAATATTTTTACATACAACTCATTTTCTCCATTCTCCTTCTTCACACTCAAACTCTGCTCTTAAATTTCACTGAGCCACTCTCTTGATTTTTTGTGATTGTGATATTGTGCTAAATTTTTTAGCAACTATTAGTTCAAATACAATAGCTATTCACCGAAATCTTTATATATTTTTATGCAGTATTTCGTATTAACTTCTAATTTTGTGTCATTTAATATTATATTTCGTATTACTAATCCACTTATCTTTAATTTATTTTATTTTTACATTTAATTTAATTTTTAATTACATAGTTTTAATGTATGTATTTTAAATTAAATTTTATTTAAATTTAATATAAACTGAACCGGACGGCTCTGAACAGGAACCGATCGGATCGGAACCGATAGTTCGAAATAGGAACCGATCAGATTCAAACCGCTGGTTCAGAACGTGGTTCAGAACCGGAACCGTCTAGTTTCGAACCGTCCAAAGGAAGGTTCAAGGCCGGTTCCAGGTGGCCACGGAACCGGAACCACCCGATTCCTGAACCTTGGCCAGGCCTAATTGAGACATATGGCATCAGAGGTCGGATATTCCTCCATTTATGTTAAAATAAAAGGGCTGATTTCTACTTAGATGGAGAATTAAATAAGGGTAGTGACGCTTCCTATCGGGGGAAGCTTGTTCTCTAAATTTCCAAACAACATGAATAAAATCGAGCACTTACTTTAGTTGTTTTATTGTGATTCATGGGATTGTATGAAGTTTCTTCTATGTATGGTGCATGATATTTCCTTAGTATTCTCGATGATTATAGTAGGGTTATCTAGTTACACTTACTAGGAGAAAAATCCAATGTAGGAAGATTTCTTATTGAATTTTCCAACCTAGCCTGCAACTAGTTTTGACGGACTGCAAAAATCATTAGAATTGTGATAAATGATGAAAGATTTGGGTTTTTATTGAAAGAATTGTGTGACTATTTTTTGGACAATGAGATAATCCAACAAATGACGTGTGCAGAACAAAAGTATCGTCATATACTAAACGAGCTATGAGCATGGTTTTCCCAAGCATAGCTTCCAATACAATTTTGGAGGGAATGTCGTAAATCTACAACACACCTAAGAAATCTAACACTGGCCACCTCCTGTTAGTGAAGAGCACATATGAAGTTAAATTTGGTAAAACACCAAACAATTCACATGTTTTCGGATCTCTTTACTGTGTTCATGTTTGATCTCATGTAAAGGAAAAATTTGGAGAATGATCTTATAAAAATTGAGAATCCAAGAGTATTTTCGTATGTTGCTTCATCAGTTGATACAATATAAATAGTCAAAATCCATGATACATCAAAGGAAAATATCAAAAGAAAAATGAAAAGAATAAATACAATAAATGTCTTCATTGTCCTAGAATCCTTCTATATATAACTCTTGCATAATTAAGGAAATTACTCTAATATCTCCCCCTCAAGTTGGAGCGTGAAGATCTCGAGTGCCCAACTTGTTAAAAAGAAATCAAAACTTGTCTCAACTAAGAGCCTTGGTAAAAATATCTCCTAATTGCAATTTGGTGGGGCCATGAGATGCGGCAATATCTCGATGCTTCAAGTGATCGTGAACAAAATGACAGTCTATCTTGATATGCTTTGTACGCTCATGAAAAACATGATTATACATAATATTTTATGCGGCTTGGTTGTCACAAAATAATTGCATCGCCTGAAAATGATCAACACCAAGGGATTGTAATAGGCTTCGCAACCATATTATTTTGCTGGTGGTGTCAACCATAGCTCTATAATCTGCATCTATTGATGACCTTGATACAATAGTTTGCTTCTTGGTTTTCCATGAAACAAGACATCCCCGAGCGTAATGAAATATCTAGAAACTGGCCTTCATGTCACTGGACAACCTGCCCATTCTAAGTCATAATAAGTTGTTAATTGAAGTACTGATGGAGTGCTGAGAATAATTCCTTATCCCGAACTTTGTTTCAAGTGGCATAAAACACTCGTGACTGCATCCCAATGTGATTGTTGAGAATCCTTCATGAATTAAGATATGTGCAGAGTAGAAAAGTTGTGGTCTTGTAATAGTGAAATAGATGAGTCATTCAACTACGTGATGATACTGCTCTGGATTAGATGTAGGATCTCTAGTCGATTGACGAGCGATGTTGTTGCTCCATGGGAAATGATGATGGTCTTGCTCCAAGCATGCCACTCTCATTAAGAATATCCAATGTATATTTGCATTGGGATAAAAATAATCCTAATGGGCTGTGAGCAATTTCTATACCAAGAAACTACTTCAATATGCCAAGATCTAAAGTGCCCTGCCAGAAATGACTTGAAAGATTGACAACGATTTGAATTATTGCTTGCTTGTATTAGATCATTGACATATACTAGCGAAACCATGAAGATATCGCCCACCTTATACGTGAACAATGAATGATACGCTTTGGATTGATTAAAGCAATATTCTTGAAGTGCTTAAGTGAATATTTCAAACTAGTTTTGAGATGCCTGATGAAGGTTGTATAGAGACATATGTAACTAGCATACCTTTCCCAATCCTTTAACACAAAAGCCACGTGGTATGTGCATGTAGACTTCCTCCATTAGGTCTCTGTGTAGGAAAGCATTATGTATATCCATCTAGCATAGCTCCCATCCTTTGTAAAGTGACACTATCAAGAGGCACCTCACAATTACTAACTTTCTACAAGTGCAAAAGTTTCATGGAAGTCCTGACCTTCGACTTGAGTGAATCCTTTTGCTATGAGTCTTGTCTTGTAACATTCTACACTTCCACATACTCTTCATTTGATTTAAAAAGCCCATTTTCATCCAATGGGTTTCTTATCTCGTGGTAAATCTTCAATGGTCCACTTGCCATTTGCTGCAAGGGCTTTGATTTCTTCATTCATTACCTCTCTCCATTTGGGATCCTTTATTGCATCTGAGTAACTTTTGGGCTCCTTATCCTCATCAATGGTAGCTACGAATGCCTTATGAGAATTTGCAATTTATCATAGCATATATATTTCTTAATAGAGTGAATCATACCTCAAGTTATTGTTGAAACGAGTGCCTTTGGTGAGGGGTCTTGTGTTGGAGACCTGTGGCATACATAATCTTTAAAGTATGCTGGTGGCTTAGAGGTTCGAGTAGGATGAACATCTCTGTGGGTAGTTCCTTGTTCATGACTCAGTTCACTCCCCTTTTCTCTGCATGTTTCTTCAATCGGCTTCAAGAAGGAATTATGGGCTAGATATTTTCTCCTTAGAGTAAAGATTGGACTGGACTTTCTCCTTGTTGGGATGGACTTCTTACCCCTTGTGAACATATCTATTTCATGGGCTTGACTAATTGCTGCTAGGTTGCGCTTTTGCTGAGTTGATTTGAATTGCCATTTATGTTGTTTGGGCTTGCCAATGCGTGACTTAGCACTTCATGGAATACGCACTTCTTGCACAATCCATATTGGCATTACCAGTTTTTCTTCATCCTCAATTGCAGCAAAATCAAAGAACTTATCTTCATAGAAGACATCTCTTGAGAAGAAACTTTCTTTTCTTTCTACATCAAATAATTTCCACCCCTTTTGCCATGTGGATAATCGACAAATATGCATTTCGTGCCCTTTCCACAAACTTGTCGCATGATTGCACCTTATTATGTGCATAACATATAGAACCAAAGACCTTAATGTGATCATATCTTAGTTTTTTCCCAAAGAGTACCTCGTATGGTGTCTTACTGGATAATAATTTTGAAGATGTGTAATTGATTAAATAAACTACAATTAATATGTATTCACCGAAAATTTTACTAGTAATCTTCACTAAAATTGAACTGCTCTTGCAACATTTAGTATGTGCCAATGCTTCCATTCGATTCCACCATTTTGTTGTGGGTTGTTGATGTAGGAAGTTTGATGAATTATTCCATTGTCGGAAAAATATTTCTTCATTGCTCTGACAAGAATTCACGCCCATTGTCCGTCTTGACAATCTTAATCTCACGCACAAACTAGTTTTTAACCATTTTAATAAAACTAACAAGAAACCCACATTTCTTAGCTTTATCCCTGAGCAAATATGCGCATGTTGTACGACTGAAATCATCAATGGTGGTTAAAAAATATCGAGCATATGAAAATGAGGCAACTTTGTAAGGTCCCCATAAGTCACAATGAATCAAGTCAAAGGATGTATTGGCTTGATTTTAATTCTCCATAAATGGCAATTGAGTTTGTTAGAAAGGAAGCAAATATCACACCACTTTGTAGATGGCTTATTTAATGAGATGCTTGAGATAAAATCAAAGAACTCGTGGAGATGGATGTCCTAATTGGCAATGCCATAAATCACCATCTTCCATTACGAATAAGTGATTCACCAAGGTCGGTGCCGTGCATCCTAAGTGATAGACTTTCCCCATAATTCACCCTTTCCAATCGGCTTCTTCGATGTAAGGTCTTGCAAAAGGCAAAAATAAGGATAAATCGTCAATACACATTTTATATCTATCGCCAATCTCCCTATTGAAATCAAGTTGCTTGCAAATTGGGGAATATAGACAACATCTCCCAAAATGAAATTAAGCTTTATCTTCACATCCCCCATTAACTTGGCATCGACCAACCCCCCATTCGAGAGTTCAATAGAGAAGTGTGTACTGATTTTCCTTACATTGGCAAGATAGTTGAGTCTCTCGGTCATGTGAAATGATGCTCCTATATCCAAGATCCAATCTACGAAATTATTAAATATTTCACCTGTCATATTTTCCTCATTAGGAACCTTTGAACTGCTAAGCAAAGCACAAAGTTGACGGTATTCTTCTACTGTGAATGTAGGAACCATATTTGCTTGGATTGGGAAGTAGCCCATAGTTGCTTCCATGCATGATCGGGCCTCTGAATTTTTTACATGAGTTGGCTAAGTAAACTGCTCCAGTTGGTCCCCCTGATAAATTTGAGTTATATTTGTTTGATTTTCCCATCTTCTTCCCACATGTTCCTTGCTTCGACTCCCAATTCTTCGAATAACTAATTAAGTGCCAGCATTTCTCTTGAACGTGTCCTTCCTTTTGACAATATGAGCACCTTGGATGGCCATTGCAGGTATTTTGCTTTGAATTTGTTATCTCATCTCCACTGAAAAAGGCAACTCCCTGAACCTGCTCCTCTCCGTCATCTACTACCATTTGATGTCACCATGGAATACGCCCTCACTAATGCGGATAATGGATTGAAATTCAATATTTGGGATCATAAGGTCCCAAAGGTCTCGGAATTGAGGCCCATAAGAAACTTATATAACTTATCAGTTTCCTTTTCCTTCAAATAATCACGAGCTGCTCCACACGTGCAAGCTCGTACCACTGCGTAATCATCCAACTCATCCCACAAGGCCTTCATCTTCGTATAGTAGCTTGCAACATATAATTCTTTGTGGCAACGGAGGATTATTTGATTCTTGAACTTGTAAATTCGCAGATCATTCCCTTGTGAGAATTGATCTTTTAAATCATCCCAAAGAGTTTTAGCATTGTCCACATATGCAATACTCCCTTGTAGCTGTCAAGACCCGAAAATTTGGTAGAGTCTCACCTTATTTTTACGATATTCCATATCATATAAAAAATTACGATAATATCCATCCAAAAAATATTTACTCCAACATCATATTCACGCCCATAGCTCATTTTTCTACCATCCAAAATAAGCTCAACCAAAAATTCATGTCATAACATTATATACAACTATTATACTTTTAATTTACATAACCTTAATGTCTACCTACATGAGGCTTGATGCTGATCCTCAGAAATCAAAAAGCTAATTCCAGCAGCTTGTACTTCTTCTGCTTAGCTGAAATGAAAATATCGCGGGAGGTGAGTTGCGGGCTCAATGAGTACAAATTTCTATAGTAGAATAATATTATAAATGTAATTTCTTACAAATCACATACATTCCAAATCGCCACAATAATGCAAATGAAAGTGCTCAATTACATTATTTATGCAATGCATAGAATCAATTAACATTACATACAACTATTATACTTCTAATTTACATAATCTCAATGTCTATCTACAAGAGGCTTGATGCTGATCCTCAGAAATCAAAAAGCTAATTCCAGCAGCTTGTACTTCTTCTGCTTAGCTGAAATGAAAATATCGTGGGAGGTGAGCTGCGGGCTCAGCAAGTATAAATTTCTAGAGTAAAATAATATTACAAATGTAATTTCTTACAAATCACATACATTCCAAATTGCCACAAGGATGCAAATGAAAGTGCTCGATTATATTGTTTATGCAATGCATAGAATCAATTAATACAAACAATAGCCATGAAGTAGCACTCCCTTCGTGACAGAGTTATGGCGGTATTGATACTCTACTCTCCACGATGTCGTGACCTCGTGAAATAATCAATATCAATCTTCCTCCCAATCTCCCGGTACCCTTCATCTACACACCTCACACCCACGGGGGCCACCCATTACCCTCTGCCTGTAAGAGCAATTTTTAAATTATCTTATTCTTATATTTTGTCGGCTATCGATGGTAAATTAAATCTCTCTCTTTCCTCTTGGATTTATATTTTCTCTTTTTTTTTTCTTTTGACCCATTTCTAGTCCGTCGGCTTAGCGGTCACCATGACTATTTACAATCACATACAATAATGCACAATACGTATAATAATGCACACCCCGACATACAAATATCATAGTAGCTAGACACAACATTGTTCTTACATATCGATTTTTAATATATTCTATATAATCTATTGCATTGCCGATTTATACTTCCATGCAATAAGCAATCAGCCATGCAAATTACATATATATATATATATATATTATACGAAAGCATTGCCACTTATACATTTGCATGCAATATGCAATGCATATTTTACATGCAGTGGGCCACGCAATTACTATGTATATGCATATGTGCATTGCACGAGATGGTCACATAATTATATAAGATACTGTATATTATTCTACAATGGAAAAGAGTACTTACAACTCCCTTCAATCGGTCTACCGGTCTTGTACTCCCAAAGGTCTATTTTCGATCTCGTCAAGTCCTATCATATTAATTATCATAAAAAATTTAATATACATATCTATATAGAGTATATTCACATATGTAGTCAAATAAAAATAACCCTAAAAATACTAATAGAACTTAATATGCTACATCATGATCAATCCTATAGCCTTCACATACCCTATTAACCGTATTTCTGTACCCAAATCATACCAACTATAATATTATATCAAGTAATAAAATCGACTAAACTTGAAACTCGTCTCAATTATATCCTATTTTATTTTCCCTTACCTGTGCCTCCCCGTTTTTCGTTCTTCTTCTTCTATGGCTTTCTCTGCCTCGCTCTCTGTGGTCGCTGGGCAAAGAAATGGCAGAATGATGGGAAAAAGTTGATTGATTAAGATAAATATGTTGGGTTTTGTGGTAGTAGAAAAGAGGCAATCACTATGCCAATTGGGCTTAAATTTCTTATTAGGCTTTATAATGGGCTAAGCCCATGGACTAGGCTCATAATATCTCCCCTCTAATTTAAAATTTCATCCTCGAAATTTATTTACCTGACTCAGGAAAAAGATAAGGGTACTTGATCCTCATAGTGTCCTCAAATTCCCAGGTCGCTTTTTCCTTTGATTGACTTTTCCATAAGACTTTTAACAAGGCAATCCTCTTTGTTAGAAGTACTTGTTCCTTTATGTTGAGTATTGCCACTAGTTCCTTTTCATATGCCACATTTTCATTCAGTTCCACTGGCTGATAAATCAGGATGTGAGAAGCGTATAAGTCAGGATGTGAGAAGCGCCTGGCACATACTTGCGTAACATTGAGACGCGGAACACATTGTGTATAAGAGACAAATTACGAGGTAGAGCCAACCTATATGCCACTTTACCAATGCGCTCAAGAATCTCATATTGCCCAATATACCTTGGACTAAGTTTTCACTTCTTACCAAATCTCATGACACCCTTCCAAGGAGACACTTTCAGGAAAACATAATCACCCACTTCAAATTCCAAGTCTTTCCTTCGTCTATCACATAGTTCTTTTGTCGATCCTAAGTTGTCTTTAATCTGTCTCTAATCACTTTTATTTTCTCAATAGTCAAGTCAACAATCTCAAGACCAATAAGCTACTGTACTCTGACTTCATTCCAACATACAATGGTCCAACAAGCACTTCCATATAGAGATTCATATGGAGCCATACAATGCTGGATTGATAGCTGTTATTGTAAGCAAATTCCACCAAAGATAAATAATCATCCTAGCTACCTGAAAATTCGATGATGCAAGTTATCAACATGTCTTCCAAGATCTGGATGGTTCGCTCTAATTGTCCATCAGTCTGGGGATGAAAAGTAGTGCTTAGATTCAACCTTGCTCCCACAGCACTTACAAAATTGTTCCAATACCTTGAAGTAAAATAAGAGCCTCTATTTGGCACAATAGATACTGAAACTCCATGAAGTCTCACTATCTCATTAATGAAAAGTTGTGCCAATCTATTAGCCTCATATTTGGTTTTGACTGGTAGAAAGTGAGCAGATTTGGTCAATCAATCAATTGTCACCCATGTAGAATCATGGCCATTTTGCGTTCGAGGAAGTCCAGTAACAAAATCCATGGCAATCCTTTCTCATTTCCACTCAGGAATAGGCAGTGGCTGCAGTATTCCAGATGGATACTGATGCTCTGCTTTGATCTGTTGGCACACAAGATATTTAGCAACAAAGTCTACTATATCCCTCTTCATGTTGTTCCACCAACAACTTGCTTTTAGATTGTGATACATCTTTGTTCTGCTTGGGTGCATTGATAAGGTGAGCTATAAGCTTCTGTGAGAATTTCTTTCGTCAACTGATCGTCATCTGGTGCATAAATTCTAGACTTAAACAACAATGTACCATCTTCAATAAGCATAAAATCAGCACTGTTTTCTTCCATTATCTCACTTTTCACTTTCATTAAGAATGGGTCATTTTGTTGTGCCTCTCGAATCTGATCAATTAGAACTGGTTTCACCTCATACATAGCCATTAATGATCCACTCTTTTTTGCCTCCAGTTTAGCTCCCAGAGTTTCAACTCATTGAACAACATGCCCTATACATAAGATTTACGACTCAATGCATCAGCGACCATGTTAGCCTTTCCTGGGTGATAATGAGTCATGCAATCATAGTCTTTAATCAATTCCATCCATCACCTCTACCTCAAGTTAAGCTGTTTCTAGGTAAACAAATATTTCAAACTCTTGTGATCAGTGTAGATTTCGCACTTCGCCCCATAAAGATAATGTCTCCAAAGTTTCAAGGCAAACACTACCGCAACCAACTCAAGATCATGTGTAGGGTAGTTTCTTTCATGACTCCTCAACTGTCGAGAAGCATAAGCCACCACTTTACCATGCTACATCAGGATACATCCTAATCCTTGATGAGATGCATCACAATAGATCACAAAACCTTCATCTAGAGATGGAATAATGGGCATTGGTGCAATGGTCAACCGACTCTTCAGTTCTTGAAAACTCTGCTCACAAGTGTCTGTCCACTCAAACTTAACATTCTTCTGAGTCAACTTTGTCAGAGGACCAGCAATAAGAGAAAATCCCTCAAAAATCTTCGATAACATCCTGCTAATCCAGGAAACTTCGCACTGGAATTGCATTGCTAGGCCAATTCCAATTCAAGATAGCTTCAACCTTGGTAGGATCCACTGATATGCCTTCTCCTGTAATTACATGTCCAAGAAATTCAACTCGGTCTAACTAGAATTGACATTTACTGAACTTAGCAAAAAGTTGTTTCTCCCTCAGAGTCTGCAATACAATTTGTAAATGCTATTCATGCTCATTCTTGTCCCTTGAATATACCAAAATATCATCAACGAAAACCGCCATGAGTTTATCAAGGTAGGACTGGAACACCCTATTCATCAAATTCATGAAAGCAGTAGGAGCGTTCGTCAAACCAAAAGGCATCACAAGAAATTCATAATGTCCATATCAAGTACGAAAGACAGTCTTAGGCACATATGAATCTCTTATTTTCAATTGATGATACCCTGATCGAATATCAATCTTTGAAAACGCACAGGCTCCCCTGAGTTGGTCAAATGTGGTAATGGATATCTGTTGTGTATTGTGACTCGATTCAACTGTTGGTAGTCAATGCATAGTCTCAAGTTGCCATACTTCTTCTTTACAAATAACACTAGAGTTTCCCAAGGTGACACACTCAGCTTGATGAATCCCTCCTCCAAAAGTTCCTGTAGCCGAGCCTTCAATTCCTTGAGTTCAGCTGGGCCATATGATAAGGTGCCATGGAAATCGGTGCAGTACCTAACTCTAGTTCAATAGCGAACTCAATTGCTCTATCTGGTGGCAACCCATGCAAATCATCTGGGAATACATCTTGGAACTCACAAAGTACCAGAATCTCAGTCATCTTTGGTAACTCCACTTCAGCAACTATGGCATAAGCTATATATCCTTCATATCCATTCGTCAACAGTTTGGTTGCTTTGATGTTGGATATAAAGCTAAATGGAATACCGTTATGATCTTCATGCCACTAAAACTCAACCTCATTCGGTATCTTGAATATGACTTCTATGTTGTAACATTCAATGGATGCATGGTAAGAAGAAAGCCAATCCATACCCAATATAACATCAAATTCCCGAATATCCAGTGGGATCAAATCCACTAACATTTCCCTATCCCCAAGTTGAATGACACGCCCCTGATACATCTTGTCAAGTATTACAACTTCCCCCAGTAAGTGTGGGTATGGACATGTGAAAATCTAATGACTTTTGAGGTACCTTGGCATGCATAGCAAAGTCTAATGATATGAATGAATGAGTAGAGCCAAGGTCAATGAGTACTTGCACAGACCTACTGAAGAGAGTTAAATTACCTGTGATAGCAGCGAGGGTAGTATCTATGTCATGTCTTATCAAGGTGAAGACCCTTCCCTTTGTCATGGGCTTGTCTACTTAGCTTGTCCTAGGAGTTGATTGGACTGCATTGCTCGCACTTGATCCACTTCTATGCCCCTAGTAGCTTCTAGATCCACTCATCCATCGTATTCCTCTGCTCGAGGAATGTTCTCCCTGTAGTCTCACTGCCTGCACTGGCACTGCCAACTAAGGAGGTTGCTTGAGGACAGTGTTGCTGTAAGTATCCCTTCATTCCACATTGGTAACAAATTACATCTCTTCCCACTAGCAAGGGACAATGGACTTTTTTATATGGCCAAGCCTCCCATAATGAAAACACCCTCTATGTCGCACTTGACATTCACCTGTATGCATAAGAGCACATGTCTAGCAAGGATGATTTCTAGGGAGGTTGAGTCTATTGTATCCTTCCCTTGATAAGTGACTAGGTGAGACTGGATTAGACCGATAAATTGATTTATCCTTTAATGAACCCAAGACAAATTTGCCTCGCTTTGAAATCCTGTAAAATGCTTATGAAATCGAATCATGTCGAGTTTTCCCTTGTTGCCCCATCTCTGTCATCTCATCCTACAAATCTGGTTCAGTAATGAGAGCCTTATTATAGAGTTCAGAATATCTGGAAAGCTCAGAAATTGACAGTCAAGATCTCAGCTCAATGTTTAGGCCATCCACAAATCGACTGCACCTCGCTACTTCATCACCAACCAAAGTAGGAGCAAATCTAGATAAACGGGTAAATTTCAGTTCATATTTAGCCACTGACTCGTCTCCTTTCTTCAAGTTTAAGAATTCTCTCTCCTTAAGACACCAATATGAAACTGGATGATACTTCTTAAAGAATGCATCAGTGAACTGGGCCCCAGTGATGATACCTGTTGAGGTTGGATCAGGTTGCCTTTTAGTCACATCCCACTAATGTCTAGAGTCTCCTGTCAACATAAAGGCCGCATAAACGACTTGTTGTGTATCTGGAACGCTCATAACAGAAAAGATCCTTTCAATATTGGCAACCCAGTTCTTTGCTATCTCAGGTTCTGCAGTTCCTAAGAATGAAGGAGGCCCTAACTTCCTAAAATTTTCATATGGTATCCTCTCAGGATTCGCTTTTGCAGCTGCTTGTTGCTAATAAAAAGCTACTTGTTACTCAATTAGTCATGTTCGTTCTTCAACCAGACGTGCCATTGCATCCAAAGTGCCCTAAGCATTTAAATTCCTTTTTTTTGGGGGGGGGGGGGGGGGGGGGGGGCGCTTATCCAAATATAAATGGCATATAGTTTATAAAATGAATAATAACTCAGCCACAGAATATCGCAGGAGGTGAGCTGCAGGTTTCGTGAGTACTAATTTCTAGAGTATAATAATATTATAAATATAATTTCTTGCAAATCACATATATTCCAAATCGCCACGAGGATGAAAATGAAAGTGCTCAATTATATTATTTGTGCAATGCATAGAATCAATCAATACAAACAATACTTCTTCTGCGGTAGAGTTATGGCGGTACGATACTCCACTCTCCAATGATACCGTGATCTTGTGAAATAATCAATATCAATCTTCCTCCCAATCTCCTGGTGCCCTTCACTACACACCTCACACCCACGGGAGTCGTCCATCACCCTCTGCCAGTAAGAGCAATTTTTAAATTATCTTATTTTTATATTCCGTCGTCTATCGACAGTAAATTAAATCTCTCTTTCCTCTTTGATTTATATTTTCTCTAGCATATAGTTTATAAAATGAATAATAACTCAGCCACAGAATATTCAACCTATCACAAAACTATATGGGGATCATGTGTCTACATTAGTTTACAGGATCTCCTAATCTAAGCTCTAATACCAAAATTATCACAATCCGAAAATTTGGCAGAGTTTTCCCTTGTTTTTACAATATTCCATATAAGACAAAAACCTCCGATTATATTCATCCAAAAAATATCTACTCCAACATCATATTCACATCCATAACCCATCTTTCTACCATCCATAACAAACTCAAATAAAAATTCTGGTTGTAATTATTACAACAATTATACTTCTAATTTATATAACCTTAATGTCTACCTACAAGAGCTTTGACACTGACGCCCAGAAATCAAAATACTAATTCCAGTGGCTCGTCCCTCTTCTACTTAGCTGAAATGGAAAATATCGCAGGAGGTGAGCTGTGGGTTTCGTGAGTACTAATTTCTAGAGTAGAATAATATTATAAATATAATTTCTTACAAATCACATATATTCCAAATCGCCACAAGGATGAAAATGAAAGTGCTCAATTATATTATTTGGGCAATGCATAGAATCAATCAATACAAACAATACTCCTTCTGCGATAGAGTTATGGCAGTATCGATACTCCACTCTCCGATGATACCGTGACCTTGTGAAATAATCAATATCAATCTTCCTCCCAATCTCCTGGTGCCCTTCACTACACACCTCACACCCACGAGGGCCGTCCATTAGCCTCTACTGGTAAGAGCAATTTTTAAATGATCTTATTTTTATATTCCGTTGTCTATTGATAGTAAATTAAATCTCTCTCTTTCCTCTTTGATTTATATTTTCTCTTTTGTTTCTTTTGGCCCATTTCTAGCCCACTGGTTTTGCGGTCACCATGGCCATTTATAATCACATACAATAATGCATAATACGTATAATAATGCACACCCCGACATACAAATTTCATAGCAGTTAGATACAACATTATTCTTACATATCTATTTTTAATATATTCTATATAATCTACTGCATTACCAATTTATATTTCCATGCAATAGCCAATCAACCATTCAAATTATATATATATATATATTAATTATACAAAAGCATTGCCACTCATACATTTGCATGCAAAATTCAAAGCATATTTTACCTGCAGTCGGCCGTGCAATTAATGCATACGTATATTACACAAGATGGTCACATAATTATATAAGATACTATAAGTTACTCTATAATGGAAAAAAGTGCTCACAACCCCTTCAGTTGGTCTACCGGTCTTGTTCTTCCGGAGGTCTATTTCCAGTCTCGTCAAGTTCTATCATATTAATTAATGTAAAAATTCACAATATATATTATACTCACATATGTAGTCAAATAAAAATAACCCTAAAAATGCTAATAGAACTTAATATACTACATCGTGATCAATCCTATAACATGCACATATCCTATTAACCGTATTTCTATACCCAAATCATAACAACTATAATATTCTATCTAGTAATAAAATTTACTAAACTTGAAACGAGTCTCATTTACATCATATTTTATTTTCCCTTACCTGTGGCCCCTGGTTCTCCATTCTTCTTCTTCTATGGCTCTCTTTGTCTAACTCTCTATGGTGGTTGGGGAACAAAATGATAGGAAAAAGTTGATTGATTAAGTTAAATATGTGGGGTTTTGTGGCGGAGGAAAAGAGGCAATCACTATGCCAATTGGGCTTAAATTTCTTATTAGGCTTTATAATGGGTTAAACCCATGGGCTACTTGGGCTAGGCTCATAGTAGTTGCTTAATCCTTTTGAAGACCATTGAGTTGCATATCCTCTAGGAGCTTGCTTCAAGTGAGCTTGGATCCAGTTGCTTTAAGGTACTGTCAATGAAACCGAGCATATTCTTTGCTTGCAACGAGTTCTTCGGAATCCCTGGGGTTATCTGATGGACTCAGTTGATAAGGTGACGGCGTTTGTGGAATTTTTTCAACTCCTGCCTTGATGATTCAAGCTTCGAATGAAAATAGCTTCTAGGCTTTCCTGACCTATGGGATCTTGGCTATGATACCATATAAAAATTGAGAATTCAAGAATATTTTTGTATATTGCTTCATCAGTTGATACAATACAAAGAGTCAAAATCTATGATACATCAAAAGAAAATATTAAAAGAAAAGGAAAAGAATAAATACAGAAAATGTCTTGATTATCCTAGAATCCTTATGTATGTAATGGTTGCATAATTAAGGAAATTGCTCGAATGGATCTAGAAAATGCTTCTTCATTAGATGTCAGTATGACAAGAAGGTATGAAAATTATATGATTTAAAATCACAAGAAATCGTTGCATCTCAAGATGTAAATTTTTATGAAAATAATTATCCCTTTGCATCAGATAAATCAACTCAACCTTTGGTAGTTTAGTTCAATCTCTCTATACTAGGCCGGGGGTGGTGGTATCGACCATTATTCTTGCAGAGGCTCAACACAATCAAATTAGAAATCCAATCCATACAGCTCCCCGACCCGGCCATGAAAATGACAACGAAGTAGCCCGAAGTATTCATTTTCAGGGGAGCCTAGTAATTGGTTAGATGCATTGATAGGTTGCATGGATTCCAACAACCTAAGCGAGCCAAACCAAGCAAATTGAGCAATTTACAAGCTCAACACCCCCATCCCATAAGCTAATTTAGTTTATGTTGAAATAGATGCACAAAAGATTGAGAAAACATCAAGCCTAGAAGAATCGACCTATAAGCATGTTTCGGTTGCATTGCAGATCAATATCGGCCCCATAGCCCAGATAAATCCAGTTCAGTTACCAAATGTGGTGTAGGTCAATACTAGCATCCCAGACAAATCATGTTCAACCATTATAGTTATTGAGCCAATAAATGTATATGGCAAGGGGGAGTATGGGCTTATTAATCACAACCAGATAAAGGACATCTTTGAAATTAACGAACTAGCTCAAAATAGACAACCGCAGTTATCCTAGAAATGTGTGATTGTACAAAGAAAATCAAGGAGAGAGCAATGGCCCTGTCTTGATTGTTTGATTACATGTGCCACACTGCTAAGACCCAAATATGGTCTTGCCTAGTCCATCAAAATATTTATGAATGTGTAATACCATTAAAAAGTATATTTCATATGTAGGTGCACCTACACGCCATTTTTCTTTTTTTTATTTTAGTAATACTTGATTTTAATGTTGAGCTTAGCATGTACTATGGTATGATAGATGCAGTCGCAGGCATTGGAGCCCAATTATAGATGGACCATTTAGAGACTTCCTCCCCAAAAAATTCAAATGGATGTTTATTCACAATCAAACGACAAGTCAATAACATCGTGGGATGCTACAGGGCATGATTAGTCGCTATTCACTCAAATTAAAGGAGTTGATTTCTACAAAACATTTGTCTCAGTTGTGAAGTTTGTTATAGTTAGATGTCTATTAATTATAGCAATTGCGAAAGGTTGGGAAACAATCAAAAGGATGCCAAAAACATAATTTTACAAGGCGATCTAGATGAAGAGGTAAATATGGTATTACCACTCGATTTTTCTTCATCAAACAAAGAGGATGCTTGTTTTCCTTCTCAATCACTATGTGAAGCTTGACATGTTTGAAGAAATCGATTCTTGGAATTTGTTGGCAGAATTCATGAATATGGGTTCCGTTAGATTAGTGCCAATCATTCCCTCCTTACCTTCTCCAGAGGTGCAATTTTCTTTACAATTCTTGTACATGCTGATGATTTATTGATTATTGATAATGATCTCAATCAATGTGACAAATTCAAGATTCATCCTGATAAACATTTTCCTATAAGGGGGCTTTTGGTTCAGGTCAAATTAGATTATAATGTAAAGTTAGATTACATAAAAAGTTATTATTTTATATGAAAAGTATGTTGTAATGTGAAAATCTTGTATTTGGTATGTATTTAGAAAAGTGATTTAAAATATAATATTATAATAATAATATAATTTTACTAAAATATCCTTCATTACCCTATTTGTCTTGTTCTGCACGGTTAGAAGACAAAAGGCTTAAAGACTGGCGACAAAAGGGGCAGAAAGGGCTTTATGCCTTGTAAAGTAAGAATACAACCTTTGAACTATGTAATCACATTGCAGGGAAAAGCAGGCGGCCCGGTAATACATCAAACGCCCGGGAGAATTAAAATGAGTTGCATTTTGCAGCCAAACGATGTATTTTACTATGTAAACCCATAACTTTCCATGGAATCCTAAAATTTTCCGACGATTCAAACACGCACTAAAGGATATGGACATTTTGAAGTGTTCTTGGGGGATCGAAGTAACTCAAATTAATTAGGATTATTTCTGAACCAACACAAATATAAATTTGATATTCTTTCAGAATGCAATATATATGGGCTTACAATCTTCTTACTTTCCAATGGAGCAACAATATAAACTATCGTTTGATTCAAGATCCTTGCTACCCAACCCGATAGTATTTACATGTGGTAAGACGCCTTATTTGTCTCGCTATAGTTAGACTAGACTGGCTATTACTTGCTGCACCTGTTGTCACAATTCATGCAATAGCAGCATCGAAAATATTACGGCGCGGCATATATGTTCTTCGATATCTTGATCTTTCTCCCGGCCAAGGAATTTATCTCAACCCATCTTCTTTACAACTGGATACACACTGATTCTGATTGAGTTTCTTGCCTCACGGCACGACACTTTATAACTAGGTACTTGACAGTCTTGGAGATAACCCCGATCTCCAGGAAGACTTTGATGTAAATAAATGTTTCACAATCACTTGCAGAAGTTGAGTACCACGCTGTAACTGCTACTATTAGCAAATTCTTATGGTTACATGATCTTCTTACATCCCTTGGAGTTTCATTTTAGTATCTGATCCGGTTGTATTGTGATAGTCAAATTGTCTTATATATTGCTGCCAAGCCCATCTTTCATGAATAGACAAAGCATTCCGAAATTAATTGTCGCTTTATCCGGGAGGACATCAAGTTGTGCACTATCACCACCGCTAGGCACTCGGTCGAGGTCCTTTCCATTTTCTTCTTTACAACGTGGGAGCTTGGAATCCTCCTTTACAACTTGAGGGTGACTATTAGGAAACCATATATCACAGTTATAATTTAGATTGACCACTGCAGTCAAGATTATTGCGACTATGAGATTCTTCTAATGTATTTTTAGTTAGAATATTTTATTTTATTTTAACCCTGATTTCCGGGGATTGGTTTCTTCTTACTCATGTAGTATTCACATGTTCATTCTAGTAAAGATGAGCAAAAACTAAAGTGAATTGGTTGACATGGTAGAACATTTTATCACCTTAAGTAAAGCATCAAGTTTGAGTCTTATAAACATAAAGAATTCATCATGTTTTAGTTAAGGTCCATTGGATTTCAAGAACACTGGTAGTACAAACCCAAAAAAGGTCTAGCAAAAAGTTTAGCCCCGTTGTGTCTTTATAGCAGACATAATGAATAGATTCAAGAAGATTGAGAATACGGCTTAGAACGAAGAGATCAATTAAGATATTAATGTACTCGAAACCAGGAGACTTTATGATAGTATGCGGAGTTTTTCAAAGACCCCTTTCATGGGAATGAAGAACCTGAGGGGCCTGATAACTCTTCAAGCTTACTGAGTCCACCCATGGCAGTCAATCAATTGATCATTTTTTATATGGAATAATAACACACAAGCACACGAGGAAAGTGTGTGCGTGTGTGTATATATATATGTATAAGATATTTGCGGAACACTATTGACATGACTGGACGCATATATTAAGCACCTAATCCGACTTCCAATGTCTCAACTAACATCCCATGTTGTCTCTCTCTCTCTAGTCGAATCAGTGATTGACTAATCGAGTCCGACTCACTATGACAATTCCCAAGAGGATTGCCACGTTAGCCCTTGCCAAGGTAAAAGTCTATGAATATCTCATTCTCCATTAGGTAAGGTAAGCTCATTCATTTCCATACTCTCCTTAATTAGTGTATACACACCTCCTCACTGTCTGCCCTCCGCATGCTCTTCCCATTTATTCTATCATGACCCTTCTCTGACTTAAAGTATTGAAGGGTAGATCCGTATCACTGCACTTGAACTCAAATTTCTTACAGGTTACTCAACCCAGACATGAATCGCACCGGACTCGAACAACGAGGACCAGAACCCTATGGGTTAGACACCATCGGCAATAAAGCACCAACTTTTTCTGATCTCGCCATCACCTAATATTCCAATTGTCCTTAATATTCTTGTTTGTACTATCTTACTGAAGGGTAAAATTCTTTCAAATAAACATATATTTATTTATAATATTAGAGCATGAAATCTAAATATTAAATCACCTCAATCAACCTACGATGTTACCACTCAAAACTTGCGGGGTTGGGAATATCACAAAAAGAAGCAGCCAAACATATATTTCACGCACATACACAAACTACATGTTCCTCCCGCCATGCACACACTCTAGGCATAACAAGCAGCCAAACCTCGCAACCTTCCAGCAAAAATATGCCACAAGAAACAACACATTATAATACATATGAACTGGACTACCACTGTATTTTGCATTTTTCAAGCTCGATAAGACCTTGGTTAGAATCTGAAAGCTCCCTGTTTTTTACCCCGGTTCATCAGGCTGGAGGATACTTGGGAATTGATCTCTTAGCGAGACCCGGGAGCCCTGCTTTAAACAACTTCCACTGGAGTACGATGCATGCCCGGAAGCTTCCCCGTCAAGCCGATCGTCAACATGGAAGCTCTTGGCTTTTGAGGCCGGCCAGCAAGCTGACCGATTGGCAACATGGGTAAAGGAGCTGATCTCCGGTCACACGGGCCAAGCCACTTGGCTTCCATGTACCTTTGCTTCCTCCAGGGGCCGATGTGGATGTGCTGATCTTTCATGCACTTCTTGGCTGCTGTGCACAGGATTCTGATGATGGACTGCAGCCTCTCGACTTTTCCGATGAAAACTTCCGGCAGCTGCCGGACCAGGCCATTGTACTCCTCCGATGCTCTGGCCATCTCGAACTCGGCCCTAAAGTTCACCTCGATTATCACTCTCGTGACTCCTTTCTTGGACGTTGTCTCCAGGACATCCATGAACGTGTGTTCTCCTGTCATCATTCAAGCACAGCTACTACTGTTAACGATAAGGCCACCACTAAAACACCCTACAGTCAACTTATTAATACTGATAAGTAAATCTGATACATGGGAGGTGAGCTCAACTCGTCACGTCATTCGTAAATTCAACTAATTAACCTTTTTTTCCTTATCAATTGAGATATTTTTGTTAATATTGTGATACTTTTTATCAACGCGTCAAACAACTATTGACCGAGATAAGCTCGACCTGCCTAAGCGCGTCTCATGATAGCCGTCCCTGTAATGTCAATGAAACCGACAACCGACTCAACAATATCAATTAGGGAATTCCTGATCGATCTAATAGTACTTACTAATGACCCTCTGTGTAAGAATTAATCTAAATGAAAAACCGGTCATATCACAACTGCATATGAGGTGGGCTTATTTTTCAGAGCCCAATTCGGACATTTTTCTTTTGATTGACCATCACGCGTGTGATGCCATATAAACTTTTCACCAACTTTTATAAGAGTTAGACTCCTATCCACATGTAAGTTACACATGATGTACATAATATGAAATTAAATTCTCAACACAGTAACTAATTAAGAACAACCATATAACAAAGGTTGATTATCACAAAATATTTACATTCTCATATATGTAAAAAAAAAATATTAATGAGGTGAAGCCAGTTGATGGTTTTCTTGTTGATACTGATCTAAACTTACCAGAAGGTATGTAAGGGGAGGCCGTCCACTTGGACTTGCAGATGGCGATGTTAAACCCCGCCTTGCGGAGGCGGCTGGAGACCTTCTCCATCAGGCAGTTCCGGCACCTATTGCCGCCTGCAGCCGCGGTTGGCCACCGACAATCACAGGTCTCGTCCGCCGACATTTCTATCTCCTTCAGCGCCTCTTTTGTGGCGCTCCTTATTGTCGATTCCGTGGGACTGCTTCTGCACAGTACTGCCTGCACAACAGATTACCGAACCCCAAACATCAAAAACAGGAAATTTTCATTAGAATTAAACAAAGGTTCGCGCTTATATAAAAAATTCAGACTGGTTATTGAAGGACAAGATAAAAAATCAACAGTCCTTACAAAATACTATAGTTCAAACGCTCTGTTTTTCTGCGTCTCTGTTTCGAGGTAAAATGGCAGAGGAAGAACCACGCAGATTCAAAAACCCAACTTTCCAGTCAAATCAGCAATGGAAAAATACTATGAATGATTCCACCGAAAGAAAACTCAATCTTTTGTTCCATATGAAAAAAGAAAACAAAGTTTTGCCGAAAATATAGATGCCCTGTTTTGGTGTTTCCAGAGCCTCTGTTTCGAGTTTTTATAAACTGCCATATCCATCTCTGTAGAAGATGATTAGGGAAGCGAAAGAATCTAATTATTCATCAAACGCTGAAAATCGAGAGTTGGATTCCATCTAAATAGGGAGTGTTACCTGCAGGAGTTGGTACTGACTCTCCCAAAACTTCTTGCTCTCATCAGCTTTGGAAGCATCCTCTTTCTCCTCATCATCTCCATCCCAAACCCCAGTACGCGGACCCTCTCCGGTGGCTGGGTTCTCGGGTGACCTCCGGCCGTCCTCGAGGAACTCGTTTATGTCAGAAGGGCTAGCCACCGGCAGCTCTGGGAACTCAAGCCCGTCGCCCTCCCATGTCGAACTCCAAGTGGCCATGGCGGTTCGGTCAAAACTCTACCCTTTATGAACGAACGAATGAATCCTAAGATAAGTTGCTACTTTATATTCAGCCATGGGAGACGAAATTCAGCAGAACACGTGAATGGGACAAGAAACACGTGGAGTTACGAGCCGCCGCGGCGGGTTCCAGGATGACCTGGCGTGAGATTACTGGTGAAGAGTTGATCTAACCAGCGGGGATCCACGTAAGGCAGTGGCATTGATTGTTGCATGGATATGTTAAACCACGTTTATCGATATCTGGTCTAGGTTAAACAGATATACACGGAGTTACATAGGTTATCTTTTTATTATAAGCCTACATGAAGATTGAAATAAGATAGTGATAGATCCTCGGGTTGACCTACCGGATTAACGGACCTCCAGATGGCTTTGGGTCGGACTCTAGGCTATGGATGACCGAAGGATTGCTGGAGACCTACAAGGAAGCCAAGTTTGAGGGTGGTCCCGAAACGACTGTCCGATACTTAAGTTAGAGGGAGGGTTGAGGGAAAATGAGAATGTAAGAGTTGAGAGAGGATATGAGTCTGAATATGGAGTCATCCAATTGTCAGCATTGTGGGATTCCCATACTAACATTGGAGTGTAGGCTTCTGACTCTTTGTGGCACTTGTACTCAATAAAATTTTTGCCAATAGGGCATATGGAATCGGTAGCCATCTTTGAGAGAGAATCTACTGCAACATTCTCTTCTCTTGGGATCAAGGTCACGGTATAATATTGGAACTTGGCCCATATTTCCTTTGCCCTTCCTAAGTATGCTTGCATCTTGGTGCACTATGCCCCATTATCAACCATGATTTGGCGAATAGCTAGCTGGGAATCGCATTTAATGTTGAGTCGATTGACTCCTGCCCCTTTCACGATCATTAGGCCAGTGATCAAGGCCTCATAATCAACCTCGTTATTGGTTGCTTTGAGAGACAAAATCATGGTATATTTTAGTTGACCTCCTTCCGGGGATATAAGTACACAGCCTGCCTAACACCCTTGTTGGTGGATGATCCGTCAGTCATGAGTGTCCATGTCTTCGGGTGCAGGCCCAAGTGGTGATCCTCTTCATTAGTGGTTCTAGTGACCTCCGCAATGAAGTCAGCTAGAGCTTGCGCCTTGATAGCTTTTCGAGGCCGATAGGTGACTCCTTATACCCAAGTTCCATGGCCCATTGGATAAGTCGGCTTGACGCGTCAAGTCGCTGGAGAATGCTCTTCAATTATCGGTCAGTGTATACAATGATAGGGTGGGCCTGGAAGTAGGGACGTAGGCATCAACCGGTGATGACAAGGGCGAAGGCAATTTTCTCGACTTGGGAGTAGTTGATCTCAGCCCCTTACAGGACTTTACTCCTAAAGTAGACCGGCTGTTGGACTAAGTCAATCTCTTTAATTAAGACTGAAGTAACTACCCTTGCTGTCGCAGCTAGGTAGACATATAATGTCTCGCCAACTTCTGGCTTGGCTAGAGACGGAAGTCGATGGAGATAAGGTTTAAGTTCTTTGAAAGCCTTATCACATTCCTCATTCCAGGAAAATCATTTGGCCCCTCTAAGTGTCTCGTAGAAGGGAAACACCTGTCGACCAACTTTGCCAAGAACCTTCCTAATACTGCAAGTCGACCAGTAAGCCGTTGGATCTCTTTAACAATCTTTGGGGGTTCCAGATCCAATATTACATGTACTTTCTCAGGATTGGCCTCTATTCCCCTCCGTGTCACTACGTAACTAACAAATTTTCTTGATTGCACCCGAAAGTACACTTGGTTGGGTTAAGCTTCGTATTGTAATGTCAAAGAGAAGTAAATGTTTCTTGCAAGTCAGCCAAGTGTACCTCGGTTTGCAGGGACTTAACGAGCATGTTGTCCGTGTAGGCTTCCACGTTCCTACCTTGCTAATGTTGGAAGACATGGTTGACCAGCCTTTGGTATGTTGCCCCTGCAGTCTTCAACCCAAAGGGCATGACCTAAAACAGTACACAGAGTCATTCGGGTAAAAGGCTGTCCTCTCCTCGTCCACGGGGTCCATCCTGATTTGGTTATACCCCGAATATGAATCCAGAAAAACTCAAGAGGGCATGCCCTGACGTTGCATCGACCAGCTAGTCAATTCTTGGTAAGGGATAACAGTATTTCGGACAGGCCTTCTCAAGGTCAGTAAAGTCCATGCACATTCGCCATTTTCCATTGGCCTTTTTGACCATTACCACATTTGATATCCACTCGTGGTACCTTACCAGTCTAATGAATTCGACTGCTTTTAGTTTCTGGACCTCTTCTCGTACTGCTGAAAGTCAGGGGCCACACAATAGTCTCTTGGCTTGCCTGACCGGTTTCACCCCTAGGAGGATGGCTAACCTATGGGTGATGACTGCCTCATCTATACCTGGCATATCAGATAGTTGCCAAGCAAAGATGTCGGCATTGTCCATCAAGAACTTGGTCAGTTGTTCCTTCAAGCTTTCGGGGAGGGCCTTACCAATCTTGACTGACTTTCCTGGCTCCCCAAGACATACTTCCTTCAAGTCACCCAACGGTTCTAGGTGCCCTAAGTCTGGCTCCCTAGGATTAGTAGTATCGACTTGTAGGGTTTCCTCACTCTAGGCTTCAGGTTTCATCGATCTATGAATAGCATTAACGTCACATTCCCTGGCTACCAGCTAGTCCTCGTAGACTTCCCCCACACCTCTAGAGGTGGGAAATTTCATCTTAAGGTGGTAGGTGGATGCCACACGCCTAAAAGAATTTAATGATTTTTGACCAATGATAATATTGTAAAGGGATGAAACATCGACTACCATGAATTGGACATCATGAGTGGTTTGTCGGCTACCTCTCCCCAGTGTTACCGATAGGGAGATCAACCTTTTTGGGATAATGGATTGGCTTGTAAAGCCCATGAGAGGAGTGTAAGTGGTGTGTAAGGAAGAGATTGGGAGCTCCATGTTCAGGAATGCCTCATAGAAGAGAATGTCGGCTGAACTCCCTATATCAATAAGAATATGCTAGATTTCGAATTTGCCCACTCGTAAAGTCACCACTAAAGCATCATCGTGGGGGTGGGTGACATGGTCTGAGTCAGACTCTCTGAAAGAGATAGGCTTTTCGAGTTCCATGAGGGTCCGGTGGGAGCCACCGCCCTTCTTTTGTGCTTGCACTTGGCACACTTCATAAATGGCTCACTTTCCCTTTCTTCCCCTGTCTATGGTAGCGTGGACTTCACCAAAAATAACATCGATTATCCAAGGTTGGGATTGTTCCTAACCATTTCGTTGTTACAGTCAATGCTAATGGGAGACGTCCTTGGAACTACTTTCATTTCTAGACAAGCCCCTGTCACATATGACTTCAGCTCACCCTGTTGAATGAGCTTTTCGATCTTCACTTGGAGGTCTCAACATCCTTGAGTGTCATGTCCCCACCGTCCATGATACTCGCAGTACCTCCTTGTAAATGGGTTGCCTGTATGGGCAGGGAGCCTGGGCAAGTCGATGCGCCTTTGACGCTTAACCTCATTCAATATCTCCCTCTTTGGGGCTGTTAGGGGCGTAAAGCGATAATGGTCTGACTTTAAGAACGGCTTCATGGACTTAGCCTTCTTAGAGTCAGGGATAGGCTCATCTTGTCTTCGCCTCCTTCCAGTCGTCCTAGTATTCCAGGGTGCTACTGAGTCCTCTACTTGGATAAACCTGTTGACAACGCGTTGGAGATCGCCCAATGTGTGGACCGCATTTTTTGTGAGTTCAACTCCAACATCCCTGCTTTGGATGCTATTTCGAAAGGCTTGCACCACCTGTACTTGATTCATTTCCTAGGCTTGATGCTTCCCTCAAATCGAGATAGGAATTGCTGCCCGAGGTTACGGAACGTGTCAATGGATCACAAGGGAAGAGAGTGGAACCATGATGATTCAGCTCCTTTAAGAGTAGCCGGGAAGAGCCGACACATGTAGGTGTCTATGATCCCTCAAGCCATCATGGTGTTCCAAAAAGGTCGGAGATGGGCCCTTGGGTCAGCCTTCCCATCACAGCAAGGAATATGAGGGAGGTTGAGGAGGTGAGGGATAGGAGCATTCAATACCTCTATGGCAAAAGGTAAGTCAGACTCATCCTCGTAAGTTGGCTTACTAGCCTTGTCCATCCCATTAAGTGCTTCTTGCCCTAGCATCCTTAGGTGGGTATTGTAGATGCTGACTACGATTCACCGATGTTGCGACAACGTACGGTGGTACGGGGAGACAAGGTGGTGGCATTGCAGCCTAACATGTAGTCCTACCCTGCCAATATGGCTGCTGCTCTTGGATTTGTCCCCAGAAGGTTCTTGACCATGATGCCCACTTGTAGGGTGACAAGGGGGGTACCGAGCTGCATTCCCCTTTGTTGGCAACTTTTCCCTAATAGTGCGCTGATTTTGTGGGCCCCCAGAGTGCGCCCAGTTTTCGGTTCCAATGTTTACGCCACGAGGTTCCTCGGACGATGTCGACTTCGCAAACTCGGAGTGGTCCTGGACCTCTGAGACGACGGGCTGACCGGCACTGGCACGGATATACGATCGCCGTTGTGCTAGGGTCATAGTCGCTTCCCCAGCAACAGTTTTTTTTCACCTCTCTCATAAGCTCTACGGGCAGCTGAACAGACAACTGCTGTTTGATGATGGCAGCCCGGACTTCTTCGTGAATCTACCCCTGACTGGCCCCTTTCATGTTTTCGACCATTGCCGCCATCATCTCTCACATTTGGAGCACCTAGTCTGGCTGCAGTGCCTGTGAGGAAGAACTGGGGAGAGCAGGTGCAAGTTGTCTAGCAGAAAGTGGCTAGTCAGGCGCTGTGGTATCATGGAGCGACGAATTGGGCTTCGCTCCCTCTAGCGAAGTGGGGGTTTTAGAGGCGGTTCAACGTGGGGGCATGGATTCTGAGGTGGATCACGTATCGTGCTCAATCTACTCGTTGCTCAACGACTCCAAACTCTCAACAAGAGCACCAAAATGATAGGTCATTGGGTTGACCTGTCGGGTTAACAAACCTCTAGATGGCTTTAGGTCAGACTTCGGGCTGTGGACTACCGAAGGATCGCTGGAGACCTGCAAGGAAGCCAAGTTTGGGGGTAGTCCCCGGAGCGGCCCTTCGTTGCCTAAGTTAGACGGAGGGCTGAGGGAAAATGAGAATGTAAGAGTTGAGAGAGGATATGAGTCTGAATATGGGAGTTATACCTAAGCTTTGGATAGGGATGTGTATTTATAAACCATACTTGTACCAAGTGCTGACGTGGCACTGTGTGTCACGTACTTGTGGTGTGATCGGAAGCGGTCTTTGTCCCTTGGAGAAGTAGTCCAGCACCGGGAGTTGGCTGTGGCGGTGGGAGTTTGACTTATGGGTCACTCATGTAAGAATTTGACATGTGGAAGTTAGACTTTTGAGAAGCTTTGACTTGTAAAGGTTAATGAAATCATTTGGCTTGTGGGAGTCAAACCTAGGGAATATGGTTCAACTCTCCCAGAGGGTTTGACTTGTGATAGTCGGGTTCGGTCGGGTTTGGCTTGTGTGATGTCTAGTCCATATCAGATATAATAAAAATAGAAGGAGTACTGCTATTAAAAATTGAATTCAAGATCTTTTAATTCCAAATTGAATGCTGACTATACCACTACACCATAACCCATTTTGCAATTACATAAGATTTTCATGAATAATGTGATAAGAAGAACAGTCGAACAAAGGGGTATCATGAGTTTTGCTAGTGGAAGTGGGGCCCATAATCTCTTGGCTCTATCTTGATGGAAATGTCCATTTATAGAAAATTTAATTTTCCCTCAACTATCATTTGAAGAATTATAAAATGAGTATGTCACAGGTAAATGAACGTTTAATATAACAATGTAAAAAATTATAAATCTCTGATAAATTATAAATACCTTATTGGTGTATCAAACACTGACTGACCATAACAAATACATGTATTATATGTGTTATGCAAGGGGCTCTCTCCCTTTAAAGGGTTGGTTTTAAAGTCAGTGATACACACCTTCTAAGCTAAGATGGGGTCATTTAAATGATTCGGGTAGCTTAACACCTAGTTCTCTTATATAAGAATCTCGGGTTTGAGCATTTATGATTGGAAAAAACTCATGCTAGAAAAATTTTATCCCTTTGTGGGCCGACTCGACTCAACCTAAATTTGTCAAATATCTATAAAATTTTTGAATATGAGTGAGGTAGATAAAAAAGATGGGTTAAAGGTATAATATGTAGTTCTCTACTAGGAGATTCTTATTAGTACATTTTTTTTTTTGGAACCACTGATATCCAAAAATTTGATGAGTATTGACTAATCTAATTCGAGTCGGGAAGACCCATTAAGGGTTAAACTCTTCAATGTGAATTCTCTTTATTCATAAGACTTGGATCTGAAACCTTACTTAAGGGTAAGAAACGTCAAATCACGTTAACCGATTCACTGTGGTCATTAGCACTTCCTACAAAGAAAGATCTTTCTTTACAAAACCAAGGCAAGAATATCTACCTCAAATTGTACATATTTTTGGATAGTGAAATGGGGCTTAAACAGAGCCTAATAAATAGAAAGCATATTAAATGGAATATAAATGGGGATACGAAACACCTACAACATTACCAAATAGCAAAGGTTGCAAGCCAGTTGGGCAACCTTCGAATTAGTGCAGTCCCACGGGCATAAAAATAGCTTGCTTAGCAAGCCAGTCCGTACAGTTCCCTTATGAAACATATGTTTAATAACGATTGACTAGTCCCGGCACATGATGTTAATAATATTGAGTAACAGGCCTCGATGTCAGCCCATATCAATTCCACCATCTTGAAGAGCTCGCTTTTTCGCTCTTAATCAGGGCAAATTTCTTTTATACATAGGAGATACATAGTGACCTAGAAGGGGTGGAAGCAAAAAGTGAATAAAATAGGAATGTTAAAATTATAGAATAAGAATGATGCCAATTGTAGTAAGCTTTTTTTTTTTTTTGTCAGTCATAGCAAAATTATCTTTTCATCCAAAAGGTGTCAATTGACTCATCATATTCTTTACCAATAAATATGAACGGAGTATGTCTTTTTTCTTATTCTCGGTCACCCTCTTTTATCATTTTTTATTAACAAATTGACTTGAGCATTTGAATATCAAATCGGAATGTCACTCCTAATTTAACTTCAATTTAGTGTTTTAGGCTTCTCCTTACGATATCTCCCAACTGAAATCGATTCACTCTAACAAGGTCACCTCAGTCGATCGCATCCCTCAAGAGTTCCTACTTAATCAGTTTATGTGCTCTGCCATCCTTTTTTTCCCCAAATAAAATATTAATTTCCAGTAGTATAATTAAATATTATTGCATATAAAATTTTATTTTTAAGTAGATTGATATAATTAACCCGAGTTTGAATTAATATTTACTCATTGAACTTTTAAATATGATATCATTTATACAAAACATTTAATTATTACTTTAACATATATAGGTAAATGAAATGGATAAATAGAAAGGAGGCTGAATGCTGGGATAGCCACGCGAAATTTGCTGACACACTTAATAATAATACTAACCTCATTTCAAGGAGAAGGTGTATGTTACATGATAATATTGATATGATATTACGAAATTAATTAAATTTAGTTATTTTTAGGGTTATTTTTTATTTTTATACAAAAATCTTAAAACGACTTAATTTTATTAGACCATGATACCACTTAAGTACTATAACGTGATATACTAATTATTCAAAAAACTCTCTCCATTTCCACGTTAAAAAAACTTAAAATAATGTTAAGGAGAAAATGGAGTTTGATGTGGGATATTCTCAATGTAAATTAAAAGTTTTGAATTCAATTCTTTTGAGTGTTACTCATTCTTTCTATTGATTTTCTTCTGCTATACTCGTTTAGGTCAATGATTCTCCTGTATAGCTGAAAAACTTGAATAGGAGATATTCTTATATAGGCTCAAACATCTATTTAGCAATATTTGCATTTTGTATATGGTGTGATACTTGTCATTGGTCAAATTCATTATACTACATGTAGGCCTGACTCATATAAGAATATCTTCTTGCACCGGCAGAAGTGATGAATGGGATGACGAAATATAGACGAAGTCAAAACTAAAGTTCGTGATTTTACAGGAGAAGAAACGGGTAAACTCGATAGATCTAGAAGCGACTTGAATATCGGTGACATTCAAACAACGATGCGGGGATTGTCGAAGTGGGAGCCACTGGCTGCTGTACCCAACAGGGATGGTTTTGTCCTGTTTTGCTGGACACTGATGGAAACCCAAGCCCACCATCGCACAAGGGAATCTTGCCGCTGACGCGGCGTCTGGAGTATAAGATCAGATCTTTCTCAGCTTTGTCTTCTTTGTAATTAAAGCAGCACACAAAAATGACTTTTGCGCCCGCCACTTCCCCGCAATCACCTTTTTTTAATAAGTAAAAATAAGAGTAATGATCATGACCATTCAAACACCTTTACTGAGTAATGCTCGGACTTTTATATTCAACCGAGCATATCAGGCGTGTTGAAAAGCTGTCGCTCAATACTGGTAATATCAACATGATTGGCGTGTCTTAAATTTTAAAAGTGGCTTAAATCCGATTTTATTTCCTTGGTTTAGCGGTTTGATACTCTATCTCATTAGAAGATTATACATTGAGAATATTATGCTTCAAGATATTTTAGATAGAGATGAATGAAAGTATTCAGGGATGGATTATATTGGGGTTACATATGAGCTGAGACTATTGATGTAAGATGTGATTGAGCACTCAATGGGTGTTGAAAGTCTTATATTTAACGATTTTTTGGGATTCCTCATCCGTGGTGCTGTGTATGCTCTTGTAGTGGTCCCGTTATTACTCAAACTACGTACATAGTATGTGCACCAGACTCCATCTAGTGTGGATGTGTAGATGGCACCCCATCATTGTCCCAGACTACGTACATAGCATGTGCAGCTTCTTATCTCTTTCGTTGTACCTTCATTGTCCGAGTGATTTGAAGTTGAATTCCAACACATTATTACACTATCAAAGGTATAATATAACTCAAGAAACCAATTTTCTTCAAGTTCATATCCAAAGAGCGCATTTTTAATGGATGTTTTGATATAAAACCATAGAAGGGATTTGAAGCCCTGATCTTTCAACTCATCAAATCACATGAATGAATTTTGAACCAATTGATCACCACTCTTGATATTCCCACAACCACTCGGTATCGGTACAGAATGGTGGCTTCATAGTACATGTCACTACTCCATTACTCTTACTTACTAGCTTTACTGACACCAATTACTCTCAATTGCCCGCGGTTGCTTCCTAATTTTCTATCCATTGCTCTCATAAAGCGAAAGGTGAGATGCCAAATGTTGGAGAAAGTCTTGTATGTAACAGGTACATCACGATAAAATATTTACATGATATCACAAATTAACAAGATTAAGTTATTTCTATTTTTTCTTTTTAGGATTTTACAAATTAAAAATCTTAAGATGACTTAATTTTATTGGTCTATGACACAATGTAAATATTGTCATGTGATATACTCGTTACACGCAAACTCTGTCCAGATATTGAGCTTGGATCTTGATATGTGTGAACCCAAAGTAGAGAGGCTCAGGGCTGGCCAACATGCTGAAGAGCCAAGGAATATGTTAGCCTGAGAGGTTCTTATATGAGCTCAGCTCACAACGTCATCTGTGAATTATATCAATGAATACTTAATACATTATCATTAAATATCATATCATGTTTTTCTATTCATTAATAATATTCATCCTTTAAATATGATTTGAAATATTTACTTACTTATCGAATATTTATTGGACAAATTCACCACATCACTGTAAGCCTAGCTCAGCTAAAAATTTCTTTCATCTTGGCCTGTGGTAGATGTAGAACTATAAGACTGTAGACCAGTAGTTTCTTCGGGTTGATTCATGGATTGCCGTGCGAGCCAAACGAGAGAGCTTGACCTGATTGACAGTTCTCCTTCGTTCTCCTAGTGTAGTTAGGATACACAGAGAAAAGAGAGAAAGGGGAAGGATAAAGAAGAGAAGAAAGAGTTTGAAAAGCCCGAAGAAATGCTTACAAGCAAGGAAAAAGTATTTAATAGAGCGGTCATACTATGTAGGTGATGCTAATATTCATCCAATCAAAATTTACCGTTTATAGATTTGTCCAATTAGATATCACCATTTATTATGGTTTTTATATATTTTTTAAAGGAAAATTTAGTATTTAATAATTATATCTGTATAATTATTAATTATATGTCAAGTTCTAATTAGAATGATATATCATGTAGTTATTAACATATGGTATAACTGCTTCACTGAAGAATTTGTCGAAAAGAGGATCAAACGGGAGGCCAAGATGTGCTAGCGTAGATAGAGCACAATGGCAGAAGTAGTTATGTCAATGTGGGGGCGAAGTCCAACGCTCGTGCCTCAACAGCTATACATCGACGAGCAAAATATAATTAAATTTTATCAGTTTGCAATATCACGTAAATACTGTTACGTGATATTCCTGTGATATTTGAGACTTTCTCCATCAGTGATAGAGTTAATAATGCCCGGTGGCTCGTTTAGGACCGGTTCACCATGACACATTATATAACATATCTTCTTGACCTCTTTTTCTAGAATCTTACAAGAAGACGATTGACAGAGGGAGATTGAAGTGACATTAAGGTGAAGAAAAGATGGTGAGAGGTAAATGTTATATATGGAGGTTGGTCATGGTGGCCTTTGAGTGCTACAGGTTATGGACATCGATGGCATGGAAATTGTGCAAAGTATGATAAAGCAAATAGCCAAGTTATAACAGTAAAGTTTTCTTGTTAAAGTTTCGATATGGAATTATACACCTCTACACCTGCTTTTATGTGACAATATCACATATACTTATCACATGTTCTTAAATATTAGGCCTCAACAACGGTACACCTCTTGCATACTTGGACTTATGGACCATAAGTTTCATACTCGGATCTCAACAGCTATCCACGAGCAAAAACATTTGCCATCGAGGTTCGATAAAAATTGAAGATAAGGTGGTTTTCTCTTTCCTAATCAGGCTTATAAACCATGAGATCCATGCTCAAGTATGCATAAATAGCCTACTTAGAGACCATATTAAAATTTTTACTATGCCTATAAAGGGTTGAACACATCCTACCCAAAAATTTAAATTGATAGATAGTAATGCCATACCTATATATATATACATATATACATATATTTAAATTTTCTCATAATTTTTTATGTGAAATTCTATCTTTGTATAGTATAAGGCAGAGATGTCCAGGTGGCACCAAGGGACCACGTATTTCAGTACTCGGAAATTCTTATCTATACTTCCTCTTGTCCAAAATCTTCCTTTATCTATCCTACTATAGACAAATGTTTTGAACAGTTTAATAGTATTTTAATTTTTCATATTTGTTCTTAATCAAATTTAAATATTAAAATATATAATATACATATACTTTATAAAATCCTTTAGATTAACGATAAAAGTAATTTCAGTCATTTTCTTCTCACTTTATATCTACAAACTTAACAGCAAAAATCTTTCATTAACTGTTCAGATTCTCCATTCCCACTTCATATCACTCAATATTTGTAATTTTAGTAGTAAAAATCTATCACTTTTTTGAATGAATAATTTAAAATTACAAACTTAAAAAAGTAAAATTGACATGGTATATTAATGACAACTTAGAATGCTCTGTCTACTAATATAAGTTAACAAATTTCAAAAAAATTAAACTTACAGCCTCATCCCAGTATTTTACATTTGTTTGTTTTTATTTGTTTCTGCGCATAGCATGGGTATTTGTCTAGTTAAACTAATATGGGTCGATTAAAATGATTCGTTACATCTTCCCTTGAAGTAGGTCTTAGCTTGGAGTATTGTAAATGAAAAATGTTCATAATTTGAAGAGTTTTACTAGATCAAAAGTATTCATGTATGGATTATTTAGAGTTAGTGGATGCCTAAAATATAAAGTTACATAAAAAATTTTACATTTGAATTAGTTAGAACCCAATATAGGAGGTATGACGGAATAAGAAAATGGATGTTTCAAAAAGGTCTCCAGATTCATGACGAGATGGGCTAGCAGTCCTTAGCATGTTTCAACCAGTTAGTAGTAGAAGCGAGCTCCCTAGTTCCTGTAATATAAGAGAAAGCCAAACTGAAGGTGAAGATCAGATTTGGCCATCTGATGCTTAAATCAGTAAGTGCACTAAGAATAATATAAGGGTATAGAATGCAAGGTTTTCTGAAAATACTACTAATTGGAGACTGATCTCTATTTATAAAGGAAGATGAGAAATAACTGAGGGCCGTTGGCTAATAAGAAGGTAGCATATAGCACGTGATCATAATAAGAAATGCTCTTCCAAACCCAATTAATTAGAGACATAAAACTATGTTGCCCTCATAATTATTTTATTTTTTTTTTATCAAAATCTGTTGGATATTTGAATATCAACAATAATTTGGACATAGAGGAGTCAATGTACAGGTAACATGTTCAGCCTGCAATAGGGATGACGAAACCCTGATACATATCTTGCGGGAGTGCAAGGTAGCTATGGACGTGTGGGGATCTTTGAACATCCCAACATCCAAGAAAGCTTCTTTCACTATCCCTTTATTCGAATGGATCAGGGCGAATATCTGCAGCTATGAGATAGATCACAGAGGCCTGAATTAGTCCTTTACCTTCGCCCAGGCCCTGTGCGGCTTGTGGAAACAAAGAAACAACCGTGTCTTCCAGAAGGAGAACAATAAATTGGAGTTGGCCCGTCTCCGTTTGTGATGGGCAGCGGAATCCCAGGCAGCACAAAAGGAGTCTCCTCAAAGGCATAGGCGAATCATTAAGATGATTAGATGGTTCCCCCAGAAGATGGATGGTTTAAACTAAACTCCGGCGGTTCAGTAACAGAGCTGGAGGAGCTATTCGAGACTCCAATGACAACCGTGTCCGGGGAATTATGAGATTTTTGGATGTTACTGATAGCATTATAGCAGAATTGTGGGTAATCCGAGATGGGCTGAGGGATGGCGGCTGACTTGTGCATTCAATCTCCGGAAATAGAGATGGATGCCAAGATAGCTTTCGAGCTCATTTGGGGATCGGCCAATAAGGATTCGATTCTAATGCCTATTATTTTCGAATGCAGGACTCTGTTCGAGGGATTCAACCGGAAGCGGAGGAGGTTTATCTACCGTGAAGGCAACAGAGTAGCGGACGTGCTCGGAAAGCTAGCAAGAGACAAGATTCATGGATTGCACATTTTGGAGACAGCCCCTAGAGAGGTCCTAGATATTATTTATGCGGACAATGTAGGGAATTATACTTCCCGGATGGTTTTATTAGATGAAGGTATGCCCTCTTATGATGTAGCAGACTCCTAATTAAGGAAATAAATTATCCTCGGAGCCAAAAAAAAAAAATCAACAATAATACTGTAAAAATATTTCCTTATTACTTTAACATGTAGGGAAAAGGATAAGTATTAATGATGATTGATATATTCATTAAAAAAAAAAAAGAAGAAGAAGATTGTCTTCATGTAAATAAAAGCGATGAGCGGGATGAAGGACGTTACATTGGTAAAATTAGAACTAAGGCTCGTAATTTTACATGAAAAATGGAAAATAGCACTAAACGTCCCATATTTTTATTTTTAACAATTGAGTCTTATAAATTTAAAAATGGTTAATTCAGTCCTATGTGGTCAGTTCCGTTACACTTTTAATCTGAAACGTCACTGTTTCGTTAACGGTACTATCAACGGAGTGAAGTTCACGTCAGTAAAAGAGTGATGATTTGAACTGAGAGTGTGACAGAACTAATCTTATAAGATTGAATTAGCCATTTTTAAATTTATTGAACTCAATTATAAAAATAATAAACATATAAAATTTTAACCGTAATTATCCCCATTAAAAAAAACGATTCACTCGGTAGGTTTGGAAATCAGAGGTAGGTAATGCAGAATACATTGATAATGAAGCGGGGCTTATCCAATAAGTGGGAACCACTGGGTCCTGTACCCAAACAAGATGGTTTTGTCTTGCTTTGCTGGACATTAATCATGGAACCCAGGACCAGGAGAAACTCTTATATGTGACGGGTATACGGTTTTCGTGTTGAAAATTTCATTATTTTTAGTGTTTCTTTTCTATTTTTAGATTTTATTTAAAAAATTAAAATAATTGAATTTTATTGACCTGTGATACCATATAAGTACAATTCCATTGTATACCCGCAACACACACAGAAGTCTTTCCAGAACCAGCAGCTGACAAGCGAATCTTGCCTTCTACGCGGCGTCTTGATTAGAATTTCCATCCACTCTTATCTTCTTCTTTCTAATCAATGCAGCACCAAAAAAATGTGCAGCCTAAGTATAACGTTTATCTACCCTGTATTGTTTCAGTTATATGGAATATCTATGAAGAGATCAGCATTACATACAATAATGCTCAGATGAAGGAATTTATCTAGTAAATATATTTCTGTTTTATGGAATAAAACGTGCACTACAGTATAGCAACTTTACTGTCCCTCATTATACAATGGTCAGGATTCTGTGTCCAATAACAAATGCATCAGACGTACTCAGCAACTAGTACAAGAAATAACTTCGTCGGCGTTGCATCACCAAAGTTCTGTTATAATTTGTAGAAGCCAGTGTCTTTTAAGTACAGACTCAAAACGTGTAGTTTTAGTAGATGTTTTCACACCAATATGTAGGAGGGATTCGATCCAAGAGTTCAGACCCGCAAAACTGCGTAAGAGTGAGAATGAAACCATTAGAATTATATTCCACTAAAACTGAAAAGGGTACCGCCTTTTCACGAGAAATAGGGCGTAGTACAGTGATATCACTCTCGACCTTGGATCAAGTGGTCCTGGGTTTAATTTCACTAATGAGATTTCTCGTACCTCTTTATTCTCCTAGGTAAAAAAAATCGAAAATGGGTAATTGTGGATAAGGAGGTCCATAATATCACGAACATGATGAGAACAAAACACGTCAATACTTCATACTAGATCAGGGTTCTGGAGTACTTCGGGAAGGAAGAAAAGATCAAGTTCGACACGTAAAGCTCGTTAAAAAAAATTAAGGGGCTTGGAACTTAACGAAATTTATATAAAAAAAATTTAAATTTGTGAACGAATATGAACTGGGGACATTGGGTAATACAAGAAGAACCGATACTTCACAATATGGTTTGGAGATGTGGACGCAATCTTCTCTAATTTAAGGCAGTGGATGTTCGAGGAAGAAAGTCTGAGAATTTGGTCCACCTAAGCTATTAACAACAATCAGTTATCATCTGTGTCGAATGGTGGCTTCACAATCCATGTCAATTAGTCTGAGAAAGGATGGAGTATTGTATATAATGGGTATACCACGTGACAGTATTGACATGATTTGTGACAAAAAATAAATCTAGAAATAATTGAATCATATTAGTTTGTGATAGTATATCATTACTATCACATGGTATACCCGTCACATACAAGACTTTCTCATTAGAATGAGCGTTGGAAAGGAAACTCGAACTTAATACATTTTTCCACTGGATAATCTCGAACTTACACTAAACATTCACATTTTCAAACCTAGCCTAGACCGATGCGTTCAACAGGGACCTCTTTTCCTGTTAGAAGTGTCATGTTGGAAATAGTGTCTATAAACCAACCGTGCATCGATGTGATAGGTCTTAGATGTGAAATATGATATTAGTAATGCAAAACAGTCTTTATACCTCCAAAATAATAATTTAGGAAGAAAATTTTCCATTTTCTTCATTATAGTCCTCGCCACATGATACATTATTATTTTTTTTTTACCAATAGTTTTATATCGATTCTCCACTTCCCTTGAATAGACGTCGATATCTGAGGCAGTAATGAACTCAGTTGGAGGTCAAGTACATAAGCACCTCAACTGCGAATTGGTTGAAGCTATTAAGGAGATTACAATGAGGGAGTGAAATATAGAGAATGGAAAGTCCGAGCAGATTGAATGATAATAACTTTACTACTAGGTTCTCGTTTCCTAGAGAATCCTACTATCAAAATTACAATACTAATATTTGGGGGCTTGGTTGTGATAAGGAGAGGTGAGAGCCGAGGGCTGGGTCATCTCAGCTGGGCTCTTGAATTACCTTCGAGATGACTCAATAACTCTTCGAATATTCCCATTGTTAATAGTTAATCACTTGATTAGTAGAAGGGTGAGCTGAGGGCTGGCTTGTCTCAGTTGGCCCTCGAATTATCTCTAGGATGACCCGACGACTCTTCGAACATTCTTATTAGTAGACAAGCAGCCTGAGGATGAAACCCTTGATTCTTGAAACACACAAAAAAGTTAAATTGGAGGTGATGATCCAACTTAGCGGTCCAATACTCAAGTCAACAAAGATTACGAAGAATAATGTAATAAGGTAGAGTGGAGGGTTTTCTGAAACTATCGGAAGTTGGATGTTGAGCTTTATTTTATTCAAAGAAGACAAAATAAAGGGCGCTCGTCAATAAGAAGATGTCACGTCGTACGTTGATCACCATGGAGAAAATTTTTACTTGTAATAGAGAGTGAAAATTATTTTGCCTCACAATTATCGTAGGATAAATTACTTGAAAAATCAAGACAATTGACAAAATTCTCTATTTGGTCACGACCTTAAAAAATACAAGAAATTGTCTATGTTTTCCTTTTATTACCTCAAATTGTCACGAAATTAACTCTGTTAAAATTCTCTATTTAATTGCTAACATGACATGTTGATGTGTATTTTTATTGCTGCTTGACATTTTTATTACATAGGCATAGAGAAATTGTTGAAAATTAGACTCCTTATTGGACAAATTATTTAAAAATTCTATATTATAATGGATGTAACTATAAACCAACTATCATTTTAGGTTGTCAGAGTTCGAATCAATGTCTGAGTGTTGATCGATTCTCAAAACAATGAAGGTAATAGCGCAACCAAGGGAAGAGAAAATCACACGCTGCATATACGTGGTTCCAGTCGATTAAGTCTGTACTCCATGGGCTAAGGAGATTTCGTTGGAGATTTTTTACTATATTAAGATGGAGTATAAAATATCAATCCTCTCATTACTCTCATATCAACCCTAGGATCCTAATCCCCAATTTATACTCATACAAGAGAATCACATAAAATCGAGAAATATATCTAAATATATATCCTATATCTTGAGATATATATTTGATTTGAGGAAATTCTACTAAAAAAGATACATCAAATATTCTCCAAAATCTCAATAATTTAGGATAGTAAAATAAATGGATTTCCTTCTCGTTCCTTTGATCGATATTTCAACAAATATTAGTCACATCTCAACATATCTCCACCTTTACTCATATTTGGAGAACTCATGCACAATCAAATTTGATTGAACTTGAAAACTTCACCTCGAACAAAACTTGACTTTGCTCCTTGTGCTCTCCTTACCCATAGCCCCGTTGAGCCTACCATGAATGCCCTAGATACAACCCAAAGCAAAGCAATGCTCAAACCTTATAATCAGCACGATAAATCAAGCATCATAATTGGTGTCTTCTCTTTTTAATCCTCCAAACTCATTGAACAACCCCTTGCGGCTACCAAAACTTCTTTGAATAAGTTGTTCAAGTAGTTCCTAATTCTCGTTCTTCCAAATGAACTCCTCATTTTCTTCCCTTAGCCACTTATCAGAAAGTTGGAGCTAATATAGCTTCATACTTCAAGATTGAATTGGAAAGACTCCTCCTCGATAGCACATAAGGAATAATTCTCCTCATCCCTTCTTAGTTGATCTCAAGCCATCACAATTGGCGGTTTAGGAAATATCTTACCTTCAGGAGGTATCTAAGGCCTGATCAGAGCAAATACAACATTCGTTAGATAGGGAGAGCTACCCTCTTTAAACTCCATCCTCCCTAAAGCACCCTTACTTTTTAATAAAGATAGCTCCTTCCTACTGTAGCATCTTCTTTCGCTTGAGATGCCCTTCTTCCTTTTGTGTCATGAACCTCTATGCCTATGATTCCTTTTTTCAGCTTTTGATGTCAAAGATGCCACTAATACTAAACCAACCACCGTTGACCTGTCGATTGTGCACAAGCTACTTCCCATCTCATCGTCTAAGTCGGATTTGTTCTTACCTTGAAACTTGTAACATTTGGCAACAATATGCCCCATCTTCTTGCAGTAAAAACAAGCCTTATTCCTATTTCTCCATCTGGATCTAGATCCGCCTTTGCCCGTAACCTAATTATGTTGTCCTCTCACAAACAGGTTCACATCTTGCTCATTGGATCTTCTAGTAGGCCTGAAATCGCCAACTTCTCCTTACTCAGTAAACTATCCTTCATATCATCAAAGGTCAAGGATGTCCTCCGCAATTCATCATTTCCCGGAAAGTCTTGTAAAAACGGCAACAAACACAACAACAAAATAACTTGATCTTGATTCTCCACCTTGGCATCAACAGCCTTCAAATCGTTGATGAGAAATATAAACTCAATGATATGAGATATGAACAAAGTCCCATCGGCCATACGAAGGGTATATAGTTGCTATTTCAAAACCAATTGACTGGCAATGGACTTTGACAAATAAAGTACCTACAATTCACTCAACAAGCCGGCTATCATCGTCTCCATGTGTATCTCTTGCAATATAGCGTTCAATAGACACAAGCGAATATTGGAAAGAGCTTTCCTCTCGAGTCTCTTACAATAAGCATTAGACATGGCGGAGTCCCGCTCCTCGATCGTTGCCTCTAGACCATTCTGCACCAAAAAATCAGTCATTTGGATCTGCCAAAGAATGAAATTAATGACTCCATCGAACTTCTCCATCTTAGTCTTCATTGTAGACATCCTAGATGCTTTGATCAACCAAAATAGCAAACATGTGCTCTAATACCACTTGTTAGGGTTTTAGGATTGTGTAGGACAATGAAGGTAGAGTGAAAGAGAGAAGAAACTGCATACACAATGTATGTGGTTTGGGAATGTGGTGGGGTGCCGTCCATACATCCATATAAAAAGGAGGGTCGCTGCGTCTTAATTAATGAGCAATAATGGGACAAATGCAAGACAGGATAACACAATAGGCACATATCCCAATCTTCATAGTAACAGTCTGAAAATAGAAGAGGAATCCCAAAAACCCCCAAGGATAAGACTCCCAATACCCATAAGCGTACCTTGCATGAAAACTCTTAACCTCTATAAACTCAAATAAAATCTATGCAGAATATCCTTATTTTTCTCTATCTACAATATTCTAAAATACAATATATCAAGATAGTATCTTCCCAAAAAAATAGAGTATCAATCTACAAAAATAAGAAAATAAAATTAGGACTGACCACTTTCAAATTTCAAAACAAACCCCAACATAGGCAACCATGCAAATTCGAGTCCAATCTATCTTTCCCTTTTTCAGGATAATTTTATTTCAAAGATAAATAATCCAAAGTGAGAATTATTCAAATTAATCATATCATGTACAAACGTTTAAGATTGATTGATCTCATTTCAATCCTAATTATTTCATGTAAACTTTTATCTGAAAATAATAGTCTTGTTGATTTTCATGGATTGGATTATATTATTCGTCTCTCTTGGCCCACCTCTACCCTTATCTGTCCTCGTTTCCGAAATGAGAGAGAAACAGTTTCAATTTCAATCAAGATGGCTCAATGCTAACATTTATATCATTTTCAAAAACCCAATCTTTTTTACACGTTATATTTAAAATTGAGTGAGTTTTGACTAATTTAAAATCTAGTTAGATTGATCCACTAAGTGATAAAACTTACCAAAATTTTATTAAAGGAAAAAATCATCGGTAACATCTTAATCCACCCGATTTGGCTTTATAGAAATTCACTTTAAAGATATAAATTTCAGATAATCAAGCAGTTTAGTAATTGCTCCGTTTAATATGGATAAATCAGTGGGATCGACAATTCTAATAGTGAAAAGATTTATCAAACAGTTGAGTTACTAAATCTAAAATTTTTCAAAATTGATTATTTCTTGGAGAAATGTTGCAGGTGTTCCCACCTTCTACTTACATCTCTTTTTATAAAGGTTAGGTAGCAATTATTGGTCGATAGGGTTTCGAGTTTCATTTTATAATCGAAGGATGATCGCTCATTCTGGTCAACTAATCATCGTATTTCAGATGGACTAAGTGCACGTTCCTATGCGGAAGGAATAATTTGCTTTAACTAGAGAAAGAAAGTCTAATGTTATGATATCACTTTCGACTTGAAATTAAGAGATCTTGGGTTTAAGTGTTATTAGTTGGGGCTCCTTATGCCCATTTATTCACCCTTCTTTCCATCCATTTTTGACTCTTTTTTCGATGTATAAAGGAAAAAGGTGCATAAGCATAAAAAAAAAAGATAAAAGGAATAGAGAATAAATGGGATGTAAGTCCGATAAATGAGATTTGAACCCGAGAGCTCCTTGTCTCAGGTCGAGAACAGTATCACCAGATGAAACCCACTTTCTCATGTGCCTCCTTTTTCCTATGTGTACAACTGATATCTAGAAAAGTCCTAACTAATTTAATTCGGAATATGTGAGCTCGTTGAAGAGTAAAACTCTTCTAACGTGAATACTGTCTATTCGGAAGAATAGAACTTGAGATATTATTTAAGAAATAGAATCGTTTTACTATTTTAACCATTCTACTCTGGTGTCTTGTGACTCCTCTGTTCACCAAAGAAACAGTACATAATGGATTCATTAATGGCCTGTCTGGTAACCCATGATAGCAAGTCCGTTTCATGGTTAAGTGTCGAAAAGTAAAAGTAAAACGAAAGTAATACAAATACAGTGGAAAATTTTAAGAAACCTTGACAGGTTCATCATCGTCCCTTAGATTTTTATAACTATTTTCTCACACTTCCTCTTAAACCCTCTCTCTCTATTTGGGTGCATTGGGCCGTTGGGTTTCCAAGGTATGGAACCGGGACGGTTCTATGAAGGCCTCCACAGAAGGACGCATGCCAGTTGGTAATCATGTGATCACTATCATGAACTTCCTCTTGGTTTCCAAATTGATTTTTTTCTATACGACAGGTATTTAGAAATTCAACGAGTCATGACTAATCTAGTTCGAATTTGTTTAGCCCACTTGAGGTAAAGTTCTCACAAGATAAACTCTCTCAATTCATAAAACTCATCATGACTAATCCAATTAAAGTCCAATGAGTCCAGTGGACATTAAATCTCTTCCAAAGTAAATTCCCTCTATTCACAAGACTTAAGTTCGAGACCTTATTTAAGCGGAGATGTCTTATCATCTCAACCGATTCACTTTAATTTTGATTTTACTATGTCAAATTATAAGAATATGAGTAGCTTCAACCACTCATCAAAATGAAGCAAAATACACCAAAGTATAAATATATCATCAATTCAATGGCTATAAAATTTACAGTCAACCTCATCCGACATCTAAATGTCTAATAGCTCTTGATTAATTCAAACTCGTAAGCAATAAAAAAACTCTTCTAACTATAGATTTTCTCCGCTTGCAAAACATGTACTGGACCTTTCTTTACTAAGAAGAGATATAAACAAATCTCAATTAATCCATGTTTGCTATATGTAAAAATCATTCAGACATTCCTTGCATTGGATGCTAGTAAGCTCTACCATGAGTTCATGAATACAACGAAATGGCTACACTTCTTTAAAGAAGAAACAAGGTAGTTACTCTCGACCACCCACGGATTTACTCAGTAATGCAATAAGCTTCCCTGCTCTAAAGCATCAGCAGTTTAGAATTTTGATATTTGCTCCGAATGAGTTTTCGATGGCCCGATATCGGCAACATACTAATCAACTGTGAAAATTAAGCTAGTACATTAGTTGATATATTCGGATCTTATGGTAATTTCATAATCATGGTACTAATTTAGATGAAAAAATGTTTTCTATCAAGATTGAGAAAGTAAGTTATAATTGAGAAACTCCACTTTCAGGTACCAAATTTGATGAAATTATGATTGCAGGATTTTTTTTTTAAATCACATAATATCCGGAAGTGGATAGATCATGACAGTTTTACATTCGAGTTATAATAGCTTATGAAAGAATAAAAATGATAACTATAAATCTTTTTTCTATTTGTAGAACTCGAATCCGGAATCTAGAGAAAGCAACATTAAACTTTTTTCAATCATTATTTTATTGTGTCAGTTGGGAATAGGTTCAAGTAAATAATCAATACAGGAGAAGAGATCAAAGAAATAAACACTTGACATAAGTGGTTCAAGGTAATGGAATATCGTTTGTACTTCCATAGGCAAAGGAGAAGCAGCAGTAATCTTCATTAGAAGCATAACAATAGTAGAGTACAAGAAGTGAAATATGAAACCCTAACTCAAAGAATATAAAGGAGAGCTATCTACCTCTCATACTCCTGAAAGAGACCTAATCCGTACCATTCGTTTCCGCCATAGATTTGATAAATTTTCCTATTTTGAATCATAAAAAAAATTTAATCAAGTTCGGATTAAACATCAAATTGTCCATGAAAGAAATTACGTTGACGGGAAGTAACAATTTTATCCAAATAAGGCTGTCGTTTAGCCTAGTAGTTCTTTTTCATCATTGCCTACTACTAGGCATATCAGATGGACATCAAAACTCGTATCCAAATGATTTTTTGCTTCCCACACGGACCAAATTTTTTCAGCCATGTAACATTCTGATTAGCAGCGACTCAAAAGGTTTCTGATATGGTGCATTGAGTCTTGTATATAATAGCATTATTATATGGCAATACTTGTAAGGTGACACTAGTCGATCAAATTCAAATTTTTTAGGATTACCTTTTTTTTTTTTTTTTAAAATTTTATAAATAATCTTAAAAATAATTAAATTTTGTTAATTAATACCGTAATGTCTCATACAAAGATGCTCTTCATACTAGACGACAAGTCTTGAGCTTTGTCATATCCTATGCTTATATATAAAACCAAATGATATAAGACTGCGCCGCTTAAGGAGGTCTCAGGTTCGAGACCTCACGTACGCAGACACCCCTCTTGGGAGCCTCACCCGCCATTGCCAGGCGTGCGACCCGGGGCGACCAACGGATTAGTCAAGTATGGTTGGCTGAAAGATGCCATCTCACCGCTGGTGGGGCCTGCTTGGATACCGTGGCTGGCGACCAAAAAAAAAAAAAGATATAAGACTACAAAGTTCAATCATCTTGCTGCATAAACATAAGGAATGCCGGGATGAGTCATATATGTATACACATCTTACAAGAAAAACACGTGTGAGCCTAATAGCATTTGATGGGGTTAGTTATCATACTAGTTATTCAGTTCATTTAATATATTTATAATTGAACACAAAAGTCCGAGCATACATAGTAGAGTGACTTGATCGCTACTACTATAATCATCCTATTATTATTACTACTACTACTATTATTTTGATATCAATGGTATCTGGCAATGTAACAATCGACTAATCTACTGGACAGTGTATTATACTATTATCCTCCTATTATTATGTAAGAGTGATATGTGAATGGAGTAGGTGATCCTTATTAATCAGAAAACTTAAAAAAAACTGTCCCAAGATACCTGTTTGTAGGTGAAAATGGCATAACTTCCCTCCTCTCTTACCCAAATAGAACTAACTTATAATCATTTACAAAAATAGTACAAGGATATATTAAATGTCCATTTATCCTTTCATTTATTAAAAAGAAATCTTTTATTTGGAAATCAAATCTTCAATTTCTCCCGTCCCTCCTCTCTCATCTCTCCACCCTCTCAGTCCGCTCACTCTCTCTCCCTGCTATCTCCATCCATCCCATCTCTCAGCTCTCTCTATGATGTTGTGCGACTTACCACTCTTCATCTTAACACTATCTCTCATGGGCCTTGGCTCCATCTCCCTCCAATTCATCTCAGGTTTGTGCTCTTTGAAGAGCTCATTCCGTCTTGGTTATGTCCTTGTTAGGTTCAATTTTACAGGGGTTTTTTTCTAAACTTGCGCTCAGTATTATCGAAGTAGTGTTTCTAGACCTATTTATGTACTATCAGGACATATTCATGTAGTATTAGACCTATTTCATCCGTTGCTGCCACTCTCTCACCATTTTGTATTTGGTAAGTTAGATGTTACTAGATTTTTCTAAAACTCTACAGACTAACATCGAAGTGGATTGTTCTAAGACCTATTTATGTGCTATTGGAACCTCTTCATATTGAGACCTATTTCATTGCTCACTCCCTTTTTCTTTCCATTACTGTTCATTCTCTTTGATTTTACCACATTTTTCTTAGATTATACTCAATAAAGTTGAAAAGGATTTTTCTGTGACCTATTTATGTACTGTCGGGGCTTTATATGATACTAGGACCCATTTCATAGTGTGCTACCTCATTCTCTCTCACTATTCATTCTCTCTTCCCTCTTGAAATTTTCTTATCTCCCACTTCTTTGAGATTTTGCTTAGTAATTTCGCGTTGGATTTTTCCAGGATCTATTGATAAAGTGTCAGGACCTCATTAGAAAGTATTGAGACAACTGTTTGGACATAATTAGAAAGTACCGGACAACTGTTGGGACCAATCGTGTGTTTCAAAATCTAGACAACAAATAAAACATATTTACAAAGTATTGTGGCCCAAGTACAAAGTACTAGAAGTTGTTAGGTTTACAACATGTGTGAAAATTTGGACTATAATTTGAACCTATATATTAAGTGTTGGGGCATATGTATAACATATTCGTGCCTATTTATGTTGAAATTTGTTTGAAAATCTGGATACATATCGAGTCCAATTTATATAGTATTAGAACTTACGTACAGAGAGCGAAAACTGTAGAAAAAGAATGAGTGGGCAGATGATGATTGAATTATGAGAAAGGTAATTTGATTATTATTAAAAAATTCATTAGTGGCACCAAATAGAGGTGTTATCTCATAAATTGCATATAAACCGGTACTATTTATATAAGTTGGGGAGCTTTAGTGCAATAAAAATTTTTCGTCCCAAGGTAATTGTCTTCTGCCCTTACTAGACATCCCACGGTAACAGCCTTCAGCAGCTTTTTTCAAATAAGAGGCCCCCTACCTTATGCTTTTCTATCATGGGCTTTCCGCTTCTTCTTGGGGCTAGCACCCATTCTCCCCAACAATTGATCCCTACTCTCGCTCATTCAATTTGAAAAGGACCGGATGTTGTGAACCAATATATAAGATCAAAAAAGGTAATTAAAGTTTTTCATGGTCGATGACGAGAAGTTAGAGTAGGAGGATATGGATATGTATACAAGCAATGTGTAAGCAGAATGAGTCAATATTGTCCATAATATTTCAGAAGAATACATCAATAAAAGACACATATTAAGTGCATGTGTTTTTAGAAATATATTTTAGCCGGATGTTAAGAGGGCAAGTGTTTTGAAGATATATATCTCAGCCAGATATAAAAAGGAAGAATATTTTTAAGAAAAGAAGCTGGGAGAAACTAAAAAGTTAAGAGCAATACAAGTTAATGCTGATATATTTAAGTTATCTACTAAAATATATCACTTTGCTCTTTGGATAAGTAGAAAATATAACTTTCCCATTTATTTATTTCTAAAAATATATTCTATATTTCATAATTTTCTATAAGATAAGTCATTGATTTACATTGTTATTAGTTTCCTATCACATGAGGGTTATTTAGGAAGGTTTTTTTTTTTTTTGGTCGCCAGCCACGGTATCCAAGCAGGCCCCACCAGCGGTGAGATGGCATCTTTCAACCAACCATACTTGACTAATCCGTTGGTCGCCCCGGGTCGCACGCCTGGCAATGGCGGGTGAGGCTCCCAAGGGGGGTGTCTGCGTACGTGAGGTCTCGAACTCGAGACCTCTTTAAGCGGCACCGAGCTGCTTACCACTCGGCCCAACCCCCCTTGGTGTTATTTAGGAAGGTTAATACATATAAATATTGTACTTTGTCCTATTTAAATGCTGGTACTTGGTCTTGGATGAATTTAAAAACTCATATTATGGATTAATAAAATCAGAGTTTTTATTCTCTTTGGTTCTTTGAACAAATAATCGAACTTATCAGAGTCATCCATAGCTTCATCCTCGACTTATCAATCAACCATTCCATGGTTCTTACCTCTTTATAGGTAATAGGTCGTGATTCCACCATTCGAGATTGATAAGAACACATTCCTGGAGAATTTAGTCACACAGGTTTCATCACATGTTCATAAGGTTCTTATCACATTTGATACTAGGTTTTATCACGATTGTCGTGGCTCACATCATTAGAGTGTTGCAGCATTTCGGGGTGTTACTTGTTAGATAGTTGCCTTAGATAGTTGCCTAAGTTGAACAGAGGCTCCATCGCACCGAATCGAGATCGTGGAGGCCACCTTGAAGTTTTGAGTCAGGATTTGGAGGAAGTACTGCTAATTATCAATCTTTTTTTAAGATACTGTGAAATATGGGCAAGAATTCAATTAGCTCTCTGGGATATCATAGCACATTAAGTTGTCTATTTGCTTGCGACTATGGAGTTTAAAATTATTCATCGTCTATAGAGAAGACTCATCGATTAGAAAAAGTTGGAGTATCGGAGAATAAATGGACATATTTGGTGTGTAGGAATGAAAATGGATTGAATGGAATGGAATGTGTTTTAGAATAGACTACATTAGCACATAGAGAAAATTAGTAATCACTAAATTTATTTTTTATAATGACAAAGTGTAACTGTGAGTAGTGATGGAAAAAGTATTTCCTATTTTTTGTCAACCAGTCCGCGACAAGGCCTTTAAGCACCTTGGGGAAGAGGAGGCATTGGATTTCATCGGTGGCTCCTTTCCCTAACAAGGAGTTAATGTAGGTGCATACGTGGTGACGGGGGTCGGCTTTGCCATCATAGATGGCTATCTGAGGCACTTTGAACTTGTAGGGCAAGGTGACTGCCTAGATCTTGGCAAAAAAAGGGCTGGTAACATTTTCCTCCACTGCAGGAAGGTCGTACCGACGACGGTTGTTTGCTTCCAAAGCCTTAGCGACTCGGTCCTCCACCAGCTTCTATACTTCTTTGGCAATCATACTGTTGCTAGCTTGGGTGACATCGTCCTTTGTGGAAGCAAGTGCAAGGTGCAAGCTCATAGCGGCCATGGCAGGGGAACTCGGGCTGCGCCCACGGTATCTTCAGCACCTTCTTATCACTCATTCAAATGTCTCGATACGGCGGCTTCCACAAGGGTGGCGTGCGGCGCTCTATGAGTTGTTCCACGGCTCGGGCCGTGGGAGCAAGGAGGGTTTCGAGGAGTGCATGGTGCTCAGGTTTAGCGTGGGGAGGGTGGACTAGTAAGTCACCTACTGGGTCTGGCACGGGTTGGGGTTATGAGGTAATGCATGTGGTAGGAGGGGTTGATCACAAGCAGACCTCATTACCCCCAATTGTTGCGGGTCCGAACCATGGCTTGTTGTTCGTTTCCACAGACGGCGCCAAATGTTGGGTTCGAAATATGGGAAAGACGGTAACGGGGTGAAGTAAGGGTAATTTTTCCGTTTATCTCCTTGTGAGTACATGGACCTTATATATAGGGGACAGATGTTAGTGATTAAATATAAATCACGGGATATATAATCTTCAGAGTATGGGCAGCCTCAGAAGTACGGGCTAATCTCCTTAGTATGGGCAAGCCGTCAGGTCTGGGCATTTGCAGCATACAATGGGCTGGTTTATCTTGGGCCTCAGTAGGCTGGCCTTCGGTAGGGGTGTGGGCTCACGGCCCATACCCATTACACCCAATGTCAGGCTTGTTCAATGCTTGTTCTTGCAGTGAAAGCATAATTGTTATCGTTTACTCAGATTTTGCCCAATACGAAGTTCGACTTGTTAAAGTATGTCTTGCAATCTGTGATTCCAAAAAAAGAAAGTTATAAGATGGTGGTGTTCACTAATAATAATGGAATGGCGACTAGGGTTATTTACCTTGCTTGCTGCTGCATAAAGTGGGCTTTAGTTTCCTGAACCAGTCAAGTTGAACGTTTAATGACTTGTTCGTCCACAGAAGCGACCCGAGCTCAACATTACAGAAGAACTCCGGGTCGAGACCGGTGGCACTCCAGACTGCGAAGCTCACCCCCTTCTTGATCGTTGAATAGTTCGTCAGCCCCGGAAGAAGGGGCAGCCCCAACGCCTCAGCTGTAATGTCACCATTATTTTCAGCAGAATTTGTAAGTGACAGCCGAGTTTCTATTCATAAGAATTGTTGTCCTTGAGATTGTAGTCATTGCTTGTTACTTTTTATATTATATACGAGAAATGTACAGTTAATTACTACCTATATCTCATTTGCAATGCTGCACATTTTTGTATTAACAATGTGTCTGTCTCAAGAGAAGATTGATTGTTGGATTCAAAAGAGCATTAGTCATTCCATACTGGCATAATCGATTGGAAGGCGACCATTACGGCAATGACCCGTCGCCCAATTGAAAAAGGTCTCCACGCACGGAAGGTTTCTAATAACACGAATTAGTTTTGTACCCTCGTGCAGAAAATTCCAGGCATCAGTAAGAGCATCGCCAAAGCCGAACATAGACTCATAGCAGCGGCGATGAGGAGTCTGAACTGATGAGGCTTACCCAGAAACAGCGAAGCCCAGGACAAGGAAGGAGATTATCTTCATTTTTGGTTCTCAAAATCTATGGGTACGTGTGAGAAGCAAATCCAACTCTCCGTGAATTTATGGCATTTTCAAACGACTGTGTAAGATATTGAGCTTCCTCTAGGGCAACGTTAGTAGTCATATCATCTCCCAAAGTTATTAGTTGCAACGGATACATCACGTGAATGTAATGTGACGTACTAATAAAATTCAGTTATTTCAATAGTTTTTAAGGATTTTATAAAAAAAATATTAAAATAGTTTAATCTTATTAATTTATATCATTACTTAAGTACTTCCACTTGATATACTTGTTCAATAGAAGACTCCCGTCCAGTAGAAACTTCATTGGTGGTTACTATAAGCCACGGGTAGCAATGCATAAAATTTTCAGCTGACAATTCTTTTCTTGTAGATTAGAATCGTTTTTATTACTTGTCCGTTGTTGGGTTCAATTCTTAATAATCTCTCTCTGAGGTGGTTACAAAGTACTTACCCTGAACAACTAAGCTGAAGCCAGTCATTTTTCTTTCGTACTCGAGCGAATGGCAACTAACCACGAGGTGTTTTCTCTTCCATCCTCGATCTACATAACTAATCATGGGTAGGATTTTTTTTCGGTCTCAGCTTTTTCAATGACCATGAATTTCATATTAGAGTCTGATGTAATCTAAGTCCACATGGTAATTTACTCTAAAATTATATAAAATTTTCACTAGATCTACAAGAAATTAGACCCATATGCATATGAAAAATCGAAAGGAACATAGTGGAATGAGTTTAACAGAGTGAAATACAATACTATTGAGAGCAATGAGTGATTTTTTGTATGAATCTTAAAAATGAAAAGGAATGAGTTTGATATAAATTTAAGAAAGGTGAGGAATGATAGCATTCATGAGTTTGATTTAAGAAATACTCATTCCATTAATTTCATTATAAAACTTCACAGCCTCAGAAAAATATAAAATGTACGAGTAAAATTTTTATTGCATTCCGTTCCATCTCATTCATGTCTATCAAATAGAGCATAAGGTTAAAGGTAACTTTACCCAATTTTTCTTATAAATCAGAATTCTTTTTATTAATTGTATAGCATAGGATACATTCCTCCTCAACAACACGTTGAATTGTCATTGTACATACCAGTTGCCTAAGGTGAATGTCTAATACTTGTTGGTTATCATCAAATAATCGGGTGAGATTTCTTTGGAAATTGTGGAGCTAGAACATGCAGCATCTGCCTTGCTATTGCGACTTCATAAGTCCCATCACATTTGTTTTAGTTTAAATAACTGATATTCAAAAATCCAACGGGCCTACTTAATTTTGTTTGAGCAGCTCACTAGGAATGAAACTTCCAAAGTGAATTTTCTCTATTTACAAGACTCGAACTTAGACCTTTTTTTATTTATTTTTTATGGGAAGAGACACTCTACTATCTCAACCAATCCACTTGACCCTATTTCATATGGATTTTTAGCATTGACCCCCACCCTGCAAGGCTGCGGGGACTTACTCCTGTAATGAAATTCTTATCCACAATCTTTCATGGTAATAGACAGGATTTCTCAAGGTCGAGAGGTCCAACGACACGGATTCAATATCGGTTGGTCTTGACGAGTTCGTGATGACAGTCGCCTCGCAGTTTCAGCTATCGAAAGGGTCAGTAATTGTTGGGGAGTTGTTCGTTAATTTTACCATTATTTTTTTTTCAATTGGATGTTTTCCCTGACAATGCTGTAGATGCCCTACATGAGCAACGCTAATCATTCCTGAAAACCGTGCTCTTCAGCAAGCCCTATGCACTCCAAGGGTATCCGGCAGGTAAGCTAATTCCCCCACCACCCCCCCACCCCCGACCGACCTCTCGAGGGCCAAAGCCAAAAGCACAAAATGAAAATTAACGGTACAAAATCGAGATAAGGAAGCTCAAATTATTAAATTGGCCAGACGAAACGCTCTGATTCTAACACGGATTGTAGGAGCACTGTGATTCCAAATAAAATTGTAATGCCCATCGATCTATTCACACTCGCAAGCCTCTTGATGTGATCTCGTGAAATAGCTATATTAGAAGAAAGTCATATATGTGAACATCATACTGGTACTTCTCAGTGATATCACAAGTTAATAAGAGTTTGTCGCATAATCACGTTATTGAGAGAGGATTTAAGCGACAAAATATAAAATTCAAGCATTTATTAAAAGCAAGAGACCCTTAAGAACAAAAATAATACATTAAGAAAATAAGAAAAATCCAACATCGATTAGTGAGAATGTGAAAAAGATATCAAACATTACTAAACACAATTTATTTAGGGTTTTCAGAATTTCTTAGAAATTTCATAATGTTTCAGAATTTTTATTTACAATTTGAATTTACATTATGTTGCCTAAGTTCTCTTACACGGATTTTCTATTGTAGTTAATTCCTATTAGGCTATGACACCTTCAAGTAATACTGACATTATTGTCGCATATAAAACTTTCTCATAAGGTATATTTTACCTTATGAAAAAAGATCATATACCACCACGTGACTTGAGAAAATACTGATTAAATTGTGATAAACATATAAATTGATATTAATCACTCAAACAGTTACTTAAATTATTACAAATTAAAACAATTTCATTAGTTTTTCATCACCGTGTATCATCTAAGAATTTTTTTTGTTTTTTACCCCGGTATCAAATTTTGCTACAATTGAGAAACTCTTCCCTATTAGTACTTTTTATAAGAATGTTGAAAACTTTTGACTCCACTTGATTTGCTCCTTCTAGAGAAACTTATCTTTTCATTAGTAAATGATTATTGAAACGTTTGAGATGTCTGAAATAAAATAAATAAGGGAACCATTTTTTTTCCTATTTTCTATAGGCAAATGGGTAAATATCAGTCATCAAACTAGTGTAACTCGAGTATACATTTATTGTTCATGCTCGTCATTTACTTTTAATTAATCAATATATATAAATCTTCTAAAATTACTCTAGAGACGGATTCTGATCTTGCTCGAAAACTGATTATGAGCTCTGATCATAATACTCCTCATATTGCTACCTTAGCAGATCCAATTCATATCCTTCTAGTTAAACAACGGGTAGGGGAAGTTACCTGCATTTACCGAGAAGGCATCATCATTGCTAATTGACTAGCCACAAGGACTACCTCTAAGAACGGTTGTCTAGTAACTTAAAACTCACGAAGTCACAGGTTCGAGTCTCACCCTAAACTATATTGCATGAAGCGACTCTCGAGTTTGTGCATTGGTGGACATTAACTTCTCAGACTATATTAGGATTTTGATAATGCTATGTTGACAAACCAGTGTTAGTATTGTTTATTTAGTTTGTCTAATATGTTCACTGTTGAATACATAAATTCGAATATTATGAGGCAAAGGGTGGCTGGGTAGCACTACTGCCACCTCCTTTTCAATTAAAAAAAAAAAAAAAGACTACCAAGGACGGTTTACTTATAGTTGGACTCACATAACTAGCATCACCATCCAACAGGGTTAGCCCGTTTTTCTTCAGAGATATTCTAGCACATTCATACCCCATATTCTCATATTCCTAGTCCTTTCCTTTTCCTTTCGGGCTCCTACCCATCTATTGTATCGAAAAATAGAATTATTAAGAGATCGGTAATTTAAGGAGAGTCGTAGCAGTGATAACCTCACCACTCCATCACGTATATAATATATTTATACTTTCATATTCAACCGTGACGTGTCAAACAAATTAAACAATCAGCACTAACGTTGACCCATAAACGTAACACCGCTAATAATCTAATATAATTTAAGAAGTCGGTATGTTCAATGCCCAAAATCAAGTTATTGGAAGTCCCTCACAAAATTGTTATATCAAAATAACTCTTTTCTTTCTATCCTTTAATTTTTGCTTGCTTGTTCAAATTCAAATCACGGGTCTATATGGCTTCTAACAAGTATAGGAAAACCCGCATGCTTCGTCATCGTCTCATTATTACTAAAAATGGAAACTATCTAGATTCTCACTTTTCACTACCCAAATTAGGTGTTATAGTACATATATGAATGGCAAAAGTTGATTTTTTAATACTATTTTTATACTTGATCTAAACTTTTTTTCACTTAACTTCATTCCTCAACTTTTCAACTTTAATTTTTTACATTTTTTTTAATATTTAAAAAAGGTTATTTTACTTTTCAAATATTAAAAAAATATTTTAAATTAAAAATAAAAGAGAATCTCGCCGCCACTACGAAATGTGATTCAATTGGAAAAGCACAAGCATCCTGTGAAAAACCCAATCTTGAAATAGATCTGGAAGTGGATTTAAAAAAAAAAAAAAAAACTCGCTTGTCGGACTCGATCTTCCGTGGGTGACGCTGAGGATAGTTCTACAATGGAAATGCAATCTCAAACCTTGCACTCATAAATATGAGGGAAGGGATGGAGCAAACTAAAGCAAGCCATGGGAAGCACTGGATGTGGAAAAAGAGGAGCAGTGAACGGAGCAAGCTGTAGAAAACGGAAGAAGGCAACAGTGTGTTAGGGTTTGGTTTCCATTCCGGTTTCATTTTTACTTTTTATCTCACCGGTTTTCTTGGGTTCAATAAAACCCGGGTTGAACCGATCTAACTGGGTTTAAAATGCAAACGGAGTAATAGGTAAAACTGAACTGGACATATGGCCAATTCCAAGTTCGACCAGTCGGTTTTAAGAACTATGATGCCAAGTATTCATCTAACTTAACTTTAAAGAAGAAGACCTTCCAGCAAGCTGACAATATGCAGTAGTTCAGATTCAGGGTTTGACTCTCCATAGGGAACTAGTATATGTTTTGGGATTAATGGTGGCCCTATACCGTATAATACACTATCTGGTGGATTAATTGGTTGTTACCACGTTAGACACCATTGATATTAAAAATAAAAATATTCGTCTAACTTTAATATTTGATGAACTAATGTGTTCACTACCATGAAATTTAAATAAGTGGCAGCAGATTTGAAATGCTTCAACTTTTATGTACAGTATAGATATTTGACACCTTTTGGGTATGCATTTTTCTTTTCAATTATAAAATAGCCAAAAAAAAGTATAACCAGAGAAATAAAAGGGTAAAATTAATCTCAGCAGTGAGAAACAAATCTAGGAATTCTTATTCTTAAGTTAAGAATGATATTATTTGATCAAAGCTCTTTCTCAGTACACTTACTTTAATTAACATATGATGTTGAGAACCAAGCTGTCTCAAGAAAGACAATAAGACAAAAAAAATGAAACTTGACGCTAGATAAGTCTGACTTGCATTAGTTGTAGTTCGAGGATGAAAAAAAAATGCCCTAACTCGTGATCAATTTGCTCGAGTACAAGAAGAATGTTTCAACTCAAGGTCGGTTATTGAGGGGTGAATATACGGGTATATATTAAGTGTGAACATGTTGGTACATGAAATTGAGTGTTGAAAAATGAATTTGCATCAGTTAATTCAAAAAATGAATTTCCGATGGCAAGAGAATCGATTTCCCCCACCCCTGAACATAGGTTAATAAAATGAAATTTCGACCGGTATTAATTGTAACGTGACGATGGACAAAAATCTGCCTTGTAATCAATTTATCCCTCCTACTCGATTATGAAAGAGGAATGTCAAATTCATGGTCAGTTACTGAAGATGAGTATTCAGAGTATGTGTCAATTGTGAACATATTGTTCCTGGAGATCGGATTTCAAAAAAATGAATCTCATATCACTTAATTAATAAAATGAATTCTAAAATAAAATATGAGATATCATTGTATAAATTTTAGTTAAATTGAGCAAATCTATTAAATTTAAGTGCATCATCATCTCCAAAGATTTTTATTAAAAATTGAGAATTAGAAGACAAACTCAAATTGAGCTTTCTGACCTGGGATGATGGATTAAGAAAATATTTATTTATGTATTTATTTGGATAAAGTAATTGTAGCAAATCGTAGGTTTCACAGACACAAGATAAGGACATGATAAATGATATCTGGCTACTGATCAATATTCACTGTATAGCTGTCTTTTGTTTTGTACGTATCGTCCAAAAAACAGAGAAAGTCAAAATAAGGGGAAAAAAAGAAAAGATAAGAAAAAGCAAGGCGTGCACTTCTTTTCTTTTTCCTAAATTGAAGGCATGAACTTGACCAAGGTTGAGACATCCAGCACTGGTCCCTTGGAAACAGACAAACAACTGTCTAGAGTGTGATGCGTAAAATTGTTTTTTTATAAGTAACTATTTCATTCATCTGATAAATATATATCAATTCACAAAAAGCCTCTTAGATTAAGAGGAGATGTTAAGGAGTTGTGTGCTTTCCTATACCCTAATCTCAGTAGAGTAGCTCCTTTAAATTGAACTAATTCAAAAATTCTACATACAATCTGTTGTTTTTGCTATGTAATTTCTAGAAAGATTCTCTTATTTCTTTTCGACCAAATGATATAGATGTAAGCTGTCCAAAAGAGACGGTGGAGAATCGAGTTCAGGGATTGTCCCTTACAAGACATAGCCACCTTTAGTTCAGTAGCCCAACCTCCTGAATTCCGAGATAGTTGTATTTTGTGTAAAAGATCGGCCCATATAGCAGCAGTAATTGGGTAAGAGAAGAAAATGTATGACCTTGTCTAGTCAATCTCTGCACAAAATACATATAGTTTGTTCGGGCTATTTACCCTATGGATTCTAGACTTGGTAGGTAGTTTGGCTAAGATTGCTAACTAGGACATAAAGGAGAACTTAGGTACATGCTCTTGAAACTAGATCACATGATGCCATGATACTCAATTCCTTGCTAATCTTGAGTCCTTATAAACTTTAACTAATTTAATTCGAACAAGATCGCTTTGTTAAGAGAGAATTTTTTCAGTAATAAGGAAAATTTATAAATTTAATACAAAGATAGAAGAAAAAAAGAAATAAAAGGGGCCAATCTCTAACCACTAGGTTATAAGACAGAGTTTTGTGTCATTGCACTTAGACCCATTCCTCAAGAGATAAAACTTTTGGAGTCTAGAATTCCATATATTTAAAAGACTCGAGTTGAAATCTTATTTAAGAAGAAAATGTGTCGAAAAATTTGGCCAACACCTAAAAGGATAAGAAATATCGAATTATTTAAACTAGCACATGTAGGTTTCGGAATATCCATTTTGATCACGCCAACATTGGCAATTCCAACTAGGGCAAAAAGATATTCTATGACTAAAAAAGGATATTCAAAGAGTGTTAATTATTCTACATGGGAATGAAACAATCAATTATGGGAGTGGAAAGTCGGGTACTATGAGGTTCTGCATGACCCGGTTTCCTTTAACATTCACTTAATATCTCCTCTATTCTAACCACTCTGATTTTGATTTCCAATACCCTAAAACTAATATCAAAGCTGAACATTTTTCTTTCATACTAGGACGAGGGGAACAACTGACCACGAAATTAACTTTCTCTTCTATTCTCAGACTACATATCTGACCACGAGTTGGGTATTTCTCTTCCAGTCTCGAGCTTTTGTATGACCACGAGTTGCATACTTCGGTCCAGTATGGTTTTAGCTCACATGATAACCTAATGTAAAATATCTACCGGGCCTATAAGAGGAAAAAGTTTTTAATAGAGCGGTTATACCACGTAGGCAATGTTGACGTTATATATCTATCTAATCAGAATCCATAATTTATATATTGAGAAGGTTTTAGGTAATAGCACCTAATTTTCCATATAAATTAGGATCCTTTATATTAATTATGGGATGGAAGGCAGTCCGCAACAATTCAAGAAAGTTTTATATGCAATGATGTACTATGTGACGGTGCTTATGTAGTATTACAGACCAATTAAATCAAGTTATATTTAGGATTTTTTTCTTTTAGATTTTATTAAAAATACTCTAAAAATAACTGAATCCTATTTACTCATGACATCACGTCAGTACTATTACGTAACGCACCCGTTACACACAAGATTCTCTTAAGATATAGTACTGCAAGCCAATAGGATTAAGTTATTTTTAAAATATTTTTAATAAAACTTAAAGGGAAAAAATATTCTTAGAAATGATTTAATTTAATTGATTCGTGAGAGCATATCAGCCCTATTACGTAATGTACCCGTTATATACCATACTTTCTCCTCTCCGACAAATCATTCCTTCTTTTCTTATCTCCTTTCTATGTCGTCTTCTCCTTCATAGGTGTCTGTGGGGGCACAAACCCTCACATAACTTATCATTATCTGATCCCACTAAACGCCAGCCATGCATGCTCATGGCTTTATGCAGAAAACATTTACATTGTTTTTCTTCCTCTTTGTCTTGCACATATTGATAACCACGTGAAGTCACGCCCTTGCACCTCCCACGAGTTGTCTCATTGCATGTGAGTCCGACTCTTGAAACCTAATGGATCGAAAGGACAAAACAATGTGTTGCATGCTGTCGGAAGTGTGAACCTGCAAGACCATTTATAGCATCGATGCATAGTAAATTTTCCCAAGATGGATAAGGGAGAGTTGCATGATGCTTACATAATTTTTCCCAAATGTTTGAAAAAAAGAATTTCTCTGCTAGAAAAGTCGCCCTTTTTTAGTGCGGAATCTCATATCGAATAAAAAAGACAGAAAATACTGAGGAGAGATTCTTATATGAGTCAAACCCGTCACATCGTCAATGAATATGGTCAATGGTTTTGTTGAACACATAAATAAAAAAGTATCACATCATTCCATTCTCTCTTTAATAATATCTAGTTTATTTAAACAATGTGACATGTATTATTTACGTGTCAAATAATTATTAGTCTAATGCGTCATATTATTTATACACTCAACTCACCTGAAAATTTCTCGAGTGATAGACACCGCCAGTTAAGATTGGACTAACCTCTTAGAAGCGCACAATGAAAACTTTGTATTATGTTAACTCGTGTCACTGTGTAGGATAACACAATGACAGACTTAACTATGTAACTCATGGTTACAAGCCCAAGTGTGGGAAGACAAAACGAAGAGAGTTTTTTATTTTATAGATATATTACGTGATATATATATATATATATATTATTTATCATAAGCAAATGATGTTCATTTTATCAACATGATATTTGTGATATGCCCGCTTACTAATTTAGCTTTAGCCACTAGCTAGAGAGATTTTACTTCAACCAATGAATATTCAATGCGATAATAAAATACGTCACATAATATTTTTTATTTATTATTAATATTTACTTACTAAATAACTATTGATCGAGTTTCTTATGCGGTTCATGGACTTGGGTCATGTCAGAATTTTAGGTGTGATCCACAAATTCATCACTTTTCCTTAGCTCAACCAACCCACGACAATGTCGAAGCTACAAGACACCGGTGTCCCCGCCGTGCACTTCCGGGGACGCAGCCAGCCCGTGCTGGCGTCGCTCATTCTACAGTGCACGCACTTTCAGCTCCCTCGCATTTTCCTGTTCTTTTTTTCCTTATTTATTAGATATCGCATGATCATATAGAAGAATATTAATTAGTTTATAAGATAATTATATGCTACTACCTAGTAGTTTAAAATTTTAGATAGAAATAATTCAATTTCTTGTAAGATTCACTGATAATAATATAATATATGTGCACTTGATTATAGTAATCTCTTACTTAAACCCAATTGTTCTTAGTAATCTCCCAGCTGACGTAAGCTCGTAAACCCATCAATCTTCTCTAAATTCAATCACCTACTTCACTAATAATCCACTCACGGCACACTGCAATTCAACACTATTAATAAACATCACAGTCCCATCAACCAGCATGGAAGATAAGAGCATGTGCCGCCGTACAGTCCGCCTGCAGATATTAATACGCGGAGGATCGAGCAACCTCGGAGTCCCACGACACGCCACATAAGGAGGACACGTGTCTCGTTGCATGCTCATCGTGGGAGCCTCCACGTTCTCATCCCTTCGATCCACAGCACGCAACGTCTCCGCCCCCTATTTATACAGCTCCCCTGCTCGACCTTTTCCCTCCATCATCGGCCGAAGAAGAAGACCAGTGTCAATACTTGTCAGACAAAATGGCGGTCCGAGGTTTTAGGTTCTGTGTGGCCATACTGCTGCTGGCTGCTGCTCTGTTGGTGCTGACTGCGAAGGCCAAGACCGACCCGGAGCTGAAGCAGTGCAGGCACCAGTGCAAGCACCAGGAGCGGTTCACGGAGAGGCAGCGGGAGCAGTGCGAGCAGAGGTGCGAGGACTATTATAAGCAGAAGAAGGAAAGGGAGAGAGGGGAGAGGGAAGAAGGCGGCGGCGGTGGGAGAGGGGAGGGGGAGCTCCGAGGGGAAAGGCAGAAGCAGCTGAGGGAATGTTGGAAGCAGTGCGAGAGGCAGGAGGGCTCCTCCCAGCAGAAGCAAGCCTGCAGAAGCCGGTGCGAGGAGAGGTACGGAGAGAAGGAAACGAAGCCATGGAGTAGGGAGGAGGAGAGGAGACGATGGGGTAATTAATCTGTTTTTTTTTTTAATGAACTCATTACATCATTCGTAAATTAGTCCAATAGTCGCTCAAACATTATAGTAAACTTTTCTATTCGTGAACTTGTCCAATAGTCAGATCGTCCATTAACTAGTCCAGGGATTGTTCAAGCACAACGATGGTGAACTTTTCTATTCGTGAACTTTTTCAAAAATAACAAACATGAACTTTTTCATTGGTTGTTTGACACAGTGATAACTAAATTGACGTATTATCTTTCCAAATTCATTAATAATTTTCACGTTTTTAAATATGATATAATACTAAACAAATACCGATAAATTTTACGTATTAAAAATTTTCTCTGCATGCCCTTCATTTTCATTAGGGTCGTGGTCTATACGTACTATTCCCATTAAGGGTATATATTTATCAGAGTTTGTTAATGAGTTGTAGCTAACAGAAGAGAGGACGAGGACGAGGACGTAGAGGGTTCGGAGGAGGAACTGTCGGAAGAGAACAATCCTTATGTTTTCCAGATGGAGCATTTCAGCACCAAGCTTGAGAGCGAGCATGGAAGACTGAGGATGCTCCCCAGTTTCAGCAAGAGGTCGAAGCTTCTGCGCGGCATAGAGAACTACCGAGTCGGAATCCTCCAGGCGAATCCCCAGACGTTTGTCGTCCCGAGGCACTGGGATGCTGATGGAGTCCTCTTCGTAGTATCTGGTATGCGTGTAGCCATTAATTGATGCAGCGTATACATGGTAAAACCATGATTGGAATCTAAATTTGTTGATTCTCATGAATATCGAGAAATTGAGTAGATGATTAAGAAAATTCTCCGAAACACAAGTAGAAGGAAAAGTGTCATTCCGACTCCGTAAATCATCTAAAATCACGTTGGGATCAGGTGTCTGGTTGTATGATTATTCGATACAACTTGCACAATTTTAACTTTTTGGAAGTGAACCAATATTTGGTTGAAATATGACAGGAAGAGGGACCCTAGTCATGATCCAGGAGAACAAGAGACACAGCATCAATGTCCAAAAGGGAGACATAATTCGGGTCCCTGCCGGAACGCCAGTCTACCTGACCAACCGGGATGAAAACGAACAGCTCTACATTGCCAAATTCCTCCGGCCCGTGAACACTCCAGGCCATTTCGAGGTAAGAGTCTTATAGCTCTCAGAAGCTTCCTCAGACAAGGTTAAAGAATGATGTTTTTATCTCTGAAACTATGATTTTCTCGGGTTAGGTATTCCATGGATCCGGTCAGATCTTCACTACCTTCAGCTGGGACGTCCTCGAAGCTGCACTGAAGGTGATCCATTAGTTACACACTACATTTTATTAATATATACATACATATATATTGCTGAACAATGGAATATGGTATGATCAGACAAGAAGGGACAGGCTGGAGAAACTATTTAGACAGCGGCAGGAAGTCTCCATCATAAAAGCATCCAAGGAGCAGATCGAAGCAATGAGTGGTCACGATGAGGAAGGAAGACACTGGCCTTTCGGAGGAGACGAGGAATTAGGAAAGTATTGGCCCTTCGGAGGTGAAACGAGAGGCTCCGAGTACTCCTTCAATATCTTCAGGAAACGTCCTTCGGAGAGTAACCAGTATGGCCAGCTGTATGAAGCGGATCGTGATGACCTCAGACGCCTCAAGGACCTTGATCTCATGGTGTCGTTTGCGAACATTTCTCGGGTACATAATTCTATCCTGCTTATGACGTCCTCATTGTCGATATATTTTATAGGATAGGACAGTTTCTTACGGTGTGGAATTTGATAAGTTTTTGGGCGAAAATGGTTCATGTTGGAGTGGCTTCTTTGAGCAAATGGTTAGAGCTTGAAGTATCCTTTGTGCAAATGGTTAGGTTAGGGTTTGAAATCTTTTGTGTTGTGTCGGCTACTTTAGGTTAGGGTCCGAAATCTTTTTTATGGTGACGCCTATTTCAAGCGTAAAAAATGAAAGAGGATCATTTAAGTGATGAAATTCAAGGGTAAAAAATCAAAGAGAATCATATAAGTGATGAAAAAGTAACAAAAATCAAAGAAAATCATTGAAGTGGTAAAATTCAAGAATAAAAAATCAAAGAGAACCACGAAAAACTAACGACTCGTGTTTGTTTTGGTGTCTATTTTTAATAAAATATGATAATAAAATAAATGAAAAAATAACTCAAGAAAATTAATCTACTAAATGAGAATTAGTAACTGTAAATACTTTAGTGTAATTACGTGTTAAACAATCTATAGATGAATCAAAAGGTTCTAAAATGTTGTCATGCATACCAATTTTTAGTGCAATCTAACAATAAGATTTACGTGATTTTGGCGGGGCAGTTTTTGGGGCGGGTTAGAATTTCTTCGTGTAAATTTATTTCACCATGAGAAATCGCCTGAAATTTATTGCCTCGGTGGTTGATTTTTGGTCTTTTAGGTTTTTTTTTTCCCTGATAACGAGAAATAAAAGTGTAAGACAATTCCTCATTTTGGTTTTTTATTGACACGCCTGATGAAAATGTTATATAAATGTTAGGGATCCATGACGGCACTTTCCTACAACTCACGCGCCACAAAGATAGCCATGGTGGTTGACGGGAAAGGCTACTTCGAGATGGCGTGTCCGCATCTCTCCTCGGGCCGCCAGAGCCAGACCCACTCGAGGCGTGGGCAGACTACCGGTCCGATGACCTACAAGAAAGTGCAGGCTCGGCTCAACCGTGGTACCGTGTTCGTTGTGCCTACCGGTCATCCGGTTACTGCTGTTGCCTCCAGAAATAGTAATCTGCAGATCGTCTGCTTCGAGGTTAATGCGGAGAACAATGTCAGATACACTCTCGCAGGTTTGCCCTCTGTTATTTTCGAATCTGTGTTAAAACTGCAATGTCTTCCAGTGTCTAGAGAGTCTCGAGGCATATGTTAATGTTCCGGAGCATGCCATCCTATCCAGTGACTCAAAGTTTAAACCTGTATAATTTAGTGTGTGCAAAGGTTTCAAATTCGAATCTTTTTATACAATATGTTGAATATATTCAGTACAAGTGTGTTGTTTCTTCTTGCTTGGGAAGATATTGACTTATTGAACTTTCTCTATTTGGTGATTGGTGTGTGTGAGGTTTAGGTTGAATTTCTCTTATGCATTTGTCAAATCGTGTGTTATTTAATCCTGAGCTTAGAAGGCATTGACTCGTTGAAATTTTTGGTGTATTTGGTGTGTGTAAGGTCATAGATTCAAATCTCTTTTATGCATCTGATAAATCTATTTAATAGAAATGTGTTATTTGATTTTGGACTTAAAAGATATTGACTTGTTAAACTTTTCGGTATGTGGTGTGTGTAAAGTCTCAAATTCAAATCTTTTTTATGTATCTATTAAATATATTTAGTAGAGGTGTGATATGACGGTTAGTGTTAACTGTTGATTGTTCAGTTTCTTTAATACATTCGTTATCGAACATGAAAGTGGTAGTTGGGTCGTGAATAATGCCTTCCATTTTTTTTTAATTATTATTGATGAATAAATGTTCTGATAGTATCAAAACTACTGTGGTGGATGATTGTCCGCAGGGAGGAGGAACATAATAAGGCAGATGCAGAAGGAAGCGAAGGAGCTGGCATTCAATTTCCCGGCGAGAGATGTCGATCGGATCTTCAACAACCAGGATGAGGAGTTCTTCTTCCCCGGCCCGGAAAGCCGAGAGGTTATCCGCCGTTATGGTGATGCGTGAGCAAGCTCCACTGCGAAGATGGACTGACCACTCGACCGCCTACACAAATGTACATTAGGGAAGAGAAGAGGAGAAGAGGGGTGACCCTTGTGCATAAATGGAAGCAATGTAAATGAGGATGTTAATATAACTACAACCCCGAGAGCTTAACATAAATAAAAGAAGGGCATCGTTTCAGTTTCTCCACCGCCTTCTCCGTGTATATATTATATAACTGTTCATGTCTCCGACAGTATGAGCCTGTCAGATCTGAAACCAAGCACGCCATGAGACAGAATCCAGTGTTGTCTTATCTTACCAAATGTGCCGCAGCCAGCGGATGACTCACTATAAATGGATTTTCAGCAGAAATATGACCGGTGTAGCGGGTTAGTCGTGAAATTTTTGTTCGAAATATACGTGCTAAACCCTGATAATGTCAGGGGACGGGAGCCTTATCAGATTGGTTAGTGTTGTCTGGTAGTAGCCCAGGTTTGCAGGTTCAATCTCTTCAATTTTTAAATGTTGCAGCAAGAGGCTGCTGTGCAGCAGCATAATGGCTCCTGTTGAATTATATGTTGTTGATTATGAGCAAACTGCCGAAGCAAGTGACTGGGCCTAGGGGGAGTGCTAGGTTTGCGAGCTTACATTAGTGAAAAGCTATCAGAGACGAATCTAGGTTTATGTCAGAGGTTGCCTATGTTATATCATTAATAATGGGCCTTATATGAGATTGGACTTATTTTCACAAAAAAGTCTAAGCTATCAGGCACTGGTACCCAACTCTGATGCCATAATTGAATTGAAAGTTACCACAATGAAAAAAAAATTATGATTTATAAGAGAATTGGTATCAATATTCTATCAGCTTGAGTAAGTCCAGCCTGAAGGAGGAGTGGCTCGTCCACAGGTCTTTTCATGTTTGCGGGCCACAAGAGCGTGCAGGAATGCTGTTCCTGTGGTCATCTCTGCCGGTATGTCTCTCGGCAAAGACCAGGAACTTGATATCTGTTCACTGGGTTTTTGGAGACGATCACTATGCTAGGAAACCACGCACGATCTAAGGTTGGGTGCGTTGGTATGAGAATATTGAGTGCAGTTGTAGGCTCGTATCTGATTATAATTAGTTCCGGTGATGGCGATGCGACGAAACAACCCACAGAAGCAATGCGCAATGTTGCTTTTCGTTGGATGCATGGTTACAGAGTGCTGTCCGGTTCGTAGGTTTTTGTTCAGTTTGGAGAATTTGGGTCTCCCTGAAACAATATTAAACTCTATAGGACGGCTGTGATCTATACTGTAAAGCAAGAGAAAGACTTGCAAGTAACGGGTATATCTTGTAGCGCTAACGTGGTGTCACAAGCAATCAAATCAAGTTATTTTTAGGGTTACTTTTTTCCTTCTAGATTTTATTAAAAAAATTTTAAAAATAACTGAATTCTATTTTATCGCAACATCATGTCGATATTATCACGTAGCATATCTGATACACAAAGGAGTCTCTCGTAAAACAAAAGCTACTCCTGGCCTTAACTTTAAGCCAATGTAATAAGGATGGAGCTAAATAGAGAAAGGGTGGATGGAAAGGAAGGGGGAATGGAGGAGAATACATCCCCTATTTGGATATAAAATTCCGATGGAGGAAAAGGGGATAAAACCCATTTTTCTTTTACCTTGAATTTGGGGTTAAATGGGTGAAACACATATATAAATAAAAAATTTGTAATTATTAAATGAATTGATAGGTGGTGAATATCCTTTTACGCTAGCAAATATGAAGTGTTCTTCGTATCAAAAATTCAACTAGACTGGTTATCTGATATAGTGGCCTACTTGACACTTGCTGCTCTCTTCACCCATTGTTGTCGAACCTTCTTTTATGAAGTCAAGAAAGAATCCTATTACCCTAGCAAATATGGAGTGTTCTCTGAATCAAAAATTCAACTAGACCTATTGATCAAAGGAGGCAGTTATGGGAAGATCTCAGGCTATTGGGTAGTCTCCAAACTAGCAAGTGGTGTCTACTAGGGGATTTGAATGCAGTGAAGGATGTAAACAAAGTGTTACACCCTGGAAGGGAGGTCCAATTAGATAGATGTATGGGAGAATTAACAGCCTACACAAATGATCTTAGACTGATGGATCATCCAGCAACAGGATGTTATTATACATGGTCAAACAAACGAGAGGAAGGGCTACAGCATAGGAAGTTGGATCGCATTCTAATAAATGAATCATGGGTTGATGCAAGCCCATTCTCCAATGCCTCATTCCAAGAACTAGGGATATCTTACCATAGCCCTGTCGTTCTAATGATCAAAGCTTCTCAAAATTCAGGACCTAAGCCATTTCGATTCTTTAACCATTGGACTAAGTAGGATAGCTTCTTATCGCAAGTTCAAAAGGTATGGGAGGCCACCAGAGGTCAAAATCCTATGACAACCTTGTACACATTCTTGAAAACCATTAAAAAGGAATTGAGGCAAACTGGAGCAAAGGACAAGGAGGAAACTAATGAATTAATGGAACTGAAAAGAAAGTTAATTAGTCTACAATCTCTCCTTATGAAAAGAGATAGTGGTATTTCACTACAAAGAGCTGAAACTGAGGCAAGGAAAAGACTTTACAAGCTGGTGTAGAAGCAAGAAGACATTTTGAGACAAAAATCTCGAATACAGTTGCTACAATCAGGTGATAGTAACGACAGTTATTTCCATAGAGAAGTCAAGAACAGTCAAGCGAGAAACAACATCTGCTTGCTAATCAATGACAAGGGCCACCAATGGGAAAACATGCAGGAGCTGAAAGATGAAGCAATACAATATTTTCAAAGGCTCCTAGGAACAAAAGACAACCCGGTATGTTCTTCCCATTGTTGATTAGCTCTTATTATCAAAGCTAGGCTATTTGAAAGCCAAATGGCTTCTTTAGCGGCTGAAGTTACAACTTGTGAAATTAAAACTGCTCTGTTTTCGCTAAATGGCAATAAGACACCGGGCCTTGATGGTTTTACTTCCCATTTCTTTAAAGAGGATTGGTGCATTATAGGGCTTCCCACATTGCATGTCATTGAATACTTTTTTGACACACACAATCTTCCAAGGCAAGCAAATTCCATTGCTATGACACTTATTCTGAAAAAGCCGAAAAGTGAAAGAATGACAGACTTCCGACCAATCTCGTGTTGCAATACGATTTATAAGGGCATAACCAAAGTCCTGGCAAATCAAAATCAGTTAGCCTTTGCTAAAGATAGAAGAATCTCTGATAACATGCTTCTTGCACATGAACTTGTGCACAACTATCATATAACAGAGATCTCAAGACGGTGTGCCATCAAGGTGGATTTGTGTAAGGCTTTTGACTCCATGGGTTGGTCTTTCCTAAATCAATATCCTATCTGTGCTTGGCTTCCCTCAAAATTTTATACGATGTATTAAAACTTGCATCACTAGTACGTGGTATTCAGTTCTGTTTAATAGCTCTCTCAGAGGATATTTTAGAGGGGAAAAATGACTACGACAAAGGCAGATCCCCTGTCCCCATATTTATTTGTTTTGGCCATTGAAGTCTTGTCCCAAATCCTTGATGATGCTGCAAGAAGTAACATAATCAGATGCCATCCTTGATGCAAAAAACTTCACATTATAGATTTGTGTTTTGTGGATGGCATACTGATATTCACTGATGGTTCAATAGACTCACTAGTGGCTGTCAAAGAGGTACGCCACCAATTCTATTTAATGTTGGGACTTAAGCTTAATGAAGAAAAAACATAATTCTTTTCTGCAGGTCTTAAGCAAGAGGATATAGAGCAGATAATTGCCTTGACTGGCTTCCAACATGCTTATCTACTGGTTAAATATTTGGGAGTTCCATTGATTTCCTCTAAGCTCGTGCCTAGAGACTGTTTTGCCCTCATAGATAAGATCACTGCAAGAATCAATAGCTGGACTTCCAAGTATCTATCCTATGCTGGGAGAATTTAGTTAATCATTTCTGTGCTTGCAAGCATGACAAATTACCGACGCCTCCACTTCATTCTACCAAAGGTAGGTATTAAGAGGATCAAGCAAATCTACTGTTTGGAAAGGGGGATTCGACAGGGACAAAAGGAGCAAAAGTGGCTTGGAAGGACATTTGCTTGCATAAGAAGGAAGGGGGACTAGGCATTAAGAATCTCGAAGTATGGAACACAACATGTAATCGAAGAACCTCTGGCTACTGATTACCAAAGCAGGTGCACCATGGGTTACTTGGGTTGAAAATCACCTATTAAAAGGCCAGAGTATTTGGAATATTCACCCTTCTTCAAATTCAACATGGATTTGGAGGAAGCTCCAAAAAACTTGAAGCAAGGTTCGTCCTTATATCACATGCAAGATAGGCTCCAAGGAATCACTATACTTTTCGCACGACAACTAGGCCCCAACAACCGACCCTCTCATCAATTATTGGCTAGGAGGTGTGCAGAACTTTCCTTCCATTGGTCAAAGTGCAAAGCTGTCAGCAATTTTGCTCAATGGGGAATGTTCATGGCCTCGAAGCTGGCCTTGGGTCACTCTCAAAACCCTACAAGCTATCTAGGACTTGGTAAGTTTCTCAACTGTGGACAAGCATTGTTGGGTAGGTTCCTACTTCACGGTTTCGAAAGTTTGGAATGAGCTATGACCAAGAAAGCCAACAGTTCAATGGTCCTTACTATTATGGTTTAAAGGACACATTCCCAAAGTATCTACCATATGTTGGATGGCATTTTTGGACTGGTTATCCACTAATGATAGAGTTAGTAGATGGAACTATTAGATTCCCTCTCAATGGGAATTTTGTGCACATCATAGTGAAACTAGAGACCAACTTTTTCTATCATGCCCGAGCATAAATCTGATATGGCAGGAACTTTTGCTTTTGTTGCAACAAAGGAGATGGGGCAGGAGGCTGGGAATAGCAATTGGAAGCTGTTGCTCGAGCTTGGAAAAGGAATTGTCTAGACATGACCATTTGCAAACTAACCTTCACGTGTTACATATATTGTGTATGGATTGAGAGGAATGTGAGAGCTTTTCAATCTACGAGAACCAACATTTTGTAATTAAATAAAACATTATTACGAGGGTTAGACGTAAACTAGTTTCTCTCCCAAAAATTAGGCATAAGATAGTTACCACTAGACTTGCTCCTATATTTAGATTGGGGTGATTTTGTAAAGCTCATTTGTAAAGAAAGCATTGAAGTAATGAAATTACAATTATCAAAAGACAAAAATTCAACTAGACTGGTTGTTGGATATAGTGGCCTACTTCACCCATTGCTACCCTCTTCACCCATTGCTACCGAACCTCCTTCCTCTTCCACCGCCACCCTAACATCTCTAGAGTCTTCACTTTGATTGTTCCTTCACTTCACCTTTGATAAGCTCTATTGAAGTTGGTTTTTCCACCACAAATCTAGGAAGTCCCTCTCTTAATTCTGGACTGTTCCTGCAGCGCAATCTCATCTCACTCGGTTAACCCCTCGCAACCATGGCTTCACTAGCATGTCCATGGTGCTCATCACTTTCCTCTTCATGAATCGAAAGTTTACTTAACATTCCCCAAGGTGACTGTCGTCCTACCATATATTATGATATTTGAGGAATTCTAATATGTATCATCCTAGAATAGGGGTGTAAGTAAAAAATCGGAAATCCAAAAAATCGACCGAATGCGAATAGAAAAATTGGATTTGTGACTCGTAGGATAAATTCAAGGTGGTTTTTAAGGTGGAAAAAACCAGACCGAGAAATTTGGGCCCCGACCATAAATCCGGCAGAACTCGAAACCAAACCAAAAGTTATGTTAAGTATATATTATATGTAATAAAATATTTTATTATTAGATTTTGACAATATAAATAATATATTTGATATTTTTAAACTTGAATCTTGATTCATATTTATGTTTTTTATCTTCTTAATACACTGAAATATTTAAAATTAGTATTTCTTATTTGTCATAATGAATTTTATTTTATTATTTTTGTATTTAATATATTTTTATATTAAAAATCAAGGCCTAAAAAAACTGCCCGAAAAGATCGAACCCGAAGTGGATGGTTTTCATAACTCTTAAACAATTTTTGGTACATTTTTTTAACTTGAAAAAACCGGACCTAAAAATTAGGGCCGATAATTTTTTTTAAAAAAAAAAACCACCTGAACCACCTCTTTACAGCTCTATGCTATAGGCAGCACAATAATAACCGGGTCTAATCCCCTTCACTGATCCTAATTCTCCTGCTTATGGGATCCGTCATGACTTGTGAAAGGTCCCCCTTCCCCGAGATCATCTCCAGGTCGTATAGCCACTTCAAGTACCTGTTTATCCGAGACTTCACACAACTCCAGTTTCTCTCACAATTCCGCTGTCAAGACCAAATTACCTCTTGTAAGATTTTCCTTTTACAGTTTCAACTGGATGGTGTTGTAGACTTCCGCAGTCCCTACCTCCTTTGCTGCCAACAGGATTAGAGGTGATTGGATACATTTACCCTATGATATCCGAATCCTATCCTGTATGAGATTGATTCATAAATCTTGAAATCGGATCCTATCTAAAAACCTGTAAAATACCATATATTTCGATACTCCCGCTTATTATTTATTTTTTACTCTATAATATGGATTACTTTAATGTTTTAAATGATTATTCTTATTATTATTATTATTATTTCATATATCTTTTTATCATAATCAAATATGTATATTTTTAAGCATGTTTCATGCATATTTAAATATTATTTATTGCTAATCTTAAATTATAATGATATTTATACATAGTTATTATGTCAAATAATGAAAGTTCACCAAGTTAGAAATATAACGATTTAAATAGTTCGTGAATTAAAGCCCAAGTGATGAAGCTTTTTCTTTTTTAATAGCAATTCAGGTGAGGAAATTACAAACAATTAAAATTAACCTCATGAATCAATTAACAAATTCCGATTCCAATTCCAAATATCCCATGTGCTAGAGCTGGAACCGTAACCAAAACCGGACTTAGAACCATTGATTTGTTTATTCATTACCTGAATCTATCATCCTGCACCTACCTACCCAACAAAGTATCGTTCACACCCTATACAGGATGAAGGACAATCCGTGAGTTATTTATTTCATACGCGAAAAACGCTTGAAAAAAATTGAACGTGCACACCGTCCACACATCACTTTCGGTACTTAAATTTTAGTAAAGTTGGAATGCTGAAACTAGCCTAAAACCAATCCCGGACATCGCCTAAAACTAGTAGAATTAACTCTTGCAAACGATCACAGGAAGCACCAGGTGATATTAGCCTAAGGCCAATCCGGAACATAGTTTCAAACTAGAGATTGAAATGCAATCACAGAACTCAACCGCAGGGTGATGATATCCCCCAAAAAAAAATCCAAAAAATAAAAAACTTTTAGGGAAATAGGTGAATGAAATGATAAAAGGAAAGAAATAGTACAAACAAGAAACGAGGACGATTAGAGAATCTTGAATAACTGCAAGCTAGCACTCAAAAAGTGAGAGAGGACCCTCTCGAGTTTTACGGATTTTAGTACCGAACAATGTCCTGAAGGCAGTCATAGAAATGAGAGATCTTGATCTTCTCCCTCCCGGAGTAGATAGCCTCTGAGGCTCCACCCGTCTCGCCCTGTGCAGCCATCTCTATCAACATGTAGAGCTTCTTGATAGGCATCTGCAAAAGAGAAGACAAACGGAAATCATCTAGAGAAACGAATTAGGGAAAGAGCTCTAGTCAGTTGTCGAATGAGAACAAAGAAGATAAAGTCGAGTGGGATCAAAGCACTAAAGGTTACATCATTCAGAGCTTCTGCAGCTGCCTGAATGTCTTCTTCCGCAAAAACGTTGAGCTGCTTCAGCACCTACGGTAACAGAGAGAAAAAAGTCGATAAGTCATAAAAGGTTTGGATAGAACAGCACATACATTTATATGGGATAATAGCACGAGACAGCATCTAAAATGACGTCCATGCCACTATTACCTTCTCGGCATCCTCAGCCTTCAATGTCGGTACGTGGTATGTGACAGAGAAAGCATCACAAATACCGACCGAATCTAAGAAGCCCACTTCACTTGTGGTGCCTATAACCAGTAGCTTTTTGCCCTGGTAGAGAAACAGAAACATCATTTTTTTAAATAATTGAAGACTTCAATCGTCAGAGCTAGGTTATGAAAAATCAAAACCCTAATGTGAAAAATGAAAACATTTGCCTAAAATTATTTCTTCCAACCAGTTTTCCACCAAGCTTGAACGAGTCTTGCTGGTTACATAAATCATTCTAAGACAAATTATCAGACAGTTCTCATTGCCAATAGTATGACCACATAAAAAAGGGGAATAAATTTTTTCTTCCAATTCATGCAAGGAAATGGTTAATCTTATCAACATTATGGTATCGCTTTAGGATAAGATTTTCAGTTCAGATTTCCTTTTACAGATGGAGAAGTAGACATTATTGGATGATTTAGATCTTTATTTTGTAAGAGATACACACTCATCCCAAGATATACTCTGAAGCACCGCAGCCTTGGCTTTGTGGGTTCATTTTGCTCCCCAGTGGAATCATTTTATCTTGGAAATATCAAGGGCAAAAGTACTCTCGGCCGTTCGCTTCTTGAAATTTGGTTTTAGAATATTTCTCCACAAAAGTAAATAGACTAAAATTTGGTTTCACAATATGGTTTGACTTTTGCATAAAATTTCTGCGAGTGCTACTGGTTGGAGGGTTCTCAACTTTTCGTTTTAGACTATGTCTAAGTTTGTCAGGACCGTAAATTTTACACTGAATAACTTTGCGCACCACAATTCAATGGCAAGAGTAATTGCAGCAATATAGCGGGTAGAGATATTAACCTTAGGTGGAAGCCTTTTGAGAAGGACCAACAATGTCTGTGAAATTATATTCGAGAAGCGAGGTCCAATGGCAACATACTCCAGTAATCTGCAGAGAACATTGGTAAATTGGCAGAAAAATATACATAAAAGGCAAAATTAAGAAGGCCCCAAATAATATCCGATCATACTTACCTTTCAATGTCATCAAGAATAATAATGCTCAAGGGTGACTTGTAAGCATCCTCAAAAATCTATTAGCAATCAAAAAAGGTAGATATAAGATCCATCCCAGTAGACAAAGCAGCAGTATGTGAAAGTACAAAATTATATTCCTCAATCACAAATTTTCTTTGGATACAGCAAGCGACAAATAAAATGGTAAAGAGAAACAACACTGCTTTCATTTAGACAGAGACTGCAAGTTAATTCCTCTACCGACCTTGACGATTTGGGCGCATTTCGTGCTTTCATGAAGGCCAATCATTGATTCGGCTGAAACCTACTCACAAAAAGAGACAGAAAGATTCATCTGAGACCAAATAACAGCATCTCCTAGTTCCTAAAAAGTATGGTCAATTCTATTGAGAAACAGGAACCTACTATCTTGACATATGGAAAATCACTGTCAATCCCCACTGTTGCAGCCAATGCAGTTTTACCACTGTCCAACAATATAAATTGATCATCAGAAAAAAAATGGCAACTTATGTTTTCATGGAGGATTAGGTAGAGACAATAAAAGACACGAGTACCTTCCACTTGGACCCTCTAGAAGACAAGTGACAAGGGGGCTTCCTTTGCTCACTTTGACTTGCTCAACCAGCAGCATAGCCCTTTCATAAATATGCTTATGTCGTTTACCACATTCAACCATTCCATTGAGCCTGCACATTAATTTACACGAAACAACTCAGCAACTCTACATTGATATTACTCCATCCCAAAGAAATATAAGAGAAATCAAGCTATTTACACTTTTCGATGTTCAGACCAATTTATAAAGTAAAGCAAGTTAAACTGGAATTGGACCTGCATCTTTCCAAGTCATCAGTAGAAGCTCCAAATGCAGGAACAATTTCTTGAAGTGCATTCAAGAAATCATCCATTGTAACTTTTATACTTTCTTCATCCACGGGCTTAGTAAGATCATCGAGACTTAGCTGTCTATTTAGTGCAAATGATACTGCACTTTTGACAACACCTTCGATTTCAGCACCACTGTAATTCTTTGTGCGAGCAGCTGTACAAGAAGAAATTACAAGTAAAGCACTAGACTAAAGTAAGAGATTTAGTTTGAATTTATCCAATTATACTAACTTCAATCATTTTAAAGATGACTGACTGATGCTTAGATGATTTGACAATTGTTATATCACAGCAGGGTAAAGAAAAGGATATAGCACCAAAAGATTTGTTACAGGTAAGTAGTAAAAACAGTGGTAAACAAAAAACATAGTCTAGACTGATAGTTGCATGAAATAAGCAAGTCAAATAAAGAATCTGCAACTACTAACATACCAAGTTCCTGGAGGCTCACATCAGGAGCCAGAAAAGAATTCTCTTTCATTTTGTTTGTATGGATTTGAAATATTTGTAGACGGCCATTTTCATCGGGAAGGCTTATCTCGACTTGAACCTCCAAACGCCCTGGTCTATAAATGATAAATAGATATTCAGCATTTTGCACATATCCATGCTTGCAAAAGGCTTTAGAAATCATTAAGTGAGCATTGAAAATTATTTCCACACAAGATAGCATTAGAACAAAAGAAATAGAGTCGAGAGACCTCAAAAGTGCTTCATCGAGCAAATCTTTCCGATTGGTCATTCCAATAAGCAAAACATTGTTCAGCGACTCCACACCATCTATCTGAAAATAAGATATCAGCTCAACCATTAATAGTCAAAGACAACTCACTGAATACGAGAAAAATGACGGCTAAATGCCATGTTATTTCAAGAGAGAGAAAAAATGCTCCGTTATCGCATGAGTTACATGTATAGAAATATATGTAGATACAAGCCGCTAAAAACTTCTTCCTGACCTTTGTTAAAAGCTGGTTCACAATACTATCATGAACCCCTGTGCCATCCCTTGTTGAGCCTCTTGACTGCAAACTCAATATTCAAATCTCCAAATTAGAAGGAGAAAAGAAAAATGCAAAATATCCCCTTAGTTTTGTATAAAAATGGAATTCTATGTCAATGACAAGAATGGAACTGTTGACATTCACAGATTATTCTCATACCTTACAAATAGCATCAATTTCATCAAAAATAATCACATGCAGCTCACTTTGATCACCTGAAAGTAAATAATAGAAATGCTGTTAATTTGAAAGGTCAACCAATCAAACATAGAAAAATACAATGATATCTTCCATACCAAGAGCCCTTTGATCATTTTCAGCATCGGCAAACAGATCCCTAACATTTTTTTCAGTTTCACCAACAAACTTGCTGAGGACTTCAGGGCCATTAACAATCTAATAATGTCACCAAGAAAAGGAAAAATGACGATAAATCAGCTGGCTAGTAAAAAGAACTACGAGAAATAGAATGTCTGAAAACTTATAGCAAGTACCCTTCCACTTTGGGGACATCGCAAGATCACTAATCAGATTGTATCCAAGGCAGATGAAGTAAGCAAAATTGTGAAAATAACAGATGAAAAGGCAGATCTAGGCTTCGCAAGCCTCATAAATTTCTAAGAGAATAACAAGAAGAATCTACAGGAAACGGAGACAGGACAATGAACCAGAAATTCCTTACAGTGGATTTAAGTTCCACCAAAAAGGTTTCAACATTAAAGTCAGATATCAATCTTGAGCCACAACCATCATGAAAATCAACACAATCTTAAAAAAAGGTGGGACATAAATCTCTTAGTCAATCATGAGTATGAAACACTTCTGTGTCATCATTATGTGGCAGGAATTGCTAAAAAATTTCAGGAGGGAAATTTAATTTTGTACAATGAAAACTGATAGTTGCATATTCCCACCAGGCCGTCCTGTTCCATTCCACTTAAATTGATAATGCCTACAGAAACCGTTAAGTCATTGAATAAGTAATAGAGAGTCCTATTATGAGAACGCAACCCAATATTAACAAGAGTATCTGCAAGCAACTACAACCTTTGCCAGACCACAAATGCATAGGCAAAGAATGGTCCAGTGGAAGATGAAACGATTCTGTTATTTGCAGGTCAATGACAAGAATGCCACAGAGCCCAAAACATTATCATACAGAAATTTTGCATCTACGCTATGCAGCCCAACCACAAGATGCCAAAGAAACCAGCTGTATCCCTTTGTAGCAGCCTCAACATCACCAAAATGAGGCTATAGACCATGCATAAGAACTATTATCAAATAAATCATTTTCTTAAAGCAATTTGGTTTATATGTATGAACGGAGAAAAAAATAGATGATTCACTTTTGCATGCAAAAAAATTAAAAGATGATTATTATTGATTTTATTAACGTAAATGCAGGAAAATAAATATGGAGGAATCACCAGACCTTCGGTTCCTTTCCATTCAACATTTTCCCTATTTGACGAGCCATAAGAGTTTTGCCTGTTCCAGGTGGCCCATAGAGCAACATGCCTTTGACATGCTTAATCCCCAACCTACAACAAGAAATGGGGAGAAATTAGAGCCAACCAATATCAGGTAACAATTACACATTCATATAAATTGAAAATTGAACTATACTTGGAAGTCACATGAGGAGGAAAAACTCGAGAAGCAAAAGCTCTTCGGAATATATCAGCAAACTCATCACTCAAACCACCAATTCCCAATTGTTGAAGGTTGAACTCTTTCTGCCTAAAGATGTTGCTACTTGCAGCTTCACGTTGATTAACAATCTGCACCAATTTATAAGGATTAGGTACTACCAGAGAGTTACACACATTTTTTTTTTAACTTTTTGACCATTTCAAGATTAGAAAGCCAGCATAATATGAAACGAGAAAACAACGGATGGCTAGAGTTGGTCAACTGAGAGAACTTAAATAACTGACCTTTATTCCACTGGCATTAGATGCTTCAAAGACGATGTAAGTGTCCTTTGAGATCATCCCCCTTTCAGGAGCACTAGACTTGACTTCTCCCTCTACAGCAGCTTGATTTACAGTAAAAATGTAGTTGTTGCCATGATATTCGAATGACACTCTTTGTCCTACTGTCATGACCTGGATGCAAGAACATTTGCCAGAGATAAAAACAGGTGCTTATGACAAATATACATACCAAGTGCATATACGAGTGACATAACAAAGAAACAAGCAGAATACATCAAGATGATGATGATGATGAGCACAGCGATAATAAATGTTACTTCAAGCTTTGCACTATATATACAGCAGTATTTGGAGTGGCAATTAAAAAATCGCTTTACCTGGTTGTTAAACTTCTTTCTAAGTTGGTTGGCAAGAACAACAGCATCAACCTATATAAAGATCACCAAATATTTAAGCACTCAAAATATTTCTGCAAGAATGATTAATCAGGGAGGAAATGCTGCTAAACTTTCAATGACGTAATACCTGTTCACTTTTGGTTCCCCTCTTAACAAACTCCAAATCAAGTGTAAGCAAAGCCAAGTCGAAATTATCAGGAGGAATAAATCTACAAAAGAATTTGCTTGCATAAGATTGAAGCACATGAAGAAGCTGTTTCTAGATCAGTTAAGCAAACAATCTGCTAACCTACTGACAGAGATATTGTCCCCAGTAGACGCTCGGGCATGGCGCCTCTGGATAGCATTTAATGCAATATGGCCTGGACGAATGGTGTCATGAGCAGTTTCTTTTAATTAAGGCCACAAAAATTTGTTCAGCTATCTGTGTTAACTAAATTAGCAAGCAGGTTTTAAGTGAAATATATATATATATATATGTAAGCAACAGTATTCTATGGTAACTCAATGCTGATGTATACTTCAGAAAACAGCTTCTCTTCTTAAACGTATATTACTCACCGTTACAAATTCTCCTCCTTATTATCTATCATAAAATGTAACTTCACTCAGTATCATGATTACTCGTTAGCTCTCTTTCACACCATGTTACCAATACGGAATCCAATAAATGAAAACTGAAAGAAGATGCATATTTCATAAAAATTGAATAGGAGAGAGTTGTTGCTAACAAAAGTTTATTGCATTATTCTCAGAAGCATCCATACAAGTAACTACGCTATTGTTTCACCATTTGTGGTGTCAACCGGGGGGTAAGTCATGCCTAATAGTTATACTCAAGGCAAGAGGTAGATTTCTCTAAAGCCAAACAGAGACCAGACTAAATTGAAGACCCTTTCTACATGATTATTGCAGTTGTAGAAGATTGAATCTACCCACTAGCTCTCTGAACAGAACATTTGATCATCTCTAACCATCAAAAACACCAAGAGATCAAGTTTGCGAAAGAAGTCGGTTAAATCCATGGAAACTAGTTGCAGCTAGAATCATTTTACACTATCAGCGACCTAGAGATCAAATTGAAAATAAGCTCCAAACACCATTCCGTCATTTCATATAACTGGCGGAACGAGTCAATAACTAAACCGATTCAGATCAAACACCTCCACACGAATTACGGTTGCCGATCCGAAAAATTGAAGGAAGGAAAGCTACAAGTAAAAGGATATGAGAGGGAGAGGACGAAGGCATCTCCCACAGAGGCGAGGTGGAGCTTGGTGCCGGGAACGGAGAAGTTCTGGAGATCGGAGGGGCAGCAATAAGCGAGGTTCGTAAGAGCGAGCTCCGCCGCCGGAGTGTTGGTGACGATCATGCCGGTCGCCGGAGAAGACGACTGGAACCCGAACCGACTAGCCATCGATGGGCTCTCAGATGAGGAAAGAGATCCGTTACGGTCGCTCTGCTTGACGACGAAGAGGAAGAAAGCGGAATGTGTTGGGCCTTCGCTTAGGTCCCAAGGAAAATGAGAACAGCGTCTTAGGTCACCGGCCGGATCCTACCCGATATAGAATCAATCCTTGATTTTGGAGATGTGGATTTTAACTTACTAAATCTAGAAATCAGATTTTACCTAGAAATTAAAATTATAGTACAGGTTTTTATGAATCTAATTAGAAGTTGCCTATTTATTTTTCTCATCCTATTTAGAACTTAGAAATAGGGATGATTGAATCCGAGTACCATGTATTTTTTTATGGTACCCAAACCCTATCTAATATAAGACTGGTTTCTAAATCTTGGAATCGGACCTTACGCGAAACATGTTTATTATTTATTCTTTTCACTCTGTAATATGAATTACTTTGATTTTTTTATAATTATTATTATTTCACATAGTTTTTATCTAATTAAAAAGGCATAATTTTTAAATATGTTTTCATTGTATTTAAGTACTATCTATTACTGATTTTAAGTTGTAATGATAATTAATATAATAAAAATTAATAAAATATGCATGATTATTATATCAAATGAAAGTTCATTGGGTTAAGAATACAAAAGTTTATAACGGTTCGTGAATTAGAGTTCAATTGAGAAAGTTGCGAATGATTAAAATTAACCGCGCGAATAAGTTAATAATTTCCGGTTCCAAGTACCGTGTGCTAAAATCGGAACCCAAAACTGGAACCAAAACCAACCGATTCCTTAATTCATTACCCAAACCTTACCCTATTTTCATAGAAATCTACCTATAACCTAACTAATAAGGTAGAGTCCTACCGGTTCTGTGTATAACCTATACTCATGCACACCCCTATTTAGAGAGTTAAAGTTATTTCAATATCTTTTTTATAAGGGGCATTTGGTTCGAGGATTGTTGGACTATGGAGAAATGTTAAATTACCTTAAAAGTATTATTTTACAATGAAAGAGTGTTGTAACATAAAATTGTTATATTTAGTAAATATTTTAGATTGATGAGAAAGTAGTTGAAAATATAATATTATAATATTTGATATGATAAGAAATAAATAAAATTTTACTATAATACCCTTTAGTGGGAGGCAAGGAATTGGGATTGGAATGGGAGAAGGAAACGGCGAAATTGCATTTTAAGTGTGGGTCGCACTTGCAAAGGAAGAATACCAAATTTCATCATTGTAATCACTTTGCAAGGAATTCAAAGGGCCCGACGAAAATTTTAAAGGCCAAGTACAATAAGAATGCATGGCATTTTCCTGTCAAGCATTGTAAAAGTGAAGGTAAAGTAATAATTTTTCATGGAAAACTTTTAGTTTACAACAAACCAAACAGCCGATAAGTTAATACTACTAAACAATTAAATTTAAATTAAAATCTAGTTATCTAGTTTTCATTACTTTAAAATAGTCATATTATTAGAATTGAGTGAATTTTAGTTTTTTTAAATTAAATTTTTAGTGTATTTCTCTATTATTAGTTATTAGAATTTAAACTTTATTGGTGATTTTTGTATTTTAAATTCATCGAAATGTATAGGAATTCAACGATGTAAATTGTAGGGAAATTGGAGCCATAATAAGGAAGTTATTGTTATTCAAAATCAATGACACAAATTAGTCATTTTGTTCATTTAGTTAGTATCGAAGCTCGATGTCCTGTTGCTGGAACCAAACCAGAATCACTTCTAACTATCAGCTCAATTTTTGTTCAAACATTACTAGAATTTTATTGGAATCTACTCGGAACTTGATATAAGAAATGAATTTTTGGCAAAAGCAACACTAATTATGTTTCGAATAATCCCTTAACAAGAAAATTTAACTAATTGCTATTAACTTGTCGCTTGGCACTTATGCAATTACCCCTTATGTTATTTGCTAAGTGTTGAATAGTCAAATCGAACTATCGTCTTGAATCTAGCTTTCTTGTGTGTCTCAAAACTCATGAAAATCACCACCAAACCAATCATTCATCGGTAAGGACACATGGAGCTTATCGAATTATTCCACAAGGAACTCTTGTAATTGAGTGGAGATGACCCTGCTCCTTGTGTCATGGTCTCCATCACACGAGAACTTATCCTAACGTGAACACCAGTAAGATTGACATGAGTAAGCATGTCCAACTCGACTCCTTTCACTGTCAACCAAACACCAAACCAGCAACTGAGTGGAAAAATATGAGTAAGGGGTGAAAAGAGGCTGGAGATTAGATATCTAGGTCCCGAGGGTGTGGGAATACTTATAGAGATTTACTTGGGCGAGGATTAATATGACACATTCTTTGAAGTAAGTCAACACCTTGTCTTGCTAGGGTATGCTAGCCATCTGGCTAGCTTTCAAAGAGTCGGGCATGTGGACTAAGCAAGGGGAGTTAGGATAGGCATGCTTTGTTAGATCTGTAAAATATCCATAGAGCCTATAAAAAGTTGAGCCCATGTCTAAACTAAAAGATTAAATTATTAAGTTAGTAATACCCAATCTCTTATAAACCAATCTACTTTTCATTATTTATGCTATGTGAAATGTTATTACTCAACACAAGCCCCCATATGAGAGCATGTTCACACTTGACACGTGTCCTATAAAAAATATCCACCTGACATACAAGTGGTCGAGCTCATGTCCAACCCAAAAGTCTAAGCTGATAGATTAGTGGTACCCATTTTCTTCCAAACCATATTACTTTTCATTATTTATCCAATGTAAGATTTCATTTCTCAATATGATCAACCTTACTAGTGTCCACATTAGTTGTCCTTCACTCACAAGGAGATCAAGTTACATAGAGCACAAAAGGGATAAGGTTACAAAGAGCAAAGAGCTAGGGCTATTGTGATTGGCTCTATAATCAAAGATAGAGCTGAGGATTTTTTTGTAACTAACTTCGTGGGAATCAATTTTTGCATAGAGCTAGATGCTACTATAACCAACTTCAATGGGATCAGGTTCTATGAACCAAAAAGCTTGGACTATCTCCTATGACTGACTTAGGGAGAGTTAGGTGTCATTTAGTTGGTTGAGTTTGGCTAAAGTGCTTCTTTCATTGATGTAATTCTTTCTACACATTAGTCAAAACAGATTTTAGTTAGTAAGCAGTTGAATTTAAGAAAATCAAAGAGACCTCATGTCAGTCTATTGTTGACGCCTCATTTTGGCTCAGAAGGTACGTGAAACTTGATCTCAAAAAAATTGACCAAACACATGCCCATACTAGACCTAATAGGATGTTCGTGATTAAAATTGTGAATCCAATGGGATTGATCATACAGCAGATTCAGAGTCTTTGTGAAGAGCATCAAACTAGCTTCAACCTGACATATTTTGGACCCAGAGATTCAATATAGTGAAGAAGATATAATTTTTTAAGTGAAATCGGCCGTATCTATCAAATTCTGATCTTGCCAATTTTGTTTAAAAAATTATAACTAATTATGAACAAGTCCAAATTAGTTAACATATTTTCATTGGATTCTAAACTCATTGTAAATTATAAAAAAAAAAAAAATCAAGCGCATCATCAGAAAGCTAGGAATCGAGGTTGAAAAATGCAAAAAGATTCAGACTCTAATGATATTAACATATGAATAATGGTTAATCGGGTTTGAAAAATTAGATCTTACAAATGCGGGGACTCTTTCACAAGATTTTTCATCCAAGGGCCCCTAATGGGATAAAGTAAAAGAGAGAAGGAAAAGACAGGGGCAGATATGAAATTAATAAAAGGGAAGTGATAAAAAGAAAAAAAAAAAAGAGGAGGAATGGGGGATAGCGACAAAAAGAAATATATAAAAAAGGGGTAGGAGGAGGAGGTTTGGAGGATCAGAATACAGAAAAGGGAGTGGCGCCTTTGACAGAGAGTGAAGACTTCCTTGAAAGGAAGCGAGTGATTACTACCATGAAGTTGTCAAGCTTTGCTGGCCAAATCCTGCATCGCTGCTTTCCTGGCAGCTGGAAGTGTGTGGCCAATCTTCTCGGACTCATCCATAGCTGGAAGACCGTGAGGTTCTCTTCCCAGCCAAGTCCCATTGATAAACATGCCTCCTCGTTCACAATCAAAACATTTGTCAACTGGTAAGCTAGGTAAATCTCGATGGGTACCCAACTGCTAGTCGGCCTTGTTCATTTATGATATTGATCGATTCTGCATGTTTACTGGCATTCAGTCTGTTCTGGTTTATTCATCTTCATTGTGGCTTGTGGGTGGTACTTTCTGTGTTTTACTCATTGATGGATCGCTTTGTTGGTTGCCTATTGATGGTTGGCCTTTGTTTGCACCTGTTCATGGATAAATCACTTTGTTCATTACCTGCTGATGGCCAATCTTGGTTTACTCTATTGACTAATTGCATATTCCTTTGCTTATTTATTTATTATTGTTTTTGTTGCTCATATGAACTAGGATTAGTCTCGTCTCCCGAAAATTCTTTGGCTGGTATAGGTTGGTGATCGTATAGTGACAATGTTGGACCCATTTTGTTTGCTAACTGCATTAATGTTGTTTATGTACGGTGATAATGCTAAGTCAAAATGGCTTTAATTCCTGCTATGTTGGAGGTTGCTGCAAGATTCTTTTTTATGAATTTCATGTCATTTTCATTGAGAAAGAAGTTGTGCACATCCTGGTAGTGAAACAGTTCCTTCCTGGATATTTTTTGGCATTTCCAAGGTTATTTTAACTGGGAAAGAGGCTGTGCACATCCCAATAGTGCAGCAGCCCCTTCCTCGGTATTTTCTCATCTTTTTAAGGTCATTTTAACTGAGGCTGTGCACATCTTGATAGTGCAGCAGCTCCTTCCTTGAAATTTTCTCATGTTTTCAAGGTTATTTCAATCGAGAGAGACTGTGCACATCCCAATAGTGTAGCAGCCCCTTCCTCAATATTTTCTCGTGGTTTCAGGGTCATTTTAACAGAGTAAGAGGTTGTTTACATCCCTATAGTGCAGTAGCTCCTCCCTCGACATTTTCTCATGTTTTCAAAGTCATTTTAACCAAGCAAGAGGCCGTGCACATCCTGATAGTGCATGCTAAACCATTTCAAGATTATTTGAGGATCGTTTCTAACCTTTCTCTAACATTTAATGTCAGATTTTACGGCTGTCACTTGTTGCATTATTTCATGATTATTATGAGGCTTGTTTTACCCGTTCTTTAGTTATTGATCTTTGGTTTTGGGGTTGCCATTTATAGTTCCATTTTGAGTTTGTTTTATGCCTATTTGTGGTCAATCTTTAGTCCCTTACTTTAGGTGTCTCATGTCTTGATCTATCACTCATAATATCCTATGCTTTTGTCTCTTGTTTTGAAGTGTCGTAGATTATTCCTAGGCAGTTGGATTAAGTATTTTTATGATGTAGGTGGGATTTGGGAACTCCGATGTATTTGAGCGAATAATTGTAATGGGATGGGTAGTGTGAGAGAGATGTCGAATGCTTGTAATCACAATCATAGTGGAACTTTACATGCCGCACTTAGATTAGGACGTGTGGTATCATGATAGGGCACGCAATCTCGATTATCGATTTTGATCCGAGACCATCAATCTGGACCTCGATTAGGGTCACAATTGGAGAAATTAAAATGTGCAAGCAAACAAATAATCTAGATTAGAGATGTGTACTGATTTCGGGGGTTGATTGACTTGCAAGCCTTTCGAACGTAACAAGACTCTTGAATCCAAACTCTGGTTCAAGACGGACAAATAAGGACCTAGGTGGTAGTATGGTGCTCCCTTCGATAAATAATAGGTTTTTAATAGACCTTAGGATTAGGCCTTAAACAATTAATAGCAACTCCAAAAACCCGAACACGATCAAAGTCCCAAGTTAGGCCTAGTATGCGCCTATAGCCCCTGAGACTACCTCAAGTTGGAGCATTTCCATGTCCGACATCTATGATGTGGGTTGGCGGCTTGTTGTTGTTACGTGGATTCGTCTTGGGTAGTCCTGACCACCCCTTCCTTGCCAATCTTGCCGATCTCATGGAGTCCAGTACTTCTCTCATGGTGATTTCCTCTAACACCCACTAACCTAATTGCCTTTCTATTACATCCTACATTCTTTCAAAAAAGCTTTTTGAATGCTATTAACTTTACCACTTTTGACTCTTTATTGTGTTACGAACTATGGCATTTAAGAAACAAGGTATTATATGCCGATGAGAATCCTGATATTGCATTTTTCTTAAACAGGTTAAAGACCTTATATGGAGAAGCATGCAATGAAAGGGAAGGATGCATGGAAAATGGAGGATTGAAACTTCTACATCCATACAAGCACAAACAAAGGACCAAAACAGGGAGTAGGGAATTAGGAGAAAACTTTGGAACAATGGACACTAGTTCAAACAGATGCCGCACGGTCGAAAGAAGAAAGATGCATTGCTAGATTTGTTACAGCTAATGGAGAAATTGTTCTTTCTTGGTTTGAGAGATTCTATGCTATAAGTCCTCTAGAGGCAAAAATGAGAGCCATTCTACTTGTGGCCACTCTTGCACATCAATGCAGTTGGAGGAAGTTATCATTTGCCTCTGATACCCTCATCGTTGTGGATTTAGTCAATTTATTTTCAATTCCTTCGTGGTACATTAAGTTATTAGTAAAGATACTACATGTGCTCTATCTTTGTTGGATGAATAGGTCTACAAACGGAACCCTAGAGAACCTACTGCTGATGCCCATCAACTAGCTCAAGTAGGCATGAGAGCTAACATTTCAGGACTCTGCATTTTTGAAGGCTACTACTGCTAGCCTTTTTGTACACTCCTATTGATTATATATATAATGCAATGTTACTTATCAAAGAAATTGCGCACTTGTATATATTGAGGGCATAGTCATTTAATAAGATGCACCTTAGCCCCATTCATATTTCTTGACAAGGAGAAAGTCTTGTGTACAGTATATTACCACGTGGCAGTTTTGATGTAGTGACACTGACCAATAAAAATCTATTTTAGTGTTTTTTTTTATCTTTAGTCTTTTATAAAGAATTTTACAAATAAATAAATTTTATTGGTTGGTATCACTTCATCATCACTATAACACAATTAATACAAGACTTTCTCCTTTTGCCAGGTATGATATGTATTAATTTCGATTTTTTAACCACATTATAAATAGGGGTGTCAATAATGTGTGATCAATCATAATGGATTTAGACAGTGCGTAGAGAATGATTGCCCCCGAACTTTAAAACTTCTATGAAATATTTTTTATAATAAGGAATTTATTCTTCTTGTACCCATAAGCACCCTCACAAACTTATATGTGCAACTATATGCTAAACTCTGTAAAATACCATATAAATTTCACTTGAATTTATCCATTTTTATTAAATTATTTCATTTAACCCTCTCTAAACTCGACACCAATTCTTCTATTCCACCCCTATGATAAATCTAATTGCCATAAAATATTTAAACAAAATTAAACATTAAAATATAACTTTCACCTGTATGATTTTTTATTTCTTTTTATATATCTACCGTTGACTTTATACCATAATTTTTTTTCGGTGGATAACTTTATAGCATAATTTATATCTATAACCTCATTCTATGCTTTTTTTTAATCTTCATTTACATCATTCTCCTCTTAATTCATTTTTATCTATTAGAATAACTCATATTATTACATAATTGCGTCTATCACGTGCTATCACGTGTAAAACAATTTTTTTTTTTGTTTTTATGTATTAGAATAACTCATTAATATATAATTGCTTGCATTATATCACGTGCTGCCACTCTCAAAGCGTGCCGCGTACAAAATATTAGGAAAATTTTACAATATAACAGAAATTGTGGTGAAAAAAGTGAAATACAATGATAAAGTGAGCAAAACGAAGGAGTGTTCCACTTTAGAACTTTTATAACATAAGCAAAAACTTAGGAAAAGGGACCGAGAAAGTAATGTAATGATTCAGAACCCACACTTATGCGGTTTGGTGAATTTTTAAAGTTTCAAATTCGGATTTATTTTATATATTTGCATCAAACTATCTAATAGAAATGTGTTGGGTTTGATTTTGGAGGATATCGATTTCTTGAATTATATTAATTTCTGGTGAGGTTAGATTGACATAGTCAGTATTGCAAATCGATTGTTCAATATGTCTGATTTAGTCGTAGTCGAAGGCGAGAAATCAGAAATTACGTGATACTATTACTCCTTTTATACATTATTGAACAAGAGAACTCAAAAAAAAAAAAAATGAAGCCATTAGGCAACTTTCTCTCCCCCTCCATTTCCTCGATTTTCGAAAATGAAACCAGCCATTACTATAAATAATGTAATCAAACAAGACATCGTTATTTATACATTGTTTTCTTTCCACCCGAAATTGTCCAATATTTAAAAGTCCAGTAAGTCCTAATTAATTGAAATTTGAGTCAGATCAATCTATTATAGGGTAAAATATTTCTAATCACAGATTTTCTCTAGTCAAAAGCCATTGCACCTTAATTATAGTGTTGAGATTGTGTCTTGAATTTTGAAGTTGGTTTATATTTGATTTAATTTCCTTAGTTTTCTAGATTTGAAGCTCTATCTCTTGGAAAGATTATATCTTAATATATTGTCTCTTAGGATATTTTGGATAGTGATAAAAATAAGGATATTCTGATTTAGTGTATCAGGTCTACATATATGGGCTGAGAGCATTAATATAAGGTTCACCTGGTGCGCCCAATGGGTGTTCAAAGTCTCATGTTTAGGAGTTTTGGGATTCCTCTTTTGTTTTGGGCTATTTGCCATAAGAACTTGCCTGTGTGCCTGTCATGTTATCCCATCTTGTACTCATCCCATTATTACTCAGTGATGAAGACACCACGTACCAACCCTCTTTTTGGTGTGGATGTACGGACGACACTTTACAGCTGTCTCGAACCACATGCATCGTGTGCGCAGTTTCTTCTCTCTTTTGCTCTACCTTCATTATTCCTACGTGATCCAGAATTTTCCTATAAGTGATATCAATGTCAAGGTTGCAGATTTCAATGAAGTTCATCATCGAGAAGTTCATCGGCAACACGCTTTCGAGATCTGATAACTTTGGATGCAAGAGGTTCTAATGGAGAAGATTATAGACACTACCAAGAAGATTCTTCCCATGATAAGTAAAAGCAATTCATGGAATCGTTTGGTGTTCTGCCGATTGAGCAAGGCCCTTCGGGTATTGAAAAAGGAGGCAATTAGCATCACTCCTGGAATTTTGGAGAATTCAAACAATGTGGAGATTTGTTGGGATTATGTCTTGAATTTTGAAGGTGGTTTAAATCTGATTTGATTTCATTATTTTTCTAGATTTGATGCTCTATGTTTTGAAAGATTATATCTTGATATATTATTGTATCTTAGGATATTTTGGATAGAGATAAAATAAGAATATTCTAGATTCAGTATATCGAGTCTACAAATATAGGATGAGAGCATTAATGTAAGATGTGCCTAGTGCGCCCAATGGTGTTTAGAGTCTCATATTTAGAGGCTTTGGGATTCATCTTTTGTTATGGGCTGCTTGCCATGAGGATTGGCTTATGTGCCTGTCGTGTTACCTTATTTTGTACTCGTCCCATTGTTACTCAGTAATGAAGACACCATCGACTCTCCTTTTGGTGTGGATGTACAGATGACACTTCACCACTATCCCGAACCGCGTATATCATGTGTGCAGTTTTTTCTCTCCTCCACTCTACCTTCGTTGTTTGTGCATGATCCTAAAATTCCAACATATAGTGAAGCGAAGTTGAATAATTTTTTTCGATGTACAAATGAGTTATATAATACTAGAAGGGACAGAAGAAAGAGAATAAATAGATACGAGGATTTCCACTGTTGAGAATAGAATTTAGGGTCACTTGATTTCAAGTCGAGAACGGTACCATTATATTAAATCTGCTTTCTCAATGTTGAACCGTTCTAGTCAAACCATATATGTGAACATCAAACATAAAGTTTAGCAAGTTTGTTTTGCGTCACAAGGGCCTCACCTCCCTATTTTACAGCAACTTGTGTGCTTAAAATATTCAAATTATTTTATCATCTTTTGTCAATATAAAGATGAGACACATAGACAAAAAAAAAAAAAAAGAATAGAAGAAAGAGGGGATGAAAGGGACACAGAAAATCCAATGGGTAAAAATGAATTCAGTACCTCTAGATCACAAGAAGAGAGCAGAACTAAGTGTACTAAATCCCATTTCACAAATTATTTTATTGTCTTTGTTTTATTGAAACCATGTCAATTACAGGGCCTATTAAATAACAACAATGATCCTTTCTTTGTGGGTCAATTTCAATTACAATAATCTTTAAGGGTCTCATCTCCCTATTTTACAGCAACTTGTGTGCTTAAAATATTGAAATTATTTTATCATTTTTTATATACAAATGAGACATATAAATCTAAAAAAAGAATAGAAGAAAGAGGGGATGAAAGGGACACAAAAAATTCAATGGATAAAAATAAACTCAGGGTCTTTAGTTCATCGGATAAGAGCAGTACTAACCATACTAAATGCTCTTTCACAAATTATTTAATTGTCTTTGCTGTATTGAACCCCCGACAATTACTGGGCCTATACTATTAAATAACAATAATGATCCTTTCATTGTGGGTCAATTTCAATTAAAATAATCTTCGGTACCAGGGCAGCATGTGCAATATTCCCCTACTTTGACAATTTCTTCCCATTTCTCTCATAAAAAATAGAAGGACCCTTTTTTTCTCAACAGGTATTATAAAAAAGTTTACTCCAACTAACTAATTTAAATTTAAATAGGATCGAATTACTGAGTTATAAAATTACCCCACATGAATTTGCTCTATTCACGAAACTTGAATGTAAAATTCGAATCCATGACTTTCGCTTCAAAGGACCAAGTACTAAACCAATTGAACCAACCCGTGTTGATAAATGTAAAACCTATTTAAAATGGAGAGACATTAAACTACTCCAAGTAGCTCAAATTGATAAATAAAAAGAAAAATTTAATACGCATCAATTGTTTTCTTCAACTCCCCTCTTTATATATGCCTCTCACTCGTAACTCCATCCCACCTCAAAAATCATATAGTTAAACATTTTGTCATATCATCTTTCTGTAGCATAAGAATACAATGTCTTCAGAGACGCCATCGTTTATCCCCTCAGTACCCAGCATCGATCCGTACAAGCTTCTCGAGATCACGCCGAATCCCGATGGCTCAATCACACGAAGCCTTAGATGGTCTGCCACCACCCCGGCCACGCCCGACTCCAACCCCGCCAGCCCCATCCTCTCCAAGGACATCCCCATCAGCCCATCCAACAACACATTCCTAAGGCTCTTCTTGCCCTGCAGTGCCCTAAAGGACTCTACTCGAACCAGCAAGAAACTCCCTCTCATCATCTACTTCCACGGCGGCGGATTCATCCTCGGCAGTGTCCACAACCCTTTATTCCACGAGTACTGCTCTGAAGTCTCGACCGAGATCCCTGCCATTGTGGCATCTGTGGGATACCGGCTTGCCCCTGAGCACCGGCTTCCTGCAGCATACGACGATGCCATGGAGGCAATCCACTTTCTCAGGACCGCTCGGGAAGACTGGTTGACGAAGCATGCGGACTTGAGCAGCTGTTTCTTGATGGGAAGCAGTGCTGGAGCTAACATAGCCTACCATGTCGGGCTTAGGTTAGTCGATCCATTGGACGATGATCTTTCACCTCTGGAGATCCGAGGGCTTGTATTGTGCCAGCCTTTCTTCGGCGGGGCTGACGAGACCGGTTCAGAGCAGAGAGTGGCAAACGATCCTATCCTACCACGGGGAGTAAGTGATCTGATGTGGAAACTTGCTCTACCTACCGGCGCTGGACGCAATCACGAATACTGCAATCCGATGATGAATGGTGGATTAGATGTGCTATCGAGTAAGATTAGGGCAGCTGGGTGGAAGTACTTGGTGACTGGTTGTAGCGGGGATCCGTTGGTTGACCGTCAGATGGCCGTGTCAGATCTGATCGAACGGAAGGGAATTCTTCTGGAGAGATACATCCTAGAGGGAGGATTCCATGGCGCTGATGTATTGGATCATGCTGTCAAGAGGGATGTTCTTTGTATGGTGAGGAAATTCATATCTTCTACCACTTGAAAAATATTCATTGTAATGGAGGACTAGAAAGTCTTGTGTGTAACTTGTTATGTGATCATGACAGTAATTACATGATGTCACAATATAAAACAATAAAAGTTCAGTTATTTTAGGGTTATTTTTTACTTTTAGAAAAAATCTTAAAAAGATCAAATGTTATTGACTTGTGACAACACATAAGAACTGTCATGCTATATATATGCCCGTTACGCAGAAAATTGTCTCATCGTAAACTAGTGATTACTTAAAATAATCACAAATATCTGATGTATTTCAGATATTACACTGCTGTGTTAAACAATAATTGATCCCAAACTATCCCGAACTTGAAAGGAAGCTGCCATCCTTATCACTCAGTCATGGTGAATATTTGAGTGGCTGGAACTGTTCGAGGTTTTTCAAAGGTTATCATTCCTTAAATAATATTGAGTGGAACTCACATGTACATCTAGGGATGGCAATGGGCCGGAGCGGGTCCAGTCGTGCCCCACCCAACACGAGTCAGGTCAGGGCACAAATTGAGAAAATTAATTAATGATATGTGAAATATAATTCAAAATATGAGATAAAGTTACATATTTATGATAGTATAATAAAAAAAATTTAAAAATATTCAAAGTGTACATAATGTTGATAAAATAGAACAATTATTACCTAATTTATTAATATAAAAGTATTTATAAATCAAGTAAATTAATTTTATACTATATAATTATGTAGTATAATAATATATATATGCGACATGGGGTGGGTAGGGTGGGTCGGCAGCCAGACGTAGACCCGCCTTGACCCTTGCAGGGGACCCGCCAAAAGCGGGTTGGGCCAGGGCGAGTTTCATGGGTTTGGGTCAAATTGTCGTTCCTATGTATGTCTAGTTTTGCATTAGACCGTACATCCTTTTACATTGTTTGTTAGTTGTGCTTTGCATTACTCGCTGGTTCTCTCTACTTTTCCTCTCTAAAATTTTAGGTCACGTTTTGTAGAATGAAATGGAAGAAATGGAATGATTAGCATTGAATTCAATAGAATGGAATTTAGAGGGAATGATTATTACTATTTTTTGCTTGGCACCATCTTTTGTTCGGTGTATAAAAAAGGCGCATTAGCCTATAAGGGATCGGAGGAGTTTGGTACCATCTTTTATTCCCAAGTAATTGAATTAGAAATAAAAATTAGTTCGACCAATTATGGTATTAATAATTATTTGACGGGTTATGGCCACTCTCATATTACAACGGGACAGGTCCTGAGCAAGCACAGTCCGGGTCTCTCCTCTGATTTCTCCCGTTTAATGATATTATAATATATCTTCTATTATTATATGCAAACACAAAGCGGTTTTGGTATCTTTTTATGTTTTCCAAATTACCCTCCATCTTATTTATTTGATAAATAATTGAGTAAGGATGTTTTTGTCATTTTAACATATCCATCTAATAAACCAATTTCCACACTCTATTTTGTTTTTGACTTCTAATTACATTATCTCATTTCCACCATTTTTTATTCCACTTGAAAATTCCCTCCTCTCTCTGGCCACACCCGTCTCTTCTTTCTATATATTTATTTTTATTCTCATATTCTATTTCTCACTTTTTAATCAGTAATTGGTAGATATAAATTTCGAATACAATTTACTTTTATAACTATCTAATTTGAAAGTTAAATATACATTACTCTTCAACTACGCTTGAATAGGTGTTTTTAACAATCTTATTAAGACAACACATACCGTGCATATTACAAGTAAGTTCTAGTAGTTATATATTTTAAGATTAATTTTTATTTAATTTGTGAAAAACTTTATCTTAATTACATTATTATGAATATTTATTTTAAAGTTAATTATAATTACAGTTACAATTAAAAGATAAACTAGATGACATTTACTTATTTCTGTTGAAATTATACAAAATTTAGTATCAATTATATCTAAATGAATTTATATTATATTTTAAAGTATTTCTAATATAGTATTTATTACTTATTTATTAGTTTGTGTAATTACACTAAATAAAAATTGAGGTAAAATAAACAATTCACAATATTGATTTGAAAAGTAAACGATCACTTCATTTATTCGATGAAATGAAATGGAATTCGGATAGATTGAATCTTTTGCACAACCAAATAAGAAGAATGGAATAGAGATTAAAATGGCATTCCGATTTTATTCCATTCCGTATCGAACGGGATCTAAATAAAATTCTCTCTTTCACTTAAATTAATTATCCTCCAACTGCATATCTACCAGCTAACCTATTATAGGGAAGAATAAATATTTTGAATCAATGGATTCACTTCAAGTTTGGTGGGTCTTAAATGAGAGAAATTCTAGGGTGATCCTACCTTACCATATACTGTGAGAAACTACCAATTAAAATTTGATAAATTAGTAAATTAATATTAATCATTTGAACAATTATCATAATTATTACTAATCAAAGTAGTTCGATTTTTTTTCACCACGTTATCGCGATGTAAAGACTATTTTCCTAGAATCATGATGGAGTATAACCAGCTATATCTTCAAAGAATAGTGGAATAACACTGTTACTCTAAAATAAGTTTCAAGAGGTTCGAGGTTCAATGTTCAATTTTCAGGAAAAATTGGTACAAAACCTTTGATGACTGTAATATTTTAGTATAAAAACATTTTTGTCACTCCACGCTACAAAACGTTTATAAAATTTAACATTCCAGTACAAGCATCAATTTTTCACTGGTACCGTTAAATTTACTTATGTGGTACCGTGACGTGGCAGTTATTGGGATTCCACGTGGCAATTGTGCCGACGTGTCTTCAAAAATAAATTTAAATAATAAAATAATATAAAACAAAAAAAAATATTTCTCTTCCCTTATCACTCACACATGTAACACACCCTCACATCGCATCGCATCTATCTCTCTTTTTCCTCGTCAGTGACACACATCGACATACCCCTCACATATATACATCGCATCACTCATCACTCACACATACACTCTCATATACATAACACAAGTATTTCCCTCACTGTCACATTATATAAATATTTTATTGCGTGGAATGATAAGAAAATATTTTTGCCCCAAAACTTTACATTAATCAAATATTTTATACTGACTGTGTGATTTTATCTCACGTGCAAGACTATCAAACACGTGCTAATTAAGAAGGATTAAACGACAACTCAATCACTCACCCATTCACCCATTGATAGAGAGAGAGAGAGAGAGAGTGGCTCACAATTGGAGTGTGCCAGTGGGTGGGCATGTGATGTGGGAAGATGTTGGGCTTTCAGAATTCAGAGGGGCCGGCTCTGCTCCTCGGTCACTTCTTCCCCCTCGTCTTCACCGTTTTACTGTTACATTTTATAAATGTTTTGTAATAGGGAATAACAAAAACTTCTCCCCCGTCTTCACCATTTTATTGTTATATTTTATAAATATTTTGTAGCATAGAGTGAAAAATAGTTCTTATACCAAAACGTTACATTAGTCAAAGGTTTTACACTAATTGTATAATTTTCCCTCGATTTTCATCGGTGAGATTCTTTATACTCATTTACTTCCCCTTCTTTGTATCTCCTTTAGGTTTATGGGTCTTAGAAAAAATGCAGTTCCAAATTGCATTATCATACTTTTTGATCTATAGCATATGTTATCCAAAAAATGGAATGATCCCGATGGAATTGAATAGAATAGAATTTAGAGGGATATGGTCATTACGATTTTTTTAGCACTATCTTTTTTTTTCGGTGTATAAAATAGGCACATTAGCCTATAAGGGGTAGAAGGAGTTTGGCACCATCTTTAATCCCGAATAATTGAATTAGAACAAAAATTAATTTTACCAATTATGCCATTGATAAATATTTGATGGGTTATGGCCACTCCCATATTAAAACAGGAGAGGTCCTAAGCAGGCAAATTTTGAGTCTCTCCCCGATTTCTTCTATACGATAATATTATAATATATAGTTATATATTTTAAAATTAAATTTTATTTAATTTTATTTAATTTTTATCTTAGTTACATTATTATGAATATTTAATTTAAAACTAATTATAGTTACAGTTACAATTATAAGATAAATAGATTATATTTATTTATTTTATTTTATTGAATTTCTATAAATTTTAATATTATTATTACAAAAATATGAATTTATCTTGTAATTTAAATTATTTCTAATATAATATTCATAAATTATATATTAGTTTGTGTAGTTACATTAAATAAAAAGATAAAGTTAAAATTAAAAATTCACGATATTGATTTTTTTTGGTAGGAAACAGGCCATAGCCAATATGAATTGAATCAATCAATGTATAGGTGGGGCATGGAGACCAGTTAGCATTTCCTAGCAGCAACAACTCAAGTCCCGGAGGACACACAATCAATCCACACACTCCTAATGGAAATAAATGAGCAAAACTAGTTAGGAGTGTGTACAGGTACTAGGTAGACTCGGAACTGGTCGGAGGGTAAATTCTCGTGATAATAGGGTAGGTTTCGGATAGAAAAATGAGAAACTGATTAAATAGGTTTCGATTCCATTAAAGGCGATACTCGGAACGGGGACTAGAGCCAGTACTCAGAACCTACAAATATATATTTATATTTTTGCTAAATATAAAATATGAAATTACAATATTTTATCTTAATATTTTATTCTATCTATTTATTTTTATATTCAAATCATCGATGTCTCTTGAAACTCATCATTTTCTTAGTTTTTGTCGTCTAATAATCTTCATTATTTTACCATAAGAGTTTTGCTTATCACAAAACCTCTCTCCTATTGTATTCAATTGGATATTTTTAACATTGTTCGAGTATGTTAAGAAAGAAAATTGTTAGATAATTATTTATTACTCTAATTTATTTTTTTTTGTTTATTAATGGAAGACAAACGGGTACTCAGAACCGATGGTATAATACATGTTCCGGGTAGGGTCCGGCTCTTAAAACCAGCAGGGTGGGGTTCGGTTTGTAAAATTTAGAAACCGATCTTAAATAGGGTAGGCTCTAGGTATCATGAAAAATATAGGATACTTAGACCCGATCACCCTTAAAATTAGCTATGCAATCAGCATATGCATTAATCAACTTCTAAGACCACTTTTCGGAACCCCCCGGTCCCAAGCCAACTCGAGCCCTGCCTTAACTCCTCTCAACTCTATTGTCACCGTCGCAGCCCACCCCACATTCTAGGCAAAACCCCCTATCCATTTACCCTAATAATCTCTAATCAAGCTGCCAGCACATGCTAACTCCGAATTGCCCCTGGAAACTCCATCCGTGTTGACCTTCACCCATCCTTTCTCTTGTGGTAGCCATCTAATCTCCCTCCAAATATGTGGTTTGTGGAGGTGGCCTTGTGTTTGAATTACCAGGGGCCAATAAGACTCTTAGCAATAGGTAGTATCACCCAATCTCCCTCGGAGGGATAGGTGAATTGAGGTTCAAAGACTTCCTTATTTCTCAATCCCCATAATGTCCAGCATGCAATTCTGAAGAGGAAGGACCAAGTAAGACCATTTCAAATCTGTCGAGAAGAGGAAAGGTTGCGGACCAACCACTGCTCGAGGCTATCACCAAAAAAAATTTTGCTTCTTCGAATTGTTCGCCAACTTGTCCCAAACTTGCTTCACTTGAGGACAATCTTGTAAAACATGAATAACACTTTCTAATGAGATTTTGCAGATTGAGCTCAAGTCATTTGTGTGCAAACCTCTTTCTCTTCTAGATTCATTAGTCATGAGTTTGCAGTGTCCCACCAATCATAAGAAGGGTTTTATGTGTTGTGGTTCATGCCACTTCCATACTAACTTCCAAATAATGTCCTCACAATGCTCAGATCCCTCCATGAGAAGTTTATAAGCAGAGCGAACAGTGAATCTTCCATCATAGGTCTTCCTCCAAAAGATTTGATCCGGCCCAGCAATCCCAACTTGGAGGAGCAACGGTTGCAATACTTTGAATAATGTCTTGGGTTAGGAGGTTGAATATGAGGTTCCAATTCCAGTCATCATTAAAGTCCACAAAACTACTTATAGTTAGGTCAAGCCAACTTTGAGGAACTCCTTCAAAAGTACAAAAAGGATTTAGCATCACTAACCTTCAAACTCAATGCACTACTGAAAAGCTGGAGACCTTCTTTGATCCTTTCCTTTTGCTCAATGAAGGCTTCAGCAAAAAAGAATAATTTATCAGCAAACTTAAGGTGCAATATCACAGGTCCCAAAGTTCCTATATGAATCGTTTGCCATAAGCCCTCTTGAACCAAGCTTTCAATAATGTGCCCCAATCGTTTAGTAAAAAGAACAAATATGTATGGCGAGAGAGGGCAACATTATCCCATACCTCGACCTGTAGAGAAGGCTTCCTTAATTTCTCCATTCCATAGAACTTGCATTGAAGAGGTTGTAATGCAATCCATAATTGCTCTACGAAATTGTCCCGGGATTTTAATAGCCTAAAGAGTGTCATCGATAAATTCCTCGGAGAGAGAGTCATAGCCTTCTCCAAATCAACCTTTATCGCCATGAAGTCTTTCTTCCTTCGAAGACCTCTCATGATATGATTAGTTCTTACGCCACTATAATGATATCTTGTATGTGATGTCTGGGTACGAAACTAGACTGGTTTGGAGCAATCCAGGACGGCATAAATTCTCTTAGACGGTTTTCCATAAGCTTGGTGATGATCTTGTAAGACACATTACAAAGGCTTCTTGGCCAAAAGTTATAGATCGTCTCCAGGTTCAAAATCTTCGATATTAGAGCCAATAGCATTTCATTTACATCTCGAGCAGAGCTTCTTCCCTCCAATACTCCTGAAACAAGCTGAATGGCTGTGCTCTAATAAGATGGCAATATGATTGATAAAATATAGCTTGAAACCCATTGGTGCCTAGCGCCTTGAAAGCTTCGTCATCTATATAGCATGTCGAATCTCTTCTTGATTAGTTGTAATAGTAAGCTTCTGCAATAAAGAGCTATCCAACACCAGAAAACCATTATGAAGTCTCGGCCTAGTAGTCAGGTTATGCCCCTGGTAGAATTTGTTGAAGTGGCCGACTAAATATTCCCTCAGTCCTCCTTCAAACTCCCATCCGCCATTTTCTAATTTTAGCGCCTCAGTTCAAATGTCTCTCCTCTTTGTAATCAGCTTTGCATGGACGTAGCGGGTATTTTTGTCCCCAAATTTTATCCATTTGATTCTCGATTTCTAGAGCCAGAACACCTCCTCTTGCTGTAAAACCCGTTCCAACTCCTTCTGCATTCTCCCTCCAATTTTTGAAGAAATAAATTGGATGTCCTCTCTACAAATCTTTGTATCCCACCGAGACGAGCCAATAGTCATGCCTTCTTCATATGAATATTACCAAATACTTCTTTATTCCACAAACTAACATCATTTCCGAAATAGTGGAGTCCAGCATTTAAGGTCACATTCTTCTTCCATTGTTCAATAATAAACTTCTCAAAATCCAGATGTTATTGCCAAGCTGATCGAAATAGAAATGGCTGAGTAGATGCATTTCTTCCAATCGACCTCCTCAAGGTAACTAGAATCGGGTGATGATCAAATTTAATTCATGGATAAGTCCAAACTGACGCATCCGAGTAAAGGGTACGCCAATTAGCATTCCTAGTAGCACGATCTAAACTTTTAAAAACTCTGGAATGATTCCCAATGACAGGTCCTCTCCATTTAAATTATGGCCCGACACTTCCTAAGACCATAAGTCCACAGGCATCAAGCACGCCATGGATAGATTGGATCTTTGCACAACCAAACAAGAGGGAATTCTAGGAAGGAAGTTGTGGGCAAGTATTATCTATCAATTCTAGATAAATAACAATTAATTTAAAATTTATTTAAATGAAGAGTCGGTTCTATTCACAGTAGATAAGTGATATGCATCTAATATATAATTACAAGCTTTCTTTTTAATTTACCCAACTAATTTTTAATATTTTCAAGGAAAAAAATTGTTTTGATCCTCAACATTTTTAACTATTTTCAAATTCGACCTAAATCTTTTTTTGGGTCAATTCTATTCCTAAATCTTTTAAAAAATTTTCAACTTTAGTCAATTATATTAAATTTAATATTAATTAAGGTCACTTGACATTTTAATAATAAAAAATACACTTTTAGCTACAACTTTTTACAACTGTAAAAATTGAGAAAGTCTCGATATAAGAGGAGAGGGGTCGATGAGAACTCGGCTCTAGACTGTTCCCAAAAGGGTTATTGATAACCTTTGGTATTATTGGTGACTTCATGAGAGTCATGGTAGCCAGATTCAAGCTTGTTTTCCATTAAGATTTTCTTGCATTTTTTAATTTTTAATTAAAATTTATTTTTAATAAGCCCCATCACCTTTTTTATTATTAAAAATAATGTAAAAAACTATAGCTAAACAACACCTGAGAGTAAAAAAGGTTAAAAATAAATATGATCATGGTTCAAAAGATTAAGGATCAAAATCAACATTTTTCCCATTCTCAAATGGTTGGTGGTGTTCTTGAAAATTCTTTCTGAATTAGTTTCCATATCCAAAAGGAACACATATTTGACCACTTAATAGAATGGTGTCAACATGCCAAATGAGGTGGTGGCTAGTTTTCCACCGGCATCTTTAAGACTTCCTTTTTGCATAATAATTTTTTTTATGATCAGAAGTTTATACTCGCTGGCCATAGATAACTTATTTGGATCTATACAAGCCCATGGGTCCAAATAAGCTCATATACAAAACACATTGCAGATTTCCCATTAGCTCTAGAAGAATGGTCTTTAGGTCCTTCTTGGGATTGATGGGTTGGCCTAGAACTCTCGTTGAGACTTCAAGCTTGCTTGCTAGGACCCTGAAATCCTACAAGAAACTCAAAACTATGTTGTTTGTTTAGATCGATACTTAAACTAGCATGAGGATTTAGAGGTTGAAAGGGACCGTTTGTACTTGAAAATTCTTTCTGAATTAGTTTCCATATCCAAAAGGAACACACAGTTGACTGCTTAATAGAATGGTGTTAGCATGCCAAATGAGGTGGTGGCTAGTTTTCCATTGGCATCTTTAAGACTTCCTTTTTGCATAATAATTTTTTTTTTATTTTTATGATGAGTAGTTTGTACTCGCTGGTCATAGATAACTTATCTGGATCTATACAAGCTCATGGATCCAAATAAGTTCATATACAAAACACATTGCAGATTTCCCATCAGCTCTAGAAGAATGGTCTTCGGGTCCTTCTTGGGGTTGATGGGTTGGCCTATGATGCGAACCTCGCCAACACCATGATGAAACCCAATATCAAGTATGATATGAACCTCACCAACTCGTGACGAAACCCGTATCCAACTAAGGTCTCCAGGAAACGTGTCCTCGTCAAGCTCGAATGGTGGAACCTTGACCCTTTACCTATAAAGAGGTAAGAACCTTGGTATAGTGAAGACGCCACAATCAACTATGGAAGGGTTGATTGATAAGTCGGGGATGAACGCCACGGAATACTCCGATAAGTTCGAATAGTTCTTCAAAGAACCAAAGAGAATATAATCTCACACTTCATTAATGAATAAAACTGATCCAAATTCGTCCAAAGGCAAGCACCAGCCTTTAAATAGGCCAAATATTGCACATCAAAAATAACCTTCCTAAATGGTTCTCATGGGGTAGGAAACTAATAAGAAAGCAAATCTAAGTGTTTTCTCAGGGAAATTAGAAAATATTACCAATATCTTCAGAACTAAGCAAAGGGAAAGGAAATATATTCTACTTGCTAAAAGAGGAAAGTGATATATTCTTGTAGATAACTTCAATATATCAGCATTAACTTGTGCTTCCCTTACCTCTTTAGTTCTCTCAACTGCCTTTCTTGAAAATATTCTTTCCCTTTCATCTTGTTAAGATATATTTCTTGAAGATACTTGCCTTCTTGACATTCAACTGAAATATATTTCTTGAATTACTTGCACTCTTGATGCTTAGCTGAAATATGTGGCCTTCATCATTTGTCCATTTATGGATAATGTTAAGTCATTGAGCTTGCTCGTCACTTGTATGCATATCCCTATCCGCTTCTTCGTTGTGCACGAGCTTCTCATCACCCGATCATGAGAGACTTCGATTGTAGGCTTCAAGCTCGTATCTTGGATCACATCATTCCCCTCCTCTTGAAAAGGATTTGTCCTCAAATCATGACCTACATGAAAAGAAAATAAATTACTAATTCTGAAATTATCAATATCATTATACTCGCCTTGTTGTTCAGAGTTGTAGGCATCATTATTAATGCACTCAATGGCTTGGAATGGTCCATCTCCACGAGATAGTCGCTTTGAACATCGCTAAGCGTGAAACCTCTTCTTCCTCATGTGCCATGAATCATAACCTCCTGGATCAAAATCAAATTTCTTCTTTTGCCTAATGATTGAATGTTTCTCATAATACTTCACTTTCATCTCAATTCTAAGTGCTTTTCTCTCATGAATTTGCTCAACAACTTCAACTTTGTTCTGTCCATAAAAATTAATAAACTCAAAGAAACATAAATCAAACAAATGATAAATATATGTAACAAACTCATATGAAATTTCCAAAGATGAAAATCTTGTCATAGAGTAGTCAAACCTACAGTAAGAAAAGCCAATATGTGGTAAATATTCTTCACATGCTTTGGCGTCAATTTTCGCATAGCAAGTCAAAAACAATAATTTGTTTCCAAGGTCTCTCAAATTTTTCCAAGTGTAGTTCAAAAACATAACTTCTTTAATCAAAATAAACACAGTATGTAACCTCAAAATCATTCCAAAGATCAAATCATCATGCGTGGCATCATCCATTATATAACATGGAATATAGTACCAATATAAGCTAGATAAGCAATGGAAACCACTTACCTGACTTACCAAAGTAGATATTGGCCAACCTTGGATTGCCTTTTCCTCTTCAACAAGATTCTCATTAACAGTAGCACTCAAAATCAATTCAATAAACACAATCTCATCCATACAAAGAGTTACGGGTTTCAAGTTTAGCAAATAACGATTCTTTGCTTAAGGCCTCTAAAATAAGTTTTGGATGTTCAGCATGATCATCTAGACTCTTATTATAATGAATATCATCAAAGTAGATAAAAGCATACAAATTATGACTCATAAATCCCATGAAAGCACTAAACATCTTATATAAATCACATGGGTTTTTGCATTCAATGTTTAACTCATGATTTTCTCTCATCCTAGCATGATGGAATTCACCTTTAAGATGAATCTTTGAAATCATATATGCATTGTTCAATCCTAACTCATGATCTCCTCTCACCCTAGCATGATGAAATTCACTTTCAAGATTAGGCTTTGAAATCAAACATGCATCATGAAATCCATCTAACATGCGATCTAAATGAGGAACAGAATTAGGGCACATGACCATGGTGTTTTTGATGGTTTGAAAATCAGAAAACCCTATCCATGTTTGATCCTCATGCTCTATTAACATTACGACAATAAAGGGACTCATGTACTCACTAGCTTGTAGATTTACCACTAGCTCGTAGATTTACCACTAGCTCATTGGGTTGTAGTTGAATCTCCTTCACCTCCTTATGACTACTTCTAATGGCTAGTTGGTTTGGACTTGATCCTTGATGCACTCCCTTGAATTCCTGCAAATAGGAAATAATATTACTCGGCAAGAATCCGACAAGATTGTTAGTAAATAAAATCGGCTCCTTAATCATAAGGGGCTGATGTAAAATTAAATAACTCTCAATTTCACGGTCTTTTTCCTCTCTTGCACTCACCAATGAAACATCTCTCTTATTTTCTCTCTCCTCAATCTCTTTTCTCTCACTTTCTTTTGACACAATTTCAATCTCTTTCTCTTTTTTATTGCTCTCTGTTTCTTGACACTCATCTTTCTTTTTATCACATTGTTTCTTTTTCTCACTCTCTCTTTTTTTATCAGACTCTTTTTCTTGATTGTTCTTTTTGTTCTCTTGAACATGTATAATACTCACAGCTTCTTTGTCATCCTTGGAGAGCTCGTAACTAGACGATGGCACTTTGTGTTCTTTATAGGCTGACCTCCATGAGCTTGTAGAAGCCATGCCTGAAGACCATTCATTCATATTTCTTCGCTTCAACCGTCGTTCAACTTTCATGGCATAGGGCAACATATCTTTGAAGTCTTCATAACAATGCACTGCCACTTCATCCATAATCTCAGGATTTAATCCACGTACGAACCTGTCCATGGTGACTTCTATGTCCTCCTCTATGTTCGCTCAGGTCATTGCAACCTCCATCTCTCTGTAATAATCCAGAACGCTCTTTGATCCTTGAGTGAGATGTTGCAATTTGTTGTGCAATTCCCAGCGATAGGAACTTGGAAGGAATCGTTGCCTCATTATTGACTTCATCTCACTCCGTGTCTCAATGGGTCGCTCTCCATTCTGTCTCCTACTTGTAATAATCCGATCCCACCAAATAATAGCATAGTCGGAGAATTGAAATGAAGCAAGTTGTACCTTTTTCTTTTCAGAGTAGATATGATGTTTGAAGACCATCTCCATTCCCTCCTCCCACAAAAGATAAGCTTCAGGGTCGTTTTTGCCTTTGAAAGTTGGAAACTTCACTTTTGTGTCACGGAGATCATTGTTCCGCCTTGGTCTTCTTGATTCTTTATCTTCATATGGAAGCTGAAAGCTTTTTCTTTTTGCTTCATTCTCAATTCGATCTATCTTCTTATGGATTTGTTTGAATTCAGCTCTCATCATCCTCCCAACCTCGTCTACATATGCTTGTAGTTGTACATCTTCGAATGCGCTTTCCTCTTGATAGTGTGGCATGATGAGAATCTGCAACAGATATTAGGACCTCACAAGCACTCTCTCACGTGTTTCACTCAAAAATATGTTCACTCAATTCACTTGTGTTTGCACTCAAACGGCTTTTACCCTCTAATAATCTCACCACTCTTGCCTTTTTCCACTCATATATCCTCTTTTAGTTCTTTTTTAACTAAACAAACAAAAATCAGAATGTCCCGCAACAATCCACCACGACTTCACCAAGATTTGAAAGAAGAGAATAGGGTCAAGTTCCAAAGTAATGAAGATCAAGACAAATAAGGGAATTACGGACAAGAGAATGATAGATCAATTGAAAAGAAACAACTTTGAGTACGAAGATGTTGACAGCTCTATGAATGGTCAAATAATTCTTGGACTTGTTCAATGTCTCACTTCTTCCACTTTTTTCGACCTTTTTTCACTGTTGATTCTTTTTTTTCTTTTTTTTTATTTTGCAACTTTTTTTTTTGCTTTTTTTTTCTGCTACTTTTTTTTTCTCCCACTACTTTTTTTTTTTACTTTTTCTGAAGAAGATAATAGAAAAGAAAGAAGATAAAGAAAAACAATGAAGATGAAAGAAAATGCAGAGAAACTAAAAGGATAGATTGAACCTGACTTAGAACGTTAGCTCTGATACCAAATGATGCGAACCTCGCCAACACCGTGATGAAACCCAATATCAAGTATGATATGAACCTCACCAACTCGTGACGAAACCCGTATCCAACTAAGGTCTCCAGGAAACGTGTCCTCGTCAAGCTCGAATGGTGGAACCTTGACCCTTTACCTATAAAGAGGTAAGAACCTTGGTATAGTGAAGACGCCACAATCAACTATGGAAGGGTTGATTGATAAGTCGGGGATGAACGCCACGGAATACTCCGATAAGTTCGAATAGTTCTTCAAAGAACCAAAGAGAATATAATCTCACACTTCATTAATGAATAAAACTGATCCAAATTCGTCCAAAGGCAAGCACCAGCCTTTAAATAGGCCAAATATTGCACATCAAAAATAACCTTCCTAAATGGTTCTCGTGGGGTAGGAAACTAATAAGAAAGCAAATCTAAGTGTTTCCTCAGGGAAATTAGAAAATATTACCAATATCTTCAGAACTAAGCAAAGGGAAAGGAAATATATTCTACTTGCTAAAAGAGGAAAGTGATATATTCTTGTAGATAACTTCAATATATCAGCATTAACTTGTGCTTCCCTTACCTCTTTAGTTCTCTCAACTGCCTTTCTTGAAAATATTCTTTCCCTTTCATCTTGTTAAGATATATTTCTTGAAGATACTTGCCTTCTTGACATTCAACTGAAATATATTTCTTGAATTACTTGCACTCTTGATGCTTAGCTGAAATATGTGGCCTTCATCATTTGTCCATTTATGGATAATGTTAAGCCATTGAGCTTGCTCGTCACTTGTATGCATATCCCTATCCGCTTCTTCGTTGTGCACGAGCTTCTCATCACCCGATCATGAGAGACTTCGATTGTAGGCTTCAAGCTCGTATCTTGGATCACATCAGCCTAGAACTCTCGTTGAGACTCCAAGCTCACTTGCTAGGACCCCAAAATCCTGCAAGAAACTCAAAACCGAGTTTTTTGTTCAGATCGATACTTAAACTAGCATGGGGATTTAGAGGTTGAAATAAAGGTGGTTATATGAGAGGGAATGAGTTGAGGCATGAATAAGACTTGAGATGAGATGCTAAAGGTGTTGAGAAGATGTGTCCTTCCCATCCAAGTTTCAAATCTCCTTGGGACCGACCTGCACCTCTGAGTTTACCCCATTATGTGTGCCTGTAGGCATGTATATTGTTAGGAATAGTGCCCTAAACCCAATCACATGTGATGAAATTGGAGTTATATTTTTGCGTAAAACATAAATGCATCACATGCTACTTTTTTTATTGATTATAATGAAACCCAAAAATTGAGATTGATTTTAGAGTTCTGATGAAATCATACTAGTGATGCCTAAAATCTTAAAAACCTTAATTTAGAAACGTTCCTAGTTATAGGATTATTGAGTAATGGATCAATGGTCCAATAAGACTAGTATATTCATTACATGCTCTAAAGTAGAAGGTAGCCGATCTCACAGTTTTTGTGAAGAGTTACTAATGTAAGAGCATAGGTGCTCATATGGAATGAGTATGTTGAACTGACTCACTAGAGGAAAACTTAATGGATTCTAAAATAAATATTAATAAGTTAATCATCAGTTGATAGTAGGTGTAAATAATCCTTGGACTTGAAATTATCATAATACATTATAATTGTTATATTGAGGTTTTGATCTACTTATTAACACGATTCTCTGAGATGTGCATCGAATATGTTGGACCCAATGACACTCTTATCGAGGCGGTGAGTAATCAATAAGGGATCGGTTACTCCCTATGGAAGGAGAGAATGTCCTATGTATTCTATTTAGTATTGACTCAGAAAATCTCTGACTAGAGTAGTGTGAAAATTGGAAGAGAGTTTCCGTTATTTCAAATTGAATTATTATTTAAGAATTGGAAAATATGAATAAGTATTAGTGTTTGACATTTATCCATACCCAAACTTATTTGAGATATTATATAACCAAAACATTTAAGTTTTTAATTATACAAAAACTGATCACAAAGGCATTCAATTCTTTAGATTGAACTCCTCACTATTCGGGTAGTCATGATACGTTGCTGCATATCAATCTTGACTTGTAAGTCTACATGACTAAGAGTTAATCAAATAATCTTATTAAAGAGTTTAATGAGATTAATTAGACTACAATTATTGAACATACTGCTGGCTTAGTGTGGAACCCAATAGGTCACACACAATACGTATTTTTCTCATAACCAAAATTTAATAGATTTAAATTTGAATTAGGCAGTTGAAAATTTCGCCAGTAGAATTAGCTCATAATAGTCACACACCTTATTGGACAATGTTATTAGGAATCTAAATATTTAACTGGATTATAACGATTAATAAGTAGTCTTGGTTACACGTGCACAAATATCGTGTCCATTGGTCTTACCATTTCATAGAAACAGAATTCTTTACTACAAATTTATATTTATATATACATCCATATATACTTATATAGTAAAATAATGTTTCAACAATCGATGAATTTCTTGCTCTCAACCCTATGAGGGAGAGTATGGTGCATTTCCTAATATCGAACCATCGGTGAATATCATTTTTCTCCTTCTCCTCAAATTTTTTATTCTAATATTTCCCCACAAATTTTAAGACTTCTTTATTTACATTCTTTTCATTATTTATCAATTTCTTTCATCCCTTTCTAGATAAACATTCTATGATCGAAAAATTTATATATGAGAGAAGAAATGATAGTATAAAACTGCAAAATGTTGTCTTTTTATAAGGCATCTTTTAAGCTAATTTTTTAGTATTTTATTATTTTTATATAAGATGATACAATTATATAAAAAAAAAGTGCAGTTACATAAATGCGCTAATTTTATAAAATAAGAAGAACATTAATTTGGCAATTGTGCATATTATCATTCGTAATGTTTCTTTGGTTGGACATATTACTATAATTAAAATAAATGCATAATTATTTATAAATAAAAAACATTTAATTTCAATCCCTTTCTTCATCCATAGGGTGATTATAAAGAGTATGGTACACACATATGCGTTTGTCTTTTTTCATGACTTACACAATTTAAATCAAAAAGTAATATATCACATTTTTATTCAGAAAAGATGGGATGATTAATGATAAGTGAACAAAGTTATATTTCTTAGATTTGATTTGACCTTTGCATTACTCTTATTAATTTTTTATACACAAGTTATCTTCTTTAACTTTTTTCTTCCTGCAGCAACGTGCGGACTGATTCTAGTATCTATATTCTTAATATATAAAATAGGGTTACAACCTATTACAACCTCTTTAGCTCGCCACCTGGCAACACCTTAACTAGCCACGTGGCAGCTTCTTATGAAGTTCTTTTTTTCTTTTTTTCGAAATTTTTATCCTATACAAACCCTCCATGCTTTAGTCCTTCGTTTTTTATCTATGTTTCCATTTTTTATTTTCCCTTTCATTTTTTTTGCACGAGGATATCAAGTAAGATCTTTTACTTTCTAAAAAAACCTAAAAAATAATTTGTCTTCCCATATTGTACGACCTATACTGGAACTATCTTTACTTTTCACATTATTGTATATTCTCTTAACCATCATTTTATTTTAACAAATTATAAATATTAGCATTCTTAACAATCTATATCCCACTGCGAAGCGCGGATTTTACACTAGTAGATATAAATGAAAGGTGGCGAGGGATGTAAGTTTAGAGTTTTCGGAGAGAGAATCTTTTCAGATTCTTTCCTTTAGAGATAAAGGTTCTCTCCTTTTACCGAGAACAAAAAGTGTTGAATTGAAAATAGATAAAAGACTATAGCAGTCATACTGAGGAATAGTTTCTCAATTCTTATGAGTAACCTGGAATGAATAATGTGGAGGGCATGCACGTATGCATCTATTAAAGGATTGATCCAAAAGGTTCGTAATCAAGAAAATTGATTCTTGTGGGCGGCATCAAACATTGTCAACTTGAGGATTATAATATAAGAACTGAGTCAAAGTCCTTGTGGATATGACATTAAAACACACTCTTTAATGGTAAATCCAAAACACTTCGAAGTGACCATTGGAATTGGGAATGAAATTTTTTGAAAATTAACCTTTCGCTAGGCCATGATTCCTAACATGTACAATGCCATGGAGATTAGTCGAACGAAGTTCAGATGCTTGCGATATAAAAAAAAAATAGAAGCGTGTGTTGATTTCTTCTGGTCACATTAAAGGATTTGCCCATTTGCTTTCATTTGATTTCAAGGTAAAGAAGAGCGGTGATGGCTAGTGTTTTTCATATAGTTATGGTATATATCATTTGAACATATATTATGTAATCTATCTATTACTATAACGAAAGAGTAAGATGATTTTCGTCTCACTTTTAACTTTCTCATTTCTCATTTTGCCTATTGTATATAAGAGAGTAAATTATCAAATTGATACTTAAATTTGTAGTGAGCTATCAGTTTAGTCCTAAAAATTTCAAAACCATCAATTTGATTCTCACTATGTAATTCCGTCAGTCAATTTGGCCAGACGTTAAAACACCATTTACGAATGTTGATGTGGATGGTGACTGCCATGTCAGTGGGCCCCACAATCAATAAGTGAATAAACTTATATTTTATTTTTTAACTTTAACTATCTATAACTTGCTACGTGGTATGTGGGACCCGCTGATGTGGCAGCCACCATTGCCATCTATATCAGAGCATCTATAAACGACATTATAATGTTTGGACCAAATTAACTGATGAAATTAAATAGTGAGGACTAAATTGATGGCTTTCAAACTTTGAAGATTAAATTGACGGTTCTTTGGAACTTTGACTACCAATTTGATGGTATACTCTATATAAAAAGTGAATTATTAATAGTTTTTAGATAGATAACAAAATAGGATATGGTAGTAAATTTAGCTCATTCTCCACTTTTTTCTCCAACGTAAGCCTAGCTTTGTTGTGATGCGAATCAATGTAAAAAAACAATACAGCAACATTAGTCTGGACTCTCACGACAAGAAGAGAGAGTTGTAGGAGAAAGTCTTGTATTTTATCACGTAACAGTGTTTAGTGATACCAACCAATAAAATATTCAATCGTTATAATAACTCCAAGGTTTATTGTTTAAAAGGTCACTCTAAATCAATTTGATAAAAACTCTCCTAGAAGCGTGTGCTGTATGAACTTGACTTTGGAGGACACGAGTTTCTTGAAAACTAGGCCTTTGGTGGAGGAGCTACACAAACAAGGCAAGTGCTGAGTTCTTGTTGTTGAGTACTCATGATATGTTTACAACTAAGAAAAAAATCTTAAATGATCCTACCTCACAATGGCGTAGTGAGAAAAAACTCCATTAAATTAATTTGATTAGTAGTAATTATAATAATTGGATTATTAATACTAGTTTGTTCGTTTGTTACATTTTGATTAGTGTTCATCATGACACGTGATGAGGTGAAATCACCTAAGAATTTCTCCTAAACCCAATTTGTTGATAGAATTCTTTGTCACAATATAATATATAATTCATATTGTTTACCAGCTTAAATCTTTCCGTTTTCATTTGAACATATATTATGTAATTTATCTATTACTGTGTCGAAAGAGTGAGATAATTTTCGTCTCGCTCTTAACTTTCACATTTTACCTATTGTATAAAAAAGTGAATTATTAATGACTTTTTATGTGGATAACAAAATAGGATGTGGAAGTAAATTTAGCTCATTCTCCACTTTTTTCTCCAGCAACTTGCCTCACTCTCCACTCTCTCCCTATATTTCTTGTACTTTTTATATTTATTTTTAATTCTCACTTTTTTTGTTTTCTCTTTTAATATTGTATATTTTTTAATTATGAATAAATTATCATCACTCAAAAAATTATTTACAGTTACTTTATCAAATTATATATTAATAAGTATTTTCAGTCGGTTTGATTGAGATCATGTGTCTAGTATGTATATTACATTTAAAGCCATCATTTTTTCTCACAAAGAAAATCATTATTTTGAAGTTATGAGATGTTTAATATAGAAAATAAATAGAAATAAATAATAAATAAGATTAAATTTAAAATTTTTTAATGATAAGTCAAAAGTTTGTATCTCACTATTGCCGGGTCCCGAAGAAAATCATTTTTTTATTTAATTAAAAAAACTGACAGAGTAATAATGCACGGGAAATCACAGCGCTATCCACCGAAGCTCTCCAATGGACCTCCTTCCTCCTCCTGCTCCCTGCACTTCCTTCTTCATCGACCGGACCCCACAGCTCTCTCTAAGCCGCCGTTACCCTTCACCGAGCATCCCTTCTCCCGGCCTCTCAAAGTACCGCCGGAGGGTCTCATCGGAGCTTCAGACGACCCCGGTCGGCTCCGGAAATGGCAGGGCCAGCAGCTACTCCCCGTCGGTCCCGACCCACAAGGTTACCGTCCACGACCGGCAGCGAGGGGTAGTCCACGAGTTCCTTGTCCCGGAGGTACGTCTCTGAACCGGACCCCTTTGTGGGAACATTCACCGCCAATGGCGAAATTGTTGCAGCATTTTACCGTATGTGCTGTTCTCTGAAAAGTGCTCTCTCACGGGGTTTCTCAAATGCAGGATCAGTACATTCTGCACACGGCGGAGTCCCAGAACATCTCTCTGCCTTTCGCTTGCAGGCACGGTATTGTTCTGTTATGTAATTTGCAGATGTCTTCTTGATCAAAGTTACAGAGATAGGACCGAGCTACCCCCTTCTAGTTCGATGTTTTTGACAATAACAGCTGCGCAGTATGTTTGTTTGCATAAATTAAGGATGCTTGTTTGAGCACTTCAATTCGATAGACTCTAGTTTATTATCTGGTGATAGTTATATCGGTCAAGATTTTTGGAAGCCATAAACGTTTTATGATGTTCTACAAATGTAACAGCTATACCGAGATTTTCCTGAAAATTTCGGAGGCTTTTGGCATGAGCATGAACACTATTCTCTGCAGTATAGCCTCGTGAATGCATTTCAAGGGAAAATAGATTGTGCGTTGCAGGTTGCTGTACTAGCTGTGCTGTCCGTGTGAAATCTGGACAGATCAGGCAGCCAGAAGCGCTGGGGATTTCTGCTGAATTGAAATCAAAGGCATGTCTGATATTGGCTTTTCAATTGTCTCTTTAGCAATGTGCTGTTTCAATCGTGCAACTTAGCTGCTTTTTTTCCTCTGTCGGTGGAAGACATGTTTCCTGCATGAAAAAGGAAAATTAAATTTGTTCGTATGTTCTTTACTTGGTTGGTTTGTTTCATTAAAATTGGTGCAGCAGGGTTATGCACTTCTCTGTGTCGGTTTTCCATCATCAGATCTTGAGGTTGAAACCCAAGACGAAGATGAGGTAAGAGATGCAACATAAAATTTTTCTGGAACTTGCGAAGCTTGGCATCATTTCCTGATGCTCGTTTTTTCTTTTAAATTTCATGGCATTTGCAGGTATATTGGCTTCAATTTGGACGATATTTTGCACGAGGACCAGTTGTAAGTTGTCCATTGCCCAGAAATCCTTATAGCTAGACCTGAGAGTCGTAGTTCATAGAACATGAAATGTCTCATTTCAATCACATCTGATGATTTGCTTGACTCGTTTTTCTGATGTTGCAGGAACGGGATGATTATGCTCTAGAATTAGCAATGGCAGATGAATAAGAATGTTGAGGCTTGGAAATTTCCTCCAGGTCGACTGAGCTCTATTCTAAGACCCTTTTGTCTACTATGTACACCTCGTTAACTGTCAGAAATTTTCATATCTGAATCTGCTGAATAGTAACTGCTCGATTTCAGTGAAAACAATTCATGAGTGCACAAATTATTGCCAAAACTCTCCATGTCCAGCCATTCTCTGCTGGGATGCAAATCTATGTTTGCTGATTAAAGTACTTATTATCATTGCTCTGATTCTGGACTACTGTAGTGAAATACAGAGTCCCATGGGATTGTGCCCTTAATACTGGCTGTGCTAGCTTGTGTGCTTCAGTGTTAAATTTCTCTGGTACAGAGTGATGCAAATATGATGCCATGCCCACAAAAAAATTGACAAGATTGGAACATAATCTGGGTATACCACATAAAATAGGATTATTATTTTGAAATATAAAATATATGTTTTAGAAAGAAAATCCAGCAAAAAAAAAAATCTAGCATTAATTTTCACCAGAGAGGGTAATCTAGAGGTACGAAATTCACTCTTAATCAGCTCGGAAAGTACAAGATTGCATTTGTGTCAAAACTCTTGCTAGAAATGTGTTGCATGAGTCTGATTTTGGAGAACGCTAGGTTTAAAATTAGGCATTTGATAGAATTACACTAACTTAAGTACAGATATATTTGTAATTGAATACGGTAATCCTAACACTGAATGTGACTGGACAACTATGGGTAACTTTCTATTTTAGTCAATTTCCATTTCTAAGAGAGAAATTGGGCCTAATTGGGCCTACTTTTTTACTGTCTGATGGGCCTATTGCTGCGGCTCAATTTTGACCAAACTGTTCCATTATCATAACCATTATCTTGTCCTTGCTTGCCATACCTCTATTCCTATATTGGAAAAGACTTTCAAATTTCAAAACTGCTCTCCTCTTTAATTAGCCCTATTACTTAGAAATTTTTATGGCTCTCTAAAAATATCCTTTGATCAATAGAAGGGACTATTTTATCTTCTTACAAACTACGTCCCTCCCATCCCACTCATTCCCATTTCTGCGATTGGGTTTTTAGTCAATTCGTTCAATTCATGTTTGACAATTTTTTACTTTTTTTACTTTCCAATTATATTCGACGATATTCACCATACATGACACGGGTCATTCTATAGCATTTCTGTATGTCAGGAGTTCTTACCATAGTGGGGCTCCCTCAATTGAATAGCTTAGACTGGTGAGTGAGAATAAATCCAATTTTATGAAGTAGAATGATGCTCAAGAGCCTCTCGACTTTCCTCGAGCGAAATGCAGAACGCAACTCGATTGTCGCATTGACCATGAAACAGATCACGCGTGGATAAAAGTGGAATTAATTTTCTATGGCTCATGGACTACGGAAAAGTTGCTGAAGTTAAAAATTGATTTCACGATGGATCAAAACAACCCGAGAGACTCTTACAATTGCCTGTTTTCTAAGGTGTGTGTCATACTGTATTAGAGTTTCATGTGAAGATAACGATAAACCCACCAAGGTACTCCTGCATATCTATATGCGTATACCACTTTGCGCATGTAATTTTTCTTTCTCTGTCCAAGCCGGTTCGGCTCACTACGAGTGGGAATGTACTGAAATTAATTTTTTTATTCGCAAGACTCAAATTTGAGATATTATTTAAGAAGAAGAGATATCGAACCATTTTAATTAACTCGTCTGTTATGGGTTACTTTTGTTTTTTTGGTAGTGAAAGAGTGGTTATGTAAAGTGGAAGAGATATCTGCATAAAGAGGTCCATCTTTATCTCCTTGGTTGACTACTCATGTCTTTGGCTTGGCTCATCCTCTCAATTTTGGTCATCAGCTAACAAGACTTTGCTTGGCAGGCAGGACTGATCCAGAAGCACTATATAAGGGAGTGAAACTAAACAAAGTGTGATATAATGGATTACGGGGATGAAATTCAATAATTTAGTCAAAATATAGGTAAAAATAGTAAGATTTATATGCAAATTTAAGGGTTTTTTCGAGTCACCCTCTGCGCCTTTTAAATCCATCCTGGTAGCATCATCCTTCTGTTTTTGCCCTAGATCTAATTACAGAAGGATTTTCCATGTAAACTCTATGAAATGTGCATGCTTTATATATGTGATAAAGACATGGGAGTTTTATATGTTTATCAATTCTTACAAGTGACTCCTAGATATTTTGAAATGATAAATCGAGTCCTATATATTGCCCGTGCTATAATATCTAGTCATTTCTATCACCTACCATTAGTTTAAGCTGACGTACGTTAATTTTACGTTGACATCATATCAGTTTAACGTAATGGTAGATGACGGAAAAGACTCGATGCTGTAACGCGAACAACATAAAAGACTTGATTTATCACTTTGAAACATTTAGGACTCGCTTGCAAGAACCGACAAATATATAGGAGTCCCGATATTTTACTCTCTTTTATGTATTGTCAGGGACATAGGAAGAGGAAAACTACGGTTGGAATTCTTAGCTGAAGTTTTTTTATTATTTGAAGTGAGAGAATATAAATTAGCTTATATTAGGTGAGAAGAAATGTTTAGGCGATCCTACCTTACCACGTGATTTAAGAAAGTACCAATCAAAATATGACAAATAAATAATTTAGTATTAATCACTCGAACAGAGAAGGTTTGATACAGTTGTATATTGCTTTTAACCTATACCAAGATATCTAGGTTCAACTCTCACTTGTGGAACTATTTATACTCCTCCTTTTTCTCCTTTCTTTCATCCCTTTTACCCCTGCGAGTCTCTTTTACAATCGAACACGGTCATTAAATATATATTAATCACTCAAATATATAATTACCAGAAAGATTAATCCAACACAACAATATTATTGATTCTTTACAGCTATGTGGTTGTGAAGTAGGAATATTTAGAAAAGGAAGTAGAAATTAAAGGTAATGGATAGTGGAGATGTAATAGACAGAGAAAGCTGTGAATTGTTTATAGGAAAGGGGCTTTACAAGCAACTGAAAAAGGCATATAAATGAAAGAAAAGATACATGCATTTCACTGAAATTTTCATGTCATTCTCCATATGCTTGAAACTGTATCTCTCCACCAATGGCATATATATGCATGGCCCTAGAATAGCATAATTCTATTCTAACATATTTCTCGAAATACCGAAAAGCTAGCTTGAAAATTACCAGTGATATCGAGGAAATTATGACCAAGTTCTTTGTATTAGACATAGTACGAAAACAATCGATGTATGCACAATGTTTCAACATGAATCGTATCAGATACTTGCTTATACATTGCAGACAGCAACCGTGCTAAATTGGGAACCGAAGAACTCGAAAACAGTGGCGCATCACCTTAAAAAATTCCTTTGTTTGTGAGGGTGGATAGCTAAATGAAGAATATACCATTCCATGAGCAAAGTGCAACTCATTAGTGGAGTATTAACTTTTTTGCTCACCTATCCACTCTCTAGTGATTGAAGACCACAATATTGCTTTACATAATATATACAACCTATAAAAGGAACTGGGTGTTCTCTCAAAGCACTAATTGTGCTCATTCCACTTCTTATTAAAAATGACTTTGTTGATGGAATTCTTTGTCACTATATATATAAATATATATATATATATATCATTCATATAGTTTACCACCTTAAATCTTTCCATTTTTATTGGTAAAAGCTGAATAAGAGTAGTTCCATCAGTAATAAATGATACTATTACGACAATTTTGCTAACTATCGGAAAAACCACAAGTCATACTGACGGTTTTTCTCTTCTGTTACAGAAAACTGACATATACTCACGGAAATGTTCCTCCAAAAAAATCTGTCAGTAAATGACAATTTGTTTGTAGTGCAATCATGCCGCTCTCCCCTACACATTGTTCAAATTTTCGTGTTCAATATTGAATGTATCAAATGTACTGATAAATAAGTGCAAGCACGACCTGTGAGCGTAGTACGTATTCTCTCAAACAAGTGTAACCAAGTGAATAGCAGTGATAACGGCGCTAATGATAGTACCGGTTGTTCAGTCTTACATGCTCGCTATTGAATACAAAAGTTCGACCATTATAAAGTCAGGTAACTGAATCGCCACGACGGCTGTGCTCTTTTACCAATCGAGAAAAGCAATAGCAGGAGCCATGACAAACCTCTCTAGGAGAGAGTCTTGTCTATAACGTCAACCAATAAGATTAAACTAATTTTTTAGGAGTTTTTATAGAAATTTTTTTAAAAAAATAATCCTAAAAATGATTTAATATTTAAAGAAATTTAATTGAAGTGCTCTTGGCGTTTTTCCCCCTTTCAATTTCCAATTTTCAACGCTCTCTTTTTATTGGAGACAATTTTAAGTAAAGCCGCCGACTAGGTGTGGAATGCTCCCACTTTCATCGATCATGTGCTGGCGGCTACTTTCTTATCAGTTTCTTTACCTTATTCTTGTAACCTGTTTTCAACCAAATATACTATTACTTTAAGGGAAGGTCTCTCTTTTTTGTGTTACTTTTCCTTCCCATTTTTACCCTTTATGTATTAAAATTGAAATTTTCCTAACCCTTAAATTAGAATGAAATAGGGGTATGATTGTTAATTCAGCATACATAACTACTCAGTCCCCTTCCTTCTTTTGTCCCATTTAAAACTCCCAATCTTCACCGCCGCACATTCATTTTCCTTTGTGATAGTTCTTTCAATTCTCACATTTTGCTTCTAACTTTTTTGTCACTGATCCTTGCATAGCGCTGGCCGCAGGCCGGTTTGGGCCCGGAACCGGCAAAAATCGGAACCGGCCCAAAACTGCCCTCAAACCGTGAGGGCTAAGGTTCAGGGCCGGTTCCAGCTGCCTTAGAAACAGGAACCGCCGGTTTCGAACCGAAACCTGAACCGGACCGAAACTGTAGAGAAGTAAAAAAAAAATTGCCTAACCCCCAGTGGCAGGGGTCCAAACCGCCGGTTCTAAGCTGCTGGTTCGGAACCGGAACCGTCCGGTTCCGAACCGCCCCTGAACCGTTCAAAGGAATGTTCAAGGCCGGTTCCAGGGGGCCATGGAACCGGGTTCGGAACCGCCCGATTCCTTAACCGTGGCCGGGGCTATCCTTGCATACAGATTACAAATTCTAATTTCATTTATACAATCCACTTTTGTAACTATTAGATTTATAAGTCAAAAATGAATATTTGCTTGAAAAATTAATTGTACATTATTACTCTCTTCAATAGTATATGAACAAATTTTCTAATAATTTTTATTTAGTTGAAAAACTGTGCATAACACGGGTAAAAGTCTAGTTATTATTAAATGCAAGGACCAATTTAGGAATTCAGTGTAGGGGCAAAAATCAAAGTTAGGGTAAAATGGTGGATCAATGGAAGTGGAAGGAGATAATTTTATGAAAATATTGACAAAATTAAAAATATATATACACACACATAATATTTTAAAAATTTTCTTGAGTACAAGAGAACGACCGTAGCCCATGCCTCTTTTAAATCCAACCATGGACAAATGGACGAATGTATATGTTTCATATTGTTTTTCGAATCGGAAGCAATGGATGTCGACAGGGATGGATCCAAAAAGTTTGTATAGGGGTGAAACTCTATAGGGAATTAAGGCGAAGAATTCGTGGGAGCGAACTATGTATTGTTCAATAAAAAGGGGACAAAATCAAGCAAAATTTGCATAGAATTTTATAGAATTTTTCGAGTTCAGGGGGGCGATCGCCCCCCGCGCCCCCCCTAAATTCATCACTGGATGTTGAGGCTAGTTAAAGCATATGGTTATTCCTTGCTCAATACGGATCGACCCAAGATTTGATGAGTGCGTAGAATTCGATTTTTAAGTTAATCATAATCGTTTCTATACTATTATATACAAATTTTTACGAAGTGGTGTCTTTTTCATTTTTCATATTTGCCCTCAATATAATCTACATATTTAAAATTTCTTACATGTATCGAATTTCCATATTGAGAGTAAAATATCCATCTGATTTCTATATTAAGGGTAAAATAATAATTTCAGTTATTTTCCCCTCACTTCATATTTACGATCTTAAAGATAAAAATCCTTCCGTTCACTGTTGCACTCTACATCACTCAATATCTAAAATTTTAACAGCAAAAATATGTCACGTAATTGTAAATTTAAAAAGATAAAATTGACATAGTATAATAATGAAAAATGAAAATATTTCACTTACTACCGTAAGCTAAGAAATTTCAAATGAATTAAATTGTAACAAGTTATAAATAAATGATCTAATTATACAATCTATTTCCAACATTTCACATTTATTTATTTTTATTTTTATTTTCTTTTCATATATAGCACGGGTCCATGTCTAGTAAAATATCATATATGTTGAGAAATTGGGTCATATGCTATGTCACTCACCATCAACTCAAAATTAATAAATTCTTTTGTTTTTTTTTTTTAACCGGTGTAACTTCATATGTTTAACTAGGCTCAGGACCTCCATCATATCCCAAAAAAATCATGAAATTTGGTTGTAGAAATACATGTAAAATACGAAGATACGCCTTTTGATTTTAAAAACATAAAAATGAAGTGAAAAACATGAAAATGAAAAGAAAATAAATTCAAGACACGTTTACATCTACATTAATGTAATATTTCTAACTGTGCTTGCAAGAGTTTCGGTCTCATTTCCACCTAAAAGATATAACTGACATTGAACCGGATATTTTTCTTCTGGTCTCAAGCGAGGGGAACAACTACCATGGGATGGGCCTTATCTTCTATCCCTGAGCTAATGCATGAGTCGGACTTTTTCTGTACTTGATAAACTAACCACGAGCGGAACATTTTTGTTCCAGTCTCTCTAGCCTAACGGGCCACGAGTTTCATACTCGGACTTGGTGCAGTATTAGATCAAAATTGACCCACTCTAATGCCATGTAAAATTTTCACTAGGCATACCAGAGTCTTGTACATGCTTCTACTTAAAAATCTAGCTATTAGGTGGTGTTGTCCAATTATATTATAAACCCAAATTTCTTTTTCAATCAAGTTAATGTGAGATTTAACAATTACTTTTAACTTTATTCTTTTCTTTCTCTTTTTTTCCTTTTAAACTCAAACATTTCTTACAACCGAAAAGCTTCAAACAAGGCATTGCGAACACGATGGATGGCTGATGGAACTCTTAAATTTGGACTATTGAACAGTGATTAAAAGATTGTGAAGATATTTTCCCCAATTTTGCCATAAATTGTTGAAATTATGGTAGGGTCAGATTAATATCTATATTGATAATTTTTTTTCCTGTCTTTCTCCAATTTTAAATATGATATTCATCAAGCCAAAGTTATTTGGGATTATCATTGTTGAATTATATTCTCGCGAGCAGACCATTGTCGAAGTTGGCGACTAGACCAAGAGGAGACAGCCATGTTTGCAAGCTTACATCATGAGTGGACTACTGGAAATAGGTTTAGGTTTATCTTAGAGATTGTCGTGGTCAAGTACTTATATATTATATTATTAATAGCATGCCTTCCAAGGAACTGGGTTCATTTCAACCAAAAAGTATAAACTATTATGTGATAATATTCAATTATCTTATAAACACATTACTATTATATGATAATATTCAATTATCTTATAAACCCATTATAATTGTCTCGTATGACTGATGTGGGATCTAACACCCAGTATAAAGAAAACTTTATTTTATCATCTAACATTTATTGACAAATGGTTTGTCGAAATTCTATCGACAAATTGTCACCGATCAATTGATAAATGAAATGTATTCAAGCAAAAAAAATTTTAAATGACTTTTTAGATAAATTATTGACAAATTTCACTATCAATAATTTCAATGACAGGATTTAGTCCAAATTTTATCAATATTTTAATTTTCAAATAACTTATCGATAAATTTTAGAAAAGTGAAGTTTGTTGGTAATTTTTTTAAGTAAACATTTTCTACATATTATAGACAAAATCATTTATCTATAAATTATGGAAAGTTTTTACTCCTATATCTTTTTCCCCTATACCTCCATGTAAAAAAAATACAATATATGTTGATAAATTTCAACTTGAATTAGTCGATCCACTAATAGATTAATCTCTCATATTGATAATTATTTAAGATAATGATTTTTCTCTACTTACTAGATGTAAAAGTGATCAAGTTAAGAGATTTTTTTCTTCAAACGGTAGATCCTAATTTTTCAATTATTTTTCGAAAACTACAAGATCATATTGAGGATAATGAAAATCAACAACCATGATTACGAATTTTTTGAATTCCAATTTTCAATATAAGAATGAATTAAATAAAAAATAGCAAAACCAAATTGATTATATTAAGACACATAAAGTCAATTTTTTGGATCAGGTTGGATTAGTTTTTTTTTTTTTTTTTAGTTTTTCATTTGCAGCCTACCATTCACAAAACTTGGATATAAGAGCATAATTAAATTAGTAAGTCATATTAAATGATCTCAACCATTGTATGTTATTTAATTTAAATATAATTATATTTAATAAGATAACAAAAGTAGGCATTTGTTCAGATGGTAAGGCCCTCAATTTACAATTAGCAAAGCGAAGTTCGATTCTCTATATGAACAATGTCTAAAAAGGCAAATATCCTGTAGAGGAGATTGGCTCCTGAGCTGAGCTTGAAAAAAAGTAAACAACTTGGGGATATGGATTGGCTTTCAAGCTGGCTGACAACGATCAGTTTTGATAAATTTTTTTTACAATTTCAATAACATATATGCTAATCCTTTTTATCAGTAAATATAGAATTTCTTGCAGTGAGCCCCTCTCACATGCAGCATTTTTAAGGGGCTCCTACTATCAGAGCGAGTCGATCATGAACTCACACCGCGACCAAGCTTGAGTGTGGAACTTGTAGTCAGTTTTTCAAGTACGGAAAAAGTTCAACTCATACATTAGCCTGAGGATAGAAGAAAAGGCCCGCATCATGATAGATTGATCCCCCTCATCAAAGATCGGAAGAAAAATATCCGACTCAATGTTAGTTCTTGAGGGCATTGCCATGTGAGGGTGAGTATTGAGAGTTGAATCCCATATTAACTAGGTTGAAGAAGAAACTTGGGTTAATAAGAGAATTGGGTACCACCACCACATATTAGCTTAGACTTTTAGATAGAACAGGCTCTAAACTCTTGTGGATTCATGCGAAAATTTTACAATCAACACTAGAAAAAATCATCCTTCTTTAGAGGAAATATATCTAAAGATCATTGCTCTAAGACCTTGACATGTAGCACTGATTTTATTTACTGAAAATAAAATTGAGAAAGTGGAAATCAAGTGCAAGAAGAATTTTCTTCCACACCTCCAACATAACACATGTTTCCTTGATAATGACAAACACATTGAGACATGAAGTCAACCCTGAAAAAAGAGGAACATGTACATAAGAAAATGGGGATGGGATAAGCTTTCTTTCTTTTGTTTGAATTTATATTTCTGATGACAATTAAATGAACAAAAAAAAAACATGTGTAGTATAGTTGTATTTAGATAGCAACAAGTGCTTGAGAGAGCTGCAAGTGTGGCAAGGGTTTAGTATTGAGATACAATATCTAATTTGATAACATAAGATTTTTTAGAATTTTATAGAAAAAATCTTAAAACAGTTAATTTTATTAGTTTGTGAAATCACGTAAATACTATCACTTGATATATTTCTTACATACAAGACTTTCTTTAAGATTTGAAGTTTGACTCTTTTTAGTGAAACTCTCATTTCTCATTGTTTAAATTTGGCTTTTGTTGGTATTTCCCTTTGAACACATGGAGCATTTGGAACCAAGCATATATTGTAGAATATATTAATTGAATTCTTTCCTTTTTTATAAGTATTTTGACTTGCATTTTAGTTTTTTTTATGCTACAATTATGACATTATTGGTGGTGGTAATAAATTGCAAAAAATGATGTTTGCATTGATGGATCTAATAAATCCAATCATCTAGATGATTGTGATAATTCAGATGTTGGTCCCCTTCTAGATCGTACAAAATGTCCCATCTATTCACCGCATAATTTTCAAAACCGAACTGTCCTGGGCACTGGTTGGACTTGGGAGTCGGTGACCAGCTTGGTCTAGTTTTATAATTAGTCCCATACGTAGATTGAATCCAATTAGATCTCTACGAACTGATTGACTTTCAAATATTTTATAACACCAATCAAAGAATTCGCCGTTTACCGATTAAATAAGAAATTAAAAGAAAAAGATACTTTTGATCAACAAACTTTTTAAAATTTCCCCCAGTCATTTATTTAGTACCATTCTTATTTTCAACCTTCTATGCTTCACGCTTTAGGCCCACTGTTTTTTTTTCCATTTAAAGAATATTCTGTCCAAAATTTTATTTTGGACTATAATATTATTTTGAAAATTAGGAAAATAAAAATTCGGGAAAAAAAAGGAGGATAGAATCAAACGGAAGAAGTGCGATGGGGAGTTGGGACAGCCCCACACTCGAAAATTGTGATTCACGATTTGGGGAAAAAAGGAACCCTAAGTTTTGTATATTTGTTAATTTTTATAAGTGAGTTCTAAATATTTTAAAATGTTAAATCATATCCTATATGTTACTTGCATTTCAATATCGGATCCTTTCCGTCACTTACCATTACTTTAAGCTGACGTGTGTCAATGTCACGTGTTAATGATACGTCGGTTTAAAATAACAGTAGGTGATTAAAACAACTCGATGTTGTAAGGTGAGTGACATATATGATTTGATTTATCACTCTGAAATATTTAGAATTCACTTGTAAGAATCGACAAATATATAAGATTCGACAAATATATAAGATTGCCGATATCTTTCTCTCCTTTGAAAAAATACCGATCCTTGTTGACCAACCACATTATTTAACCATAGCACAGTTGTAAAATTCATATCTTGTTCAAAGATATATAGCATGCGCACTGAACATAAAGATGCTAGATAAGATTATGTGAGAACACTATATACATATATATAACTATAAGGACGGATTTAGAAGATTTAATAAGTTTTTTTGGATGAAATAATATAATTTAATAAAAATATAAATAAAATTATTAAAAATAAAAAAATATACAAAATGAATGAATTTTGTATAAGATTTAATAAGTTTTCCTGAGTTAAGGGTTAGTCACCTCGTGTACCTCTAAATCCATCTTTACAATATATAATTTTGTATATATATATATATATATATGTATAAAACCTAAGATATGAATAGGGAGCAATAACATGCTAGAAATATGCCCTAGCTGGTAGTTGTAAAATTTTTGCAGTAAAATTCCTATGTGTTTGGCTTTGTAGGTAACTAAGTCATATAAATTTAAAAATGACTAATTCGGTCATATAAGATTGGTTTCGTTATACCTTCAATTCAAATTGTTTCTGTTTTACGTATGTGGACTTCATACCTTTAATGTAATCTTTAACGGAACAGTAACGATTTGGATTAAAAGTGTAATATAATTGATCTTATATAATTGAATTAGTCATTTTTAAATTTACAGGACTTGACTACTAAAAAGTCAAATGTAAAAGACCGTTAGTGTCACTTTCCCTTTTCTAGTGTGAGATTGTTTACCTCTCTTGCCACTCCTCTCACGTGTAACATGAATGTTAAATGGATATGAAACAGTGTATTAGATTGTTACCTATCTTTAGTACCATGACAAATATTGTTAGTACCCCGTAAAAGATTTGGTCCACTTCTAACCAATAACATATGCTTATAATTCGAGATATACATATCATTTTTCCCTTTTTTTTTTTAATATATGTTTTGATCGAATTGATATAAATATTTAACTTTTTCGGTGCAAATGTCCGGTTAGCTTCCTTGCCTAGCCCATAGGTGGGGGCAGGGAAAAAAAAGATCAAGACAAAGTTAGTCGTTTCTAGATCCCTAGAAATCGAGAAGCGGAGAATCGTTAAATTTGCAGCACTTGGTCAGCCTAAACGCATGATTGCTTCAGTCTCTTAAGTCAAAAAGTTCCATTAAAATTAAAATTTTGCCTTTGGAACTGGAAGCATATATATATATATATATGTTTGTGTCTTGCCTATATAAACAACTACTTGATTGATCTCAAATGTCTAGAGTATACACACATATTTTGGATGTGCATACCAATATCCAGAAGTCATTTGAATTACTAATTAATTCAGTTCAAGCGAGTTAGTCTATTAAGGATAAAACTCTTTAAATATGAGTTTTCTCCATTGATAAAGACTCAACCTGAGACTTTTGTTTGAGGCGAATAAATGCATTTTCACGTGAACCAGCTCATGTTGATTCAGTTAATAAGATTTTAGCAACTGCTCCTATCGGTTTAATATTTTACCCACACATAAATAACTAACGGATGACATGTAATGGTGAACATAATCGAATATAATTGGAAATAATAAAAAGTTATTATCGTGAATTAAACAAATCAACCGAATGGTCCCCATTCCCACGTACCAAATCTCTTTGAATGATAAAATATACGAACATACAATTGAAAAAATAATATCACGTCAACAAGTAGCTTTGGATAATTGCGGCCGTAGAAAAATTCATACCCAATTTTAGAATAAAATTATCATGGGGAAAAGAAATGACAATTGGTGAAATAACTGTTTTAAAATAATCGAAATTTTAACAAAGAAATCAGAACTATAAGTAAATTATGATGAACGATAGTTTTAAAATTAGAAAAAGAGACCAAAATTATCTAATAATAGTGATAAATAAAATAAGCAGTAGCAAAGCGCAGTTTAGAAAGGTCAAAACTTTCATCTATGAGGTGATTGTCGATTTAAATTTCCACAAGACATAAAAGAAATTCAAAATTTTAAGTTAGTAGTTGTTAGTGTCCTACCTCTTATAAATATATATGTATAGATGTGTGTATAGACCTGCGCCATTAGGATAAATCATTGAGATACTGAAAATCTGTGATTGAAGTCATCAAAGTGCAGGACTTTTATGAAAGGTTAAATCTTTTCAAAATTAAAGACTGACCACAATTAGTGGAAGTCTAATGGCTGTCCTTCCATTACTAGCTAGCCTGAGTGTAAACTATTCTTTTTCCCACGAGCGTAGCATGGCAATGAGAAAAGTGAAAACAGTGAAAATGGAATCCAAGACATCCTGGTATCCAAATCAGTAACATATGCATTGTATAACGGGCAATCGAATCGTTAATACCGCTGTAATCTTTTAATGTTGTGAAAAATAACACTATTTTCCCAAAAAAAATATGTTTTCTTGGAAGAAACTTTTATACCTCTTATTCTCCTTTTTTTGTTCCTTCTCCTACCTCTCCACGGTCGATTCATCTCCCTCTTGACTGAAAAAAAGTCAGTAACTCCACCAAAAGAAGAGTGAACCGTAAAGGGAAATGTGCGATCAACTCCAATTATATTCATCCAAGAATCCTGCTGTTCTGTTTGATGGACAGAGCTTAAAAGGCATTGCAAATATGTCACGTGAAGAATCGGTTAAGTGGTGCGAGTATAGTGAGGTCGATCGATCAATCGATCAGCTTTTGCTTTTTATAGTAACTGTGGATTTGTAGGACAGAGTGGCATAAAGCATTCGCCCTCGAGTGCTTCGACGCAGGATCGAATTTGCTTTGAGGAAAGGCAGTAGTTAGGATTCAGTCGCTTTCATTGCCAATAGCAATACGAATGGATTGATATGTGCTTTCCTACTAGATTCTACGTGTCCAAGTGCTGTTGAAACTAAGCCTTTCTTTATAGGTAATTGCTGCAAAAAATTCAATTGAGCACTAAGTCTCCACATGTTGAGCAAATATTCAATGCATAATATACAGCAGGTTCGTTGTGTAAATCTCGCTTAAATCTTAATACATGTAAAGTTTTCACAGTATTTCAGAATCAACTGTACACGTACCAAGATCTGAATATACAACGAACTTGTAGTGTCTTACACAATTAATATTTACTCTTATATGTTGGAGCCTCCCCTTATAAATAAGGACTAATTAGTCCCATCCACTACTTGCATTGACATGGGGCCTATGAAATAATTCCCTTCTCCATGTACTTTGATTAGTTCAAGTGATTCAATAATTCGTTTTTTTTTTTTAATTCAAGATCTTGGATTTAAGTTTCGTGGATGCTGAAAATTAATTATGGGGAGACTTTTAACCACCCAAGGCGAATGCATCTCCAACCTACTTCTGTATACTTGGATTAGTTTTGATGATTTGATATTTTTCAATTAAGCAAGATATCAAGTTCAAGACTCATGGACAAAGAAACTTAATTATTGGGAAACTTTTAACTCCTATTAGGTCAATGTATCTCGAACATATTTCTACAGACTTAAATTAGTTCAGGCAGTTCGACATCTCTTTCATTTAAGTAAGATCACGTCCAAGTCTCGAGGATAAAGAAAATTATTAACGACATACTCTTAACCCTTACTGGTGGAACGATCGATTAATGTAATTTGAATATGAATTAGTCGGGATTCACTTTGGCTTCCAAATATTAGTTGGTATACGCTCGAAAATAATTATGGTCCATACATGCACGCGACAAAGAGAACCCTTGTACTACATACCAACTAGGGTACGTTCTCATATATAGTGTGTAACGTATATATTTGGTATGCCATGGGTGAGGCTCGAGCCCGCAACATGACTTCAAGTTAATATTCACCGACGCGACCAATTTCTCATCTGAGATGAGACATCTCATATACCTATGTCACATGGAATATCAAACAATCTGTACTGGGTGATTTTATTTTCTCGTATTAAAGCAACATGAAGAAGTACAAACAAGCCAGTGACCATGCCTTCATCTTGCCCATTGCTTCTGTTCAGGAACCTGGAAGGGGGATATGGTAGTGAGAAAGTCAAAAAAGGAGCACGAGTTCAGCTTCGGAAGCTTGTGGAGAAGTTCAGAAAGGTACCAACCTAAAAAAATTAGGTCAAGAATAAAGCATATTCTTGGGTATTTCGGGTGTGACACAAAATCTTACATGTAGATCCGAGTTGTTGTACGATGTAGTTTTGGTATGACGAGATCATGTGTGTGCCATGTTAGGACATTATTGCTACATACGAGACCAACACGATCTGTTAAATTTTTTCCATAAAAGAAAGTTAAAAAGGCAGTCTAGTTATCAACGAGCAAAAAATGAATATCAGCTTATTGATATGATAAGATGTCTTTTCACATTAAATAAAATATTAGAATATCATGTGATGTATATAAAAAAATACGTCTAGAATTTATTCCAATATTGGAGAAGGTGGTAGTTTTAGTCTCACTTTGATTGATTCCAAAACTACCCTTCTCACTTATTTATTTATACTTATTGAAGAATTTTTTTGATCTGAACTACTGGTATTCAGAAGCACAACAGACTTTAATTAATCCAGTTTGAATAAGAAAGGTCCACCAGGGTGTAGCTCTCATAAGATAAATTTTCTCTATTAATTGAAGAATTTTTAATCCCTCTAAAAATTTCCTCTGTCCAATTTAATTAACAACAAATTTAAGTGAATATTTCATCTTTTTACAAATCACTTTCACACTCCTATTAATTCACCTAGTAACTTCTAACGGTCGTTCTGTCTACAAAAAGTTTCTTCTACAAAATCCTCTGTCTAGCATATGCGTTCATAAGTTTCGGTGAATTTGCTTAATTCACACATAACAAGATCAGTATCTTTCCAATAGCATTTGATAATATTTATCGTGCGTAACATGTGTCACTTGCTAGTATTATTTATTACTTTGTGGGGGTTAATCTTAATATAGTTACTTTACATTCGTTTTGGAAAAAATTGACACTATCTGGTTAGCCGTTGTTACAATTTTTTCGATTATAAAAGAAATTTGTGAAATAATAAGAGTAGGAGAAACAAAAGAATAAACGGGATATAAGAAACTCACAAATGAGAATTTTTGAACCCATAATCTCTTAGTCACTATGCTAAACTCACTTTCTCTCATTTCAGCATCTTTTGCATTGATATATCAACGGCAAGATCTCTAAGGAAAAAAACACTTAATTAAGATGATTATTTTTTTTTGTTTGCACCACGCAGTATCCTTAAACTAGCTGAAGCGCACATCAAAATTAATCTGTGGTCGGGCTGGGATCCCTGAGAAAGTTCTTATATACCCTCCCAACCTAGGAATTAAGATGAACATTGAAATATAGCAATATTTAGCTAACATGACATTTCCAAAAGTATGCTTAATTAATCTATCACTTTTACATACTTCTATATCATCACATTAGAAAATCAGAAATTATTTCTCCATGTATGATGAGGGTAAGGACGGATTCAGAAAATTTGTTTAAGGAGACAAAACTCATTAAGAAAAACAACAAATTTAAGAGGAAATAAGGTAACTCAAAAAATATATATATATATATAATCATTCATGCCCACCGTTCCCTTTCCACCCTTGCTGAAGAAGAAATTGTATTCTGGGCCAAGCTTGTTCGCTTCTGTTTTGTTGTTTCTTCTTTCACTGCATTTGGTCGTAGAGGGACTGATACATAAAATTCATTCAAGAGCGAAATAACAAAATTTAATTAAAAAAAGTTAAAATTAGGTAAAATTTATATAATATTTATAATAAATTACCTGCCGTAGAGATCTGTCTAGAGAAATTCTATCATATTATTTACGAGAAAACATACTCTTCTTCGATTATTTTTCTTTTCCCTTAAAAAAAAAAAGAAAAAGGTTTTCCCACTTATTCCAATCATTCCATTAACCAAGAAGATGGCACTCAGGGTTGGCTAGAAAAGAGAAGAGCATGTGAAACCCAATTGGCATAAAATTAAACGGAAATAAAAAGAAAGAATGAAAGAAAGATCCAATTATTGGTATTCCTTGCTCGTGCCATATGTAAGTGCTTTAGTATTTTCCCTCATGATTGATGACTACTATTGAAAATGACAAATGAATACTGTAATAATGAGAAGTAAAATGGAAGTCTATCCCGTAGTAGGTCAAGCCCGGTGGAGAAAGTCGTATATGTCACATGAATGTCATGTAAGTGTTACTGGATAATGTCACAAATTAATATAAATTAGCTACATCAACATATCTGTGTGAGATAATTTAAGTGGCAAGTAAGAAATTTAAACTTTTGAAAACACAGAAACTTAAAATATAAGTGAAATTCTAAAAAATTTAAGAAATTATAAAAACCTCAATAATCAATTAGTGAAAAGATAAAAATGATATCGAACAATATAGAACATGAATCTACTGAGGGATGGATTAAGGATGGGGGTGCGCCGAGCGGAGCAATAGCCCCTAAAAGCAGGGAAAATCCTTTACATATTGTGTACATTTCACTTGATTTTGTTCAATTTTTATTAAAATATTCTATTTCAGCCCTTGATGAATTCGTTATATTAATGTCTTATGGAGTTTCACTCCCCTAAACTATTATGTTAGTGTCATATGGAGTTTCGTCTCCCCCTACACAAAGTTTCTGGATCCGTTCTTGAATCTACTGACATGGCTAATTCTACCATCAGATCAAACAATATTGACGTGATACTATGTTGCGTAGAATACTTTCTCCACCTCATGGGCAATTCAACTATTGAATTTCTTTTACATTTTATTAACTACAATTTAAATTTTGATTATAAATAACCAAACTCTAAATAATATTTGAAATCATGTCATGAATTATGTGACATCGTCTAAATAGTGCAAACAAATAGCTCAACTTAGATTTCCATAACAATTTTTTTGTCGGACTACTATTATAAGGTTATTTGCCTAGAAAAATTAGAACTATCCAAGAATTCTACGTTCTATCATGAATTATTTTTTTGTCTAGAAAATCACGAACTATCCAAAAATTTCATAATACGTTGCGAACTGTTTTTTCCCAGAAAATCATGAACTACGCTATGTTTTTCCTAATCTACCGTGTCATTAATTTTGACCATTAATTACTAATTTGTACCGTTAATTTTATTGATTGTGCAAATAGAGTATGGTGTGGTATCACACTTGACATCCATCTGGTTATAAAAATAGAGAACATCTATTCGCATATCCGTTCATAGTTCATCATTTACACATTCATCCTCATAATAAAATATAGAATTCGACAATAGTTCGTAATTTTTTAATGACCATATGGATGCAACGTATGATGCCATGCCAGACTCCATTTGCACAACCAGTAAAATTAACGAAAAAAATTAGTAATTAACAAATAAATTAACAGCGTGATAAATTAAGGAATTCTTGCATAGTTCGTATTAGGGAATTTTTAGATAGTTCGTAGTTTTTTGGACATATAACCCTTTTATATGTGGTAATATAATACCTTTTTACAAGCATAATTAATTTAAATAATCAATTTGAGCTCAGTATTTGTGATGTTAATTTATTTCCAAGCCCTTTACATTTTATTAGGTTTTATTAGAATTTAGTAGCGTTTGATTAGTTTTAAGTGCTTTCTAGTTAATCCTAAGTTTGTCAATTTTCTGTTTCTAAATTTTATGATCTTTTTACAGGTAATACTAATCTTTGACGTAAATAATGCAAATTGCACAGCATGAATGCAATGGTTGAACCAATTACAAATCGGAACTAAAACAAGAAAATTGCAACGATCGAATAAAACTGTCATAGAAAATGCCGCAACATGCCCACCTGTGTGCTGACATGTGCTTTGCTCTGTGCTGTGGATGCATCTCCGAAGGACGAAAGACATATTTTTAGGAGTTTTGGAATTCCCATGCATCAAGATCATTTCAAAAGAATATTTCTAAGGAAATGTCAGATACTCCAAATAACAGAAGAAAATAGTTTGGGATAACTAAAAAAAAATTTAGGAGTTTGAATCTTTAACTGAGAAACACTTATATCTAAAGATGTTAGATGTATACAGCGGCGGGACGAGAGGTCCTTGAACTCGGAAAAATCTGTTATATACATATATATTATGTATATTTCACCTGATTTTATCTAATTTTTGTTGAACCGTCTAATTCCATCCCATTAAATTTATCATATTATTCTTTCACAAAATTTCGCACCTAAATAAATGTTCTACATCCGTTCCCGCAACCATCCATAACAAACGTGTGGAAAGAATCTGTAGGGCCTTTCGAAATCGATGGGCGATGTACCAAAGGAATATTCTCGGCCTATTTTTAGAAACAAAATAATATTCTTCTTCAACTCTGTATGCTCTTTTTTAATTAAAACTAAAAGTCACAAAATATTATCCCACTAATGCCAAATATTCCTTTTCTTTTGCTCGAGAATTCCAAATATTCCAACCGGCAAGCGTATCATATGATGCCGTGATCTGGCTAAAAAAAGAGAAAAACATGTGATACCCAGTTGCTATATATCTTATTCATATGTATATTTGAAATGGGTCGAATTATTGACATTTTTTTCCTCGATGATAAGAGAGATCTATGAACTTAATATAAAAATAAAAAATTAAAATAAATAAATAAATACTTAACTCTCACGGTGAGAACCAAACTTAGAATATTTAAGTTGTAAGTTAAGAGTCTTATATCATTACATTAAAGTCACATCCTTAATATTTGACATTCTTGTTCGTGTCATGTAATTTTTCATTTAAAAAAGAGATATTTGATAAAAAAAAAAAGGTCCTTTTATTGCTCCATTAATTGAGCACTTACATAAAATAAACAGAAGTGAATCAACTAATAGTTCCACTTTTATTGCCATAGGTTATAGTATTTAATTTTTTAAGAAAAAAAGTTTGTGAAAGAGAGCCAATGGGTGCCGAATTTCTATTAATAATAATTGAATTCGAAATCTTTGAAGTTGAGGAAAACTTTTAAATAGTCATATCTCACTGTATTTTGATATGAACAACCAATTAAATTATTTTAATTAATAATAATTAAAATAATTACTTGGGTAAATAATACTAACTTATTCTTTTGTCAAAATCTAGTTAGTATTTTCTCGTGTCATATGTTAAGGTAGGATTATCTAAAAATTTCTCTAACTTGAGAGTGATTATACTGCACCAATCATTTTTCAAATTTTAATCAATTAGCCGTCGAAAATTTACATTATTTATCTAGATCCAATAGGTATGAGATTTGATTCTATCCCTTATATTTTTATGTATATAGTCTGATTTCTAGAAGTCGAGCTAGTTTTAACCAATACATATTCGTGCTGGATTAATTTATTTACAGCCTCTTATTTCATTCTTCCTTCTATACCCTTGATCTTGCCTATCTCCCTTGTAACTTAATATTTTAACTTGTTGGCTAAACTAAGGAAAAATTAAAAAAGAAAACAAAATTTCTTTCATCAATGACAATCTATGGCATGTAGAAACAAAAACTGTTCATTAGTTTTAAACCAAAAGCAGACAAAGACCGTAACTCTCCTGCCAACTGAGATTCTCGGATACGACTCGTCCTGTCTGACAGAATCCTTTGAGGGCAACGAAGGAGGGCAATTCGGTCATTTCAACTCGCAACACTTTCCATTCCATTGAAAGTTTTTTTTTTTTTTTGCTCGATAGTAATGAGGATTTTATCATTACTTAAAAACGAGTACATGGGTAAAATGCTCAAGTAAAAGAAAATTACATGATCAAGTTACTTCAGAATTGAAAGTTGAGAATAGAAGCACAAGCAAAAGAACAGTATCTCCGTCCGATGCTGTAGGGGATATTCTGCCTGTCCCGATTCTTTACGGGCATTATAATCTCTTCCCTCCATCCATCAGACGGGAGAGCACCCCAATGTTTTCACCTTTCTGGCTTCTTCGGAGAGAAAGTCCAGCGGAGAGAGTATAGAGAGAGAACACAGACATCGGGAAGCGAAGCTGTCGGTCGTCTCTGTGCTTGTTGCTTAGAGCAAATGTTTTCGAGGGTCTCCCATGATCTAGCTGCTGGGTTTCAGGGAGGAGCCGGGCCTCTCTGAATTCCCAGAATTTTCTTTCCCTGCAGCTTTCCTTTCCTGGCAAATAGAAGTCTCAGTTTTCCCGGGAAGTGACGGAAAAGTCCGAACCTTTACGGTTGGTTCATGGTGGGAGGAGGTCCTGTTAAGTAGTTTTGGGGCCGTATGTGGTACGAAGTTTTAATTTCTTCTTTTCAATTGTTACCTGCGAACTCTTCTTGTCATAATCTATGTTGCAGTGCTCTGCTTGTTGGTGGATTTTCTAGTAACAGACAGCACACTCTCCTCTTTTTATCTCTTATCTGAAGCTTGGAAGTTTTGATCTTTGCCTCTTGAATTGAAAGCTTTTACATGTTTGAGCGTTGATGACCGCATTTTGATTTTTCAGTACGGAACCTGCGTGTTCTCTTTTATCTAGTTGCTTAAGGTTGTTGGGGTTTGTCAGATCATGGACTTGTGATGGGCAGTATGTCCTTAGGAGCCCTCTATCAAACCTTTTCTGTACCATACATTGGACCAGATACAGTTGCGGACCGGCAAGGTTTTTTAAAATTTTCCATGTCCTTATGAGGTACTAACAGGTGGCTTCTCGTGATGATGGGACTTGTCTCAGTTAGCTCCTTCACAATTTGGGTTGAATTTTGGGGGATATTTACTTGGGGTTTCTTCAGTTTTGAAGAGCTTGAAAGCTTCAGTAATCAATGATTCTTTCATTATGCAGTGAAATGGTAGAAGTCAAACTGTGAAACCTGATATTGTAAGTTCAAGTTTAGATTGTGGTAAGTTGACAGCTGTAACCGAAAGGAAAATTGATTCACCTGCAGTTGATATTTCTCCTCAGTGATCTGTTGTCGCACTATTTGGTGACTGACTACCTCTTTTTGCTTAAGTTGCTAATTGGAATTTGCTTTGTTAGCATGTCATAATGGGCCTCAAAATTGTTGGGAATATTGTTATTTGTTATAACTGTTTAGCTTTGGCAGTACTTAAAAGCACTCAATTGCATCTAGTTGGGTAATTCAGATTTTTCAATGTTGATGAGTTTGACAGATATTTGCTTTAACCTAGTTGTTATGCTAATAGAAGACTTGTCCTTGAAATCGAGTCTCTAGTTCGCTGGTCTTAATTGTCTATGGGTATGAAACATGATCATTGGTTTTAGGTGTTGCAGCTGAAAATAGAATCTTCAATTTGAAAAGATCATATGATCTGTTTTATCTTTTCTTTATTGAATGTCAGCTGATTTTTATAATTGTTAGGTGAAGATGATATTTATCTGATGGTTTTTAATTTTGTCACCAAGTTCAAACTTAAATATTCTACATAAGTAATTTTAATCATTTTTTGTCCATTCAGTTCCCTCTAATTCAGCTATTCGGATGCCTGCTGGTTCTTTCTTCTTTATCATAATATTTTTAATCACTATACACATATTTCTTCTCACACTCGATTTTATTTCTTAACTGTGTTCAGATGAATTGTGAAAATATTAGGAAAAAGTTTGTCATAAGACACTATAAACTTTTGTAATATGAATAATCTTGTAAATTTGGAAGGTTTTTCAGTAAGTGTATAATCTTTTATGACCTTTTTACATAATGATTATAAATTTTATACTATATTATGTTTGATGCTGGTTTTTGGGTATTCAGTAATTCTAAATTAATAATGAACCTGAAATAATGATTTTTTTTAGTGTGAAAAACAGAAAGCAAACCTCAGGTTAATAAATCAAGAAAATTCAGTTTAGGACGCCCCATATATCAATGAAGACATCATGCACTTCTCCTGGCTCCAGAGTCTATGTTCAGTCTATAGTACTTCTGTCTCTGCATTGTTCAATGAAGATTTTCATCTTTGGTGCAGGTCTAAGTCCAATGGGAACTGAAACTGAGTGAATGAAACTTTGAGGAGCCGTGAATGGAAGCATTGGAGCTGAAATTGCTCCAAGACAGTTTCAATATAGCAATGAGAAAAACATATGGGGCAATTCATTGACTTCTATTGGATGGCCTAATTGCCCACATCTGAATGCACCTGTTTAATACAAATTGACTGAGGCAATCTCCTTTGTTCGAAGATAAGAAGTTTCCTTCTATTGCTGGGACAAATCTCCTTTGGCAAAGTTCTCTCAATATTGGGGACAAGAGGCAATCTTGATCAGGAAGCTCTGCTGGGCAAAGCTCCTTTGGCAATAATAAGAACTTCACAGAAAACGAAAAAAAAAAAAAATTTCCCTCTTCTTTTTCAGACTTTGTTGCCACAAAACATAGTCAGAAGTCTGTGAGTTGGAACTTATGAGTCCCTAGTCCGGCAAATCTCCTTTGGCATAGTTGAGTCCTTGTTTCACTCCTGGTTTTTTCTTGTAGAACCAGGGCAAATCTCCTTTGGCATTGGTTCCAGTCTTATTAGTCGGAGAAGTCTCATTCGAGGTACTGACTTTTAATTTCTGGACCGACTATATCTCTGAATCTATCGATATCATCTATATCTTTAGATTCTTTGATATCAACTCTGTGCGAGTACTGTTTGAGCTCAGCCAATTGGGTGCGAATTTCATGGTATTTTTCTATTCCCTTCCTATTTTTGTTTTTTCCCTTCACAGCATTGTGCTCCAAAGTCTAATGACATAGATGCATGTTTTTCATTGTGGAGCTAGGTACATATTATTTTCTGTGATCTTATTCTACCCTCGTGAATTCTTGCTTGTGGGCATTGTCTTTGTGTTGAGCTTGGTACTTACTCGCGGCTCATCCGCTCAGGTGAGAAATCTTGCTTTTGTGGGAAACCAAATTCGAAATGTTTTACATTTTTCCTAATTTAGCTCTCATTTTTTACGCCTGCCAATGACATTAATAGTGTTGGTAACAATTTTTTAGGTTTTTGGAGAATGGATGTCCTCTTTAGTGAGTCTGACTGGGACAGCTTCAGTGAGAGCAGCGAGGACCAAGAGGAACTTGACTTCATCTATGGGAATCATGCTCATAATCTCCTCTCCAACCTCGAAGAGACCATCGGGAAGATTGATGATTTCCTCTCCTTTGAGAGAGGATTTCTCCATGGAGATATAGTGTGCTCTGCAGCTGACCCATCAGGCCAGACTGGCAAAGTTGTGAATGTTGAAATGTTCGTGGACCTCGAGAGCACCGATGGGGAATTCATCAGGGATGTAAACTCGAGGAAAATTTCAAAGCTCCGGTCCATATGTGCTGGCGATCACATTATTCATGAGCACTGGCTTGGTAGAGTCGATAGAGTGATAGACTCGGTGGGCATAGTCTTTGATGACGGGGTGAGATGTGATGTCATCGCAGTGGATCAAGACAATATTGTCCCTACTTCTCCCAATCCTGTGGACGATCCACAGTTTCCTTTTTACCTCGGGCAGCGGGTACAGGTTAAACTTCCAGTTGTCTCTAGACAGGTGAGGTGGCTCTGTGGAAGTTGGAAGGGAAGCCATGAGGAAGGCACTGTATGTGATGTAAAAGCTGGTTTTGTACATGTTGAGTGGCTTGGGTCTGCTCTTGGAAATTGTCGCTCGGAGTTGCCTCCACCTGAAAAGTTGCAGAATGCAGAGGACGTGGCTGTGCTTTCATGCTTCTCATACTCGAGCTGGCAACTTGGTGACTGGTGTTCGCTCACAATTGATAATAACGTGCTTGATCATCGCAAATCAGATAATGGATTTCAGAGGAAGGACTCATCCCCAAACCTTAGGGACATCTATGTAATTTCAAGGACAAGGACAAGAGTTGATGTCATGTGGCAGGATGGGACCTGCTCACTGGGAGTGGACTCGCAGTCTCTTCTTCCGGTAAATATTGTTGATGTGCATGAGTTTTGGCCAGAGCAGTTTGTGCTCATGAAGAGTAGTTCTGAGGACCCACAGGACCCAGTGGCCCATAAATGGGGCATAGTCCGATCAATGGATGACAAAGAGAAGACTGTGAAGGTAGCTTGGAAGAATGCCTTTGCAGAAGAGGAAGCAAATGGTCTCGGTGAGGAAACAATGAGCGCCTATGAGCTAATTGACCACCCCATTTATTGCTTCTGCCTTGGGGACATTGTTTTCAGATTGGTTCATGAGTCAGGTTCTGGAATCGATGGCAATGTCAGCAATATAGCGAAGTCTTCCTCATCATTGATTGGTAATGTTGTTGCATTCAAGGATGGTGCTGTTGAGGTAAAATGGGCAACGGGCCTCACAACCAAGGTATTATATGCTTCTAATACATTGTTTCCTACGCTTCTCGGTCCTTGATTTAAAAACATGTAAAATAAATCAAAAAATTTGAAATTACAGGTTGCCCCTTATGAGATATCCCAATGTGATAAATATGAAGTTCCAATTGAATCTCCAGAGCCAGTTGAACACAATGTTGACCGAAATAGTCAACAAACGGTTAATCATGAAGTGCAATCATCGTCTGACCCAAAAGGGAAGGTATGTGAAAATTGGATCATGTGCTATAGTGAACCAATGCTAAATTAGTTTGGTGTAGAACTTGATCTGTGGATGGCTAGCTTCATCATGCAAAAAGGAAAACTGGCCATGTCACTGGTCTGTTTCTTGTCTGGAATCGTGCAAATGAATCTGTAGCAGTCACACTGAAACATGAGGTCCAACAATGGACCCACCTGATGGTTTAATCTTCTGTTAAATGGAGCTGAACTGCCAAAGTCACACATTCATGTTTAATGTTTTTTAAAAGTGTCAATTGGGTTAACAGATGGACCCAATGGAAACCCAGTTGAACCCTTGAAACATTGAAGGAATGGAATTTGCAGGAGTTTGCACGGGTATAGAGTAGACCTGAAGCCAATAGGATCCTACCATACTAGGTAGGTAGGTTCTAGGTAGATCTCCATGAAAATAAGATAGGGTCCGAGTAATGAATTAAGGAACCAGTTGGTTCTGGTTCCAGTTCTAGCACACAAGGTTTCTAAAACCAAAACTGGAACTTGTTAACTTATTCGCGCAGTTGATTTTAATTATTCGTAATTTTCTTGTTTGTACTCCAATTTACGAACTATTTAAACCGTTGCATTTCTAATTTGATGAACTTTATTAAATATAATAACTATGCACATTTAATGAGTTTTTCTTGTGTAAAATATCCTTATAACTTAAAATCAGTAATAGATAATACTTAAATACAATGAAAACATATTTACTAATTATACATATTTGATTATGATAAATAAAACTATATGAAATAATAATAATTATGAAAAATAACGAAGTAATTCATATTATAGAGGTAAAAGAATAAATAATAAGCAGTTTCCAACGGGGTACTCGGAACCTGTGGTATCTTACAGGTTTCGAGTAGGGTCTGGTTCCAAGGTTTAACAAGGTAGGGTTCGGTTCCAAAATTTAAGAACCTTTCATATACAGGATAGGGTCTGGTACCATGAAAAAATATAGGGTACCGGACCCTCTTACCCATAGGAATTTGATCATATTGTCTATGACACGCTTATTGTAGCTTTCATTGTCTGGATATGTTAAATTCTTTGTTATTGAACTGATATGAACTGAACTCAAGCATGATCTTGATTTTGTAGCAATTGCTGAGTTACTCTAGAGTCAATGATGATGAACGGCAAGTGTACCCTTGGGAGGGTATTCCCCTCTCTCTCCCTCGATCTGCGATTGGGTTCTTAGCAGGTCTCACGGCAAGCCTATTCAGGTCAGCAGCATCCAAATCAGAGTTAGGCTCAAGCCAGTCATTTTCCATGCCCGAAGACGGAAATCTGCCTCAGGGTTGCCTTGATGGAGCAAGTCTGGAAACTCTTAATTCGGGAGTGGAGATGAAAACAGTGGTATTCGAGGATGTGAGTTTGGAGACAGAAGTCTTCCCAGATGTCTTGGAAAATAAGGAGAGATTCTTGTTTGAAAAGGAGAATGACAAGAAGTTCAAGCAGTTTGATATGGTCAGTGATTGTTCCGACCACTTCTTTCGCGATCAAGCAGGCAAGGAACTGGGATCATCCCAGGTTTGAAACATGACCTGAACCATTTCCCAAGGAAACGGATAGGAGAAGGGAAACGAAATTTTATCTTTTTCCTTTTTCCTGTTTTCAGGTTAAGAGGGCTTGGCTAAGGAAAGTTCAGCAGGAATGGAGCATTCTCGTGAAAAACCTTCCAGGTCTGCACTTCTTTCCCTGCACTTTCTCGCTCCATTTTAAAAGTTACGTTTTTCTTTTGGCAATGTTCTGTGATATTGAGAAGCTAAAATTTAGTATCTTGACAGAGACAATATATGTACGTGCCTATGAAGAAAGAATGGATCTGTTGAGAGCCGCCATTGTGGGTGCACCCGGCACGCCTTATCATGATGGCCTCTTCCTCTTCGATATATTTCTTCCTCCAGAGTACCCGAGTGCACCACCTGTAAGTAAAGCCGGTCAGATCTTATGTCCGATTTGCTTTAACAGGTCATGTTGTTCATCATTCTCAATATTGGACTAGACACTGAACGGCTTGGTCCATGGATCATAACCTCAAGAAGCGATCCAATCAGGCCCGATCTGGTTTATCAAACAATTTTAGTAACTTTGAAGAAAATGAGACCGGCTGAAAAGCTGGAGCATCCATATGTTAATGCTGTGCTTATAAATCCATTGCAGATGGTGCACTATCATTCTGGAGGACTCCGCCTCAACCCAAACTTGTACGAGTCGGGAAAAGTTTGCCTGAGCCTCTTGAACACCTGGACTGGGACAGATTCCGAGGTGTGGGACCCACAGAGCTCCACAGTCCTCCAGGTCCTTGTTTCTCTCCAGGCTCTCGTGCTAAATGATAGGCCCTACTTCAATGAGGCGGGATATGATAAGCAGGTTGGGAAAGCTGAAGCAGAGAAGAACTCGGTTAGCTACAACGAGAACACCTTCCTCCTAACCTGCAAGTCCATGATGTACATTCTCCGAAAGTCACCGAAGGTATAGAGTCATTTCCACTTAAAAAACAATAAATTATGCCAACACAATAAGCCTAAATTTTAACTACTACAGCTAAAGTGCTTTATTTCATTACTGTTGACATAATACTCGGCACAATAGTGCCACTGTTATTGTTAATCTCAATATCAACATATCTTCTGTTTCAGCATTTCGAGGCCCTGGTGTTGGAGCACTTCGGGAATCGGTGCCAAAACATCCTACGTGCTTGCAAGGAGTACATGGAGGGGGGTCCAGTGGGATTCTCTCCAGGACATGGGATCAGTGCACAGCAAGGAGATCACAAGGGGAGCTCGACGGGTTTCAAGATCATGCTGATGAAGCTGTATCCTAAGCTCATTGAGACATTTGAAGAGAAGGGGTTCGACTGCAGCCAGTTCACTGGGCTGTAGGGTTCCTTATCCCGAAAGAGAGAATCGGTATAGAATCTTCCCTACTCAATATTTCTAACGCAGCTTGCTGCCTGTGCTTTGTGCCTGTATATAAGTTTGAACTGACTGTTTGCAAAGGAAACTGATTCGGGTGTGCGGTTTCTGCGTTCTGTTTGTTGTACGTATTTCTGACCCAGAAAAGTGAAAAAGAAGGGAATGGAGAGGAAGAGTTTCATGTCTTCGTAAACAATGAAATGGCTTCTAAAGAAGCCTGTGTGGTTCATTAGAAAACAAGGGCAGCAATTGCAATTTGCTGTATTGTACCATACCAATAAATGGAATTGTGTGATGTTAATGTTTTTCCCAGGCAAGGCATTCTGTCAGGGTGTCTGGTTTGGTGTCGGTTTTCATGGGACTGTCATTGGCACACCAGACCAGAAAGATGCCACAGAACCGGTCAGTTGTATGAATCTAGCCCAGCCTCAGAACGGTTCAGTGCTCGGAGTTTTATTCAAAGTGGAGTCTCATGCACAACCTGTAAGTTGGGTCTGAACTCGGGATCTATCCTGCGATGAGCTGAAGGTATCTTTCGAGAAAAGATCTCTCCGGTCTACCCTTTTATCGGCCTTTGCCCTTATGAAGAGCAACCAAAAAAGGAAAAAAAAAAACTATAAACATAGTCTATACTGTTAGTAATCGTACTACCAATAAGGCTTCAAAGGGTATCCGTTTTTCATCTTTGCCACACTTCATTTCGTGGAGTAAATTGCACCAGTGGTGTAAAATGTTTCGTCACCGTTTCTTTTTGATACAAAAAAAATTTTTGTTTCTCGTTGGTACAAAATCTTTTAAAATTATTTTCTCTTGATACAATCTATTAATTTATCCTAACGGTGTTAAATTTAAAACTAACATGATATTCAATTGAATTTAAAAACTGATATGAAATCTGCCTCTTATTTTACGTGATCCGACCCGACAGGTATCTCTGTCATGTCCCTTCATTAAAACCCTAAACGAAAGAAAAATGAAAAGCAGAAAACAAAGGAATTGGGTTAGGTGAAATTTAAAAAAAAAAAAAAAAAGATTTCGGGTCGGAGCGGGTAAAATAATAGGCTGATTTCGCATAAACTTTTAAATTCAATTGGATGTCATGTCAGTTTTAAATTTAATACCGTTATGGTAAATTAACAGATTGTATCAAGAGGGAACAATTTTAAAAGATTTTGTATGAACGGGAAACAAAAAATTCTTTTTGTACCAAAAAGAAACGGTGACGAAATATTTTGCATCATTGGTGCAATTTTCCCCATTTCGTGCATAGAACTATTTGATGCATGGATCTCTGGTTGAAGGAAATATTAGCAAGCAGCAAACAAAAAGAAATCAATCTGTCTACAGCATTCAATTAACCTATGAAGCTAGACTCTGATAACCAATTCGCTTTCAACGAATTCAAAAGCCCGAACTTTCAGAATGGATTAAATATATTGAGATTGATTAATAATTGTCATTTGAAATGGATGATCTTGTCATGGTCCATGTGCCATCCTACTTCAACTAGTTGACTTATTCATTGAAGTTTTTATTGAGGCAAGTGACTTAGCAAAATCATCTCCTAGTATTCAGCCACGAGACGAAACTAACCAAGAAGATGCAGACTGCAAAATGGCAAATACTTGATTTGAGGAGATTTTATTTTTATTATCCTGATCTTGTATTATTCTATTCTATTTATTACTCTTATTATTTAAGAAAGTGTATGAGAGATATAGGAAAGTTACAGAGAGATCTATTCCCTTTTATGTGTATATATATAGTGTAATTATCATAGTTCAAACAAGTGAAAAACTATTCACAAATTTTCTGTCTTTTGCATGGTATTAGAGCGAGGTTCAAAAGAAAGAAAACCTTTTTTTATTCAAGCGTCACCCATGGCAACCACACCAAAATATCCATTCCCTGCCAACCTTAATATCACAAATTTTGTGACTCTAAAGCTCACTGATAATAACTATCTTCTCTGGGAGACTCAAATCCTTTATCTGGTTGAAAGTCAGGACCTTTTTGGCTTCCTCAGTGGAGAAACAACATCCCCTCCACAAATGCTTGACGACGGAGATGGGGAGCAGATTGCGAATCCAGACTACTTAGCATGGATATGAACTGATCGGCTGGTTAAATCATGGATCATCGGAACTCTATTCGAGGATGTCCTTGGACTTGCTGTAGGCCTCAAAACGGCCTCTCAGGTATGGAAGGTTCTTACCGAGCATTATACTCAGGGATCAATTGCTCGAGAATTTGATCTTCTATCTCAATTGCAACATATTCAAAAGGGGGACAAGCCTCTAACCACTTATCTCAGAGAATTTAAGTCTATCTGTGATCAGTTAAATGCCATTGGGCAACCTGTCTCAGATGCAAACAAAGTTTTCAGGCTGCTCGAAGGTCTTGGTGATAATTACGAGTCCTTCAAAACCACAATGCTCCGTCCTCCTTTACCGTCTTATGCATAAGTCGTTCCCCAACTCCAGAGCTATGAGCTCCATAACAAAAGGAGTCTCAATGTGACTCCAAATATGTCCATGGCTTTCGTTTCGCAACGCCAACCTGGTGGCAATCGTGGTCGAGGAGGACGCAACTCAAATGCCAAAGGTGGATTCTCATCCTTTAGTTCCAAAGGTCGCAGGTTCCCTCAGTCAAATCAAGGGAATAGAACTATAAGTGGAGATTCAGACAAGTCATTTAACTCAAGCTCATCCAATATTCCAACATGCCAAATCTGCAAGAAGAGGGGGCATGATGCACTAAAGTGCTGGCACAGATTCAACAACAGCTACCAAAGTGAAGGAATCCCACAAGGATTGGCCGCTCTTCACATTACTGACTCACATAATGAGTGGCATCCTGACACAGGTGCTACTGCTCATATCACTAACGACCCAGGTAACCTCGTCAATTTTACTTCTTATGAAGGAAATGATAAAGTGATGGTCGGTAATGGTGAATCTCTAGCAATTACTCATACTGGTACTACACAAATAAAAAATAAATCTCACTCACTCCTACTTAATAATGTTCTAGTTGTCCCACAAATAAAGAAGAACCTTTTGTCCGTTTCTCAATTGACACGAGATTATCCATGTTATTTCGTATTTAACAAGTTTGGGTTCTCCATTAAGGATTGCAAGACGGACAAGCTCATCCTCTCGGGAACTAACTATAACGGGATTTACACAACTGAAGACTCAACTCCAACTGCATTTTTCTAATTGAGGCACCGGATTACGGATGAGGAGATTTGGCACAAGAGATTGGGTCATCCTAATTCCCGAATATTGCAACATCTAAAACGAAATAATGCTATTTCAATAAATAAATCCACTAAACATTTATGCAATAGTTGCCAGATAAATAAAAGTTTCAAGCTGCCTTTTTTGCAAAACTATTCTCGTTGTCAACATACACTTGAGAAAATTCACTACGACGTATGGGGGCCAGCTCCAATTTGCTCCATGCAACGATTTCGCTATTATACTATTCTTGTGGATGACTTTTCTAGATACTATTGGTTTTATCCTTTGAAGAAAAAATCAGATTTTTTCGAGATATTTATTTCCTTTAAAAGAATGGTTGAAAATCAGTTTGATAGGAAAATTAAGATCTTTCAATCTGATGGAGGTGGAGAATTCATAAACCAAGCACTACATGATCTTTTTCAGAAAAGTGGAATTCAACATCAAATTTCATGTCCGGGCACTCCAGAACAAAATGGTGTTGCCGAAAGAAAGCACCGACATATTGTGGAGTTGGGTCTCACCGTACTGTCCGATGCCTCAATGCCTCATAGTTATTGGGTGGATGCATTTTCTACAGTAAATTTCATAATAAATCGTCTTCCATCAAGTACTCTACAAATGAGGAGTCCTTATGAAATATTGTTTGGTAAAGTTCCTGAATATTCAATGCTTCGTAGTTTTGGATCACATTGTTATCCATATCTTCGAAATTACATGACAAATAAATTTGATAAACGATCATTGTCGTGTGTTTTCTTGGGTTACAGTGAAAAATACAAAGGATATCGATGTTTCCATCAATCCACTGGTCGGATCTATATTTCTAGACATGTGGTGTTTGATGAAAATTTTTTCCCCTTTTCGCCTTCCTCAAATTCTTCTAATGGCATACAAAAATTAAATGTGAATGATTGGATTTCTGTTCGAATGCAATATCCTACTATTTTTGAGCCATTTTTGGATAAATCCACTTCAAGCCAACAATTATCACCAGACTTGGAAGCAACCCATTCATTTCAAGATGAGCATGTCTCAACTAAGTCAAGAAATATCCAATCTACCTCATCACAGCCCATGGAAGTTGAATCAGATTATGATCAATCGAGCTCCTCACGGCCTGATGAAGGGAGGTCGACACCAATTGCAAGAATGACCTCTGCAATAGAACAAACACATTCAGTAGAGCCCATTAGGCCTATGTCAACTGAAGCAGAAGAAATAATAGAACGCCCAGAGCCCACGAACTGCACATTAACATCAGTAGCCGAGAACCATGAAGAAAATCAACAAGAAGAAACTTTTGGAACTCATGATGGAAGTGAAGATGCACATCTTACAACAGCAGAAGCCAACAATGATTCTTTAACCATTGAGGCACAAGGAAATTCAATCAATGAGATTAGTAACACTATTGCAGTTCCTTTGGGCCACTCAATGACTACTTGGGCTAAGTCAGGTATTTTTAAACCCAATCCAAGGTATGCATATGCTGCTCTATCAATTCCATCCAAACCTTGCAGCATTAAAGCAGCACTCAAGCATCCCGGTTGGAAGGCGGCTATGATTGAAGAAATGAATGCTCTTGCTAAGAATCACACATGGGAACTCATGCCTCGTACATCGGAAATGAACGTGGTAGGCTGTAAATGGGTCTTTCGAACCAAACTTCATCCCGATGGAAGCCTTGATCGTCTCAAAGCTCGACTTGTCGCCAAGGGATTTCATCAAGAAGAAGGCATTGACTTCTTCAAAACGTTCAGCCCTGTAGTTAAACCAGGTACCATTCGAATTATACTCACCGTTGCTGTTGTTCGCAGATAGATAATTCAACAATTAGATGTCAAAAATGCATTCTTGCATGGTGATCTTGAGGTTCCTGTCTATATGGAGCAACCTCCTGGCTTCCACGTTGATTCATGTCCCGATCACTTGTGTCTCCTTCGACGGTCATTATATGGACTCAAACAAGGCCCTCGAGCTTGGTTCGATAAATTCAGTGAGTTTTTTAATAAGTTATGGTTTCTTCTGTAGTGTGGCAGATCCTTCCTTATTCATATACCGTCTTGATAGACTTACAGCAATTATTCTACTCTATGTTGATGATATCATAGTAACTGGAGACACTACTAAATTTCTTGATCGTTTAATCAAAGATCTTGGCAGGGTGCTTGCAATTAAAGATTTAGGCCCCATTCATTACTCCTTAGGTGTAGAAGTTACACGAACTGATGATGGCATTTTTCTCTCCCAATGCAAGCATGCAAAGGATATCTTAGAGAGAGCATCTATGAGCAATAGTAAGGCTATTGCCACTCCGATGGCTACAAGGCCTTCCTCGGTTAAGGATGGTGATCAGGCATTTCCTAATCCTTCTTACTTTCGTAGCCTTTTTTGTGCTTTACAGTATCTAACATTTACACGACCAGATCTCTCTTTTTCAGTTAATACTGTATGTCAATATATGCATGCTCCCACAATGGCTTATTTTCAAATGGTAAAGTGAATACTCAGATACATACAAGGAACTCTCCATGTTAGCCTAAGGATCCTATCTAATAGCTCACTTGATCTGTTTGCATTTTCTGATGCTGATTGGGCTGGATGTAAGATCAGTCGTCGGTCCACCACAGGGTTTTGCACATTTCTAGGTGCCAATTGCATCTTTTGGAGTGCAAAGAAGCAACCAAAAGTTGCCCATTCTACTGCTGAGGCCGAATATCGTGCACTCGCATCCACAACAACTGAACTTACTTGGATATCCTTTATATTGCGAGACATTGGCGTGTCGCAGCCACGTCCCTCTTTGCTTTTTGTAGATAATACTTCAGCTCTTCAATTGAGAATTAATCCCGTGTTCCATGCCCGCACTAAACATATAGAAATAGATTATCATTTTGTTCGAGCAAAGGTTGCTCTCGGCTCGACCATCACCAGATATGTCCCTTCCTCACTTCAACGGGCAGATATTTTCACAAAGCCATTAGCTCGGGATGCATTTACCAATCTTCGTATCAAACTCGGTCTCTGGCGCACCAGTTTGAAGGGGAGTATTGAGGCAAGTGACTCAGCAAAATAATCTCCTAGTATTCAGCCACGAGACGAAACTAACCAAGAAGATGCAGACTGCAAAATGGCAAATACTTGATTTGAGGAGATTTCATTTTTATTATCCTGATCTTGTATTATTCTATTCTATTTATTACTCTTATTATTTAAGAAAGTGTATAGAGATATAGGAAAGTTACAGAGAGATCTATTCCCTTTTATGTGTATATATAGTGTAATTATCATAGTTCAAACAAGTGAAAAACTATTCACAAATGTTCTGTCTTTTGCAGTTTTAGGTCGTGATCGTTTTTACTTTCTACTTTATAAATTGGACATCGTAGGTCTTCATGTTTCAACTTAAGAAAAGTATTGGAATATATCGAAATGATAAGTATTATAACATTGACTTTTAGTTTGATATTTTTAAGGAGAATATTGAGATTTGTAGTGTAGAAATTAATATATTGCTGGAATCCTCTATATGTTGGGCTTTAGATTGAAGGAAAATGACTAGAAAATCGAGTTAACTTTCCTTATGATATGTTGAGAAAAACTAACCAGATTGTTTTAATCTATTCTTTAATACTGAAGGAGAGTTACAATGGACTAACCTATCCACATGTCATCCTTACAAGGGCTTTTATTTTTATTTCTTTTGTCTAGCTTTATTGTAACTTTATTGTGTCTATTCCTTACTTGAAAAAGAGAGAGCTCATTTTAAGGTGTCCACGTGTTCCACTTTAGGGCAATAAGCTCCTTCCCCTTTTTTCTAATTTATCAATATATTTTTATTATATTTTATAACTTAAGGGCTTGTTTGGATAAAGCGGTAAGGAGATTTATACAGGGGAATTTCACGGCGGTGGAGGTTATAGATGGTTATGGATGGATGATATAACTGTTCATAACCCTCTATAATCTTCATATTAGCCAAACTTGAGTTAGACTTGCGCCCCATAACCCTCCCTCCATAAATCTCAATCCAAACAAGGCCTAAAGGATAGAAGGTACAACTTATCACAACAAGGAAGATAGAAGTTACATTGTCCAATTTTCCTCTGACGCCTTCTTTTCTCCTCTTCTTCACGCAACATCCACCTTTTTCCTAAAAACTCGCACATGTCTTCCGCTTGTCGGAGCCTGTCCCTCTCCCTTCTCAAACAGAAAGAGGAGGAGAGTTCTTTTTTTTATTGGTAACATTATAAATATATTTACTAAGGTTCAAAAGCACAATAATATAGATCATTTGTTCGATACAAAATGCCTTTCTAGCATATGGAATGAGCTACAAGGTTTTCACCTCTAGATATCCACATGATATCCCAACTATCAAAATAGGGTGTAAGGTCATACAGATCCAAACTAATGTTATATGAATCCTATGCTGGGCATCGTTGCTTTGTTGCTGTTAGAACCACTTGCTGGGAATCAGATAACAACTTTACATATTTCCATCTTTTATCCTTTGCCACCTTTGTAGCTAGTAAAACTGCACAAAACTCAGCTCGATATAGAGTTGTAGCCTTCATTTTTTGGTTCCAATAGGCAATCAGTTTTCCCTTGCAGTAGGCCACCCCTGCAACACAAGCATCATTGTATTTCCAGGCAGCATCCACAAAAATGGTTATGCAACAAGTAGCTTCCTGATGGGGAGGAATTTGCACAATTCCTTTAAACTTTTCGGAGGGAATCATGTCGGTATTAGTGGGTAACTGATTATAGAAAACTTCACGAATTCAGAAAATATTTTGTTTGTTCTTTGCAAGAGTTCCAATAGATCTGGTGATTTATTAGAGTAAAGGATTCTGTTTCTCTCCAACCATATCCGACCATAGATTGTAAAAAAGAATAGCACCAAATAGAGTTAATTTTTTTCCTTTCATGATTTCCTAATGGGAAATCTGGCGGATTTATAATAAAGCCAATCAATTCTTTGATGTTATTGATTTGAATGTTCAAGATTTTCCATTCTGACTCTCTCCAAATGTATCATATAAAAAAGCATTCATTGACTAGGTGCATGTATGTGTCTATATCGGCTTTACAAAGAGGGCAAACATTGCCTTCTATGTTTGCCCAAGCCAGACACTCCTTTGACATCCTCCAAAGATGGAGTTTAAATCTATTATGAATTTGTAATTTCCATATGCTGGTCCAAAACTTTTCATTCCCCTTGTTGAACCTAATATCTTGATCTTTTAAGTAGAAAGACTTAATAGAATGATGTCCATGGTTTGTAAGAGTCCATATAATGTTGACATTAGTTTCTGTTTGTAGTATATAGATTGTGAGTATATTTGCAACCGTTTCATCATCAAACAATTGCAAAAGCAGTTCAATATTCCAGCTTTTTGTTTCTTGGTTGATAAGGTCTGTTACAAGTAAGGAGTTGTTTATTGCAATTTATGGTGATTTTGGCCTTACTTTTTTGCCTAAATTGTTGGGTATCCATGGATCCAACCAACCTCTTGTATTGTTCCCATTACCAGTCCTTTTTATTATTGAATTGCTAATAGTTGGTTTGCATATTTGCAAATCTTTCCATACTACTGATTGATTTCTTACTAACTTTTTTTTTTGTGTTTCTAATAAACTTCCATATTTTTGTTGGAATATATTCGCTGCTAAACTTGTTTTATTTGTTGAGATAAACCATGTTGATTTTGATAACATAGCTTTGTTGAAATCAGAGAATTTTCGAAATCCCAAACCTCCAAATTTTTTTAGCTGACAAATGTTATTCCAGCTAATTGTAGTAAGGTATTTTACTTCTCTTTCTTGTTTCCCCCACTAGAAATTGCGAGTAATTCTATCCAATTCTTCACATATTTCATTTGGTATTTTAAAAGTACTCATTTGGTAAATTGGTATTGTATTAATTACTTATTGAACCAATGTGGCTCTACCAGCCCATGAGAAATTTTTTAATTTCCAAGCTGCCAATTTATTCTGTAATTTTTCAATTAGGAATTGAAAGGATTCACCCTTTTTTCTCTTGATTAGTAGAGGATTCCCCAGATATTTAGTACCGTTGTTTAATTTTCTAAGATTGAGGATTGTTTTTATGTCTCTTTTAATCCCTCCTCTAACAAATTTTGAGAAAAGGATTCCTGATTTTTCATAATTAACCTTTTTTCCACTCCAAGAACTGAAAATAACTAATATAATCTTACAATTTCTAGCATCAGCTATAGTTGCCCTGATAAAAATCATTAGGTCATCTACAAAAAGGAGACGATTTAGGGGATTGCCATTTCGTGAGAGTTTGATACCTTTTATGAAGTTCAATTGTTCAGCTATGTGGATCGTTCTTGATAAAATTTCCATGGAGAAAACGAAGAGATAACGTGAGAGTGGATCACCTTGTCTAAGTCCTCTTGTTGGTTTGAAGAAATCAGAAAGAGATCCATTTATCAAAACTAAATAGGGAGTAGTAGTTATACATTGCATAACCCAATTGATAAAAATATCTGAGAAACCTAAGTTTTTTAAGATTCGTTCAATGAATTGCCATTCAATTCTATCGAAAGCCTTAGAAATCAATTTTAAAGGTTGCCCAACCTTTTTTTGATTTAGAATTGTTCATTGTATGGATGACCTCTCTTGCTAAAATGCCATTTTCATTTATCCATCGTCCTTCGATAAAAGCCGTTTGATTTGGAGATATAATCTTATTATGGTCAAGCTTTAGCTTATTTACTAGTAATTTAGATATTTATAACATGTGTTTGTTAGACTAATGGTTCTAAAATCTGTAAAATAGTTTGCATTCTGTTTTTTTTGTATTAAGGTTATAAACGTTGTGTTCCATTCTTTTAATAGGAAACCATTTCGGAAAAAATTTTGGATGGCTTTAGTGAAATCATATTTAATGATATTCTAGTATTTTTTATAAAAAAGTGTGGGCATACCATTTGGTCCTGGAGCCTTAAGGGATTCCATTCCTTTTACTACTAATTCAATTTCTTCAATAGCTGTGGTTTGTATTAGTATATTATTTTCTTCATCGATTATTACAGGGCTAATTAGTTGTTCTAAATCCTCAAGGAAGAATGGATTTGTTTGTATTATAGAGTGACTTGAAATTGTCGGTGAAATAATTATAGATTTCATCTTTGTTGTTTATCCAGATGTTATTATCATTCTTAATCATGTTAATTGTATAATGATCGTAGACAAATGAAAGAATTTTGTATTTGCATCTCCATCTTTTAACCAAAGCTCCCTTGATTTTTGCTACCAGATTAGGTCCTTTCTTTTCAAATATTCCCGAAGTTGATTGTTTAAATTTTTTTCTTGATTGATGTTTTCTCGAGTTGGATATTTTTGTTGGAGTTCATTGATAGTATTTGTTATTTCTTGCATCATTTTATCACAGTTTTTAAAATGTGTTTTGTTCCATTCCTTTAGGGTAGTTTTGATTCTATGATTTCCTTAATGAATTTGAAAGCTTGGGATCCATCGATATTAATATTCCATGCTTGAGATACAACATTCTTACAAGATGGATCCCTTGCCCAGGCTACCGTGAATCTAAAAGGATAAGGCTTTTTATGTTGTTCTTGGAATAGATTAAGAATTATTGGGTTATGATATGAATTTGGGGCAGTTAGATGAGTTACTATGGCACTTGGGAAAAGAGTTTTCCACCTGTCATTAACAATTGCCCTGTCTAATCTTTGTCTAATATGAGCTAGACCTTCCCTATTATTTCTCCATATAAATGTATTTCCAACAAAACCCAAATCAATTGTACTAGTATTTTGCATTAAATTTTCTAAGAAATTATGACTACTTGATCCAAAAGAACGACCGTCAAACTTTTCATTAGAAGATTAAATTTCATTTAAATCCCTATCATTGTCCATGGTTCGTTTAGATTATTAACTAGTGCAGTCAAGTTATCCCAGAAATATGATTTTTCCTTTTCATAGGGTGGACCATAAACACAACTTAAAAGCCATTTACACGGTAAAGATGGATGGTGTGAAGTCATATGAGTAAGGTATTTATTGGAAACTAGAATATTTACATAAATATTATCCTACCAGAAGAGACAAAGGCCACCAGCTTTCCCTTCTGCTTCTACGGAATGAAAATTTGTGAACTTACATGCTCTTGCTACCCTTTCGCATCTGTGGGTATTTGTCCTTGTCTTTGACAAAAAGATCATAGAGGGTTTGTTTTTTTTTTTTTTGAATGATTTGTTTTACATTATGAACTGTTGAGGTTAACAGTTCCATGCTAAAAGACTCATAGCCACCATGGGGGTTTGATTAGGCCACCACCCCAAGCCTTTGGATTTTCAGTGACAAATAGATTTGTTTATATTGACAAGAAGTCTCATTACATGCACCATTCAAAACAAGATTTGTACTCCCTATACGGACTATCTGTACATGAAAGCTAATTTTCTTTAAATGCCTTTTTTTTAGAATAAAGAGACTAGCGTGCAAGGGTTTCAAAAGCAACCTTTTGTACCTGTCAATCTCGAATCCCTTCCTTTAGATTTGAACACTGAGACGTTGGGTGTGTAAAATGTGTTGACTTTTCTTCTGGATCTGAGTCGTATGAGCTGCCAAAACTTGAATCTAACTATTCTTCCGCTCCAAAAAAAAATCAAATCTGAGTTAATCTTGTCACTGATGATGGGTAAAGCAATAAAGATCAAATTTTTTCTTGAAAGTTCGGATTTTTCTTTCTTAGTACCAGATTTGAGAACCAGATCTAGTTTATCTATCTAAAAAATTGGGTTTGGAGGAGAGAAATCGATGTAACTATAGAGGAGTATGGCTAAGAATTGGGACGGTCACAGAGCACAAAGAAGGGGGTTTTAAATATTAGGGATCTATAACCAGTCGAACAAAATAAATGCACATGCAATTGATTTGGGTATAGTAAAAGAAAGGACTAATGGTAGTGGCAACCAAGAAATCTCCGCCGCTGAGAGAGGAGATGTCCTGACCGCAAGTAGACCTGACAAATTGTATCATGTCGTGTTTAAATGTGTCATGTTTAAATGTGTTCAGGTTAGAAATCCCTATGATCTGGATATGACACATTTATTTTTCGGATCTAAACGGGTTCGTGTCTAAACCGTGTCTAAACCAAGTTGATCCATTTAATGTGAAATGTCAACAATATATAATTATACTATAATAAAATATGATATGATTACTAAAATAATAATATTTATTGATAATTAGTATAATAAATAAGTAAGATTAATCAATTATCGATCATGTAACATTATTTTTAAGAATAATTATGCATGTGATGCATGTAATATTTTATATATCATAAAATTTTCAAACATAAATGTATTAAATGAGTCAATATATATATATATCTATAAATAGTGAATACATTTAATATACAGGTTTAAATGTGTCGTGTCATATTATACAAGTTCAAACCCAGTTAAACATGTTTATTTGTCGTATCTATACAAGTTCGTGTCTAAATAGGTTTGTATCTAAATAGGCTTGACCTAAACCCTTCTAATTCTGTGTCGTGTCGTGTTGTGTCGTGTCAAAAATGCCGGAGAAAGAAGAGGTATTAGGTGCTTGCATGCCCTCCGGTTCTTTGATCGCCATCACAGGTAACCTCAAGCTTTCTATTTTAGTAATCTCTGAAATCATTTGTCACCTTATATATAATCTCCAATTTACTTTCAAATTGCAAAGGAAGTATAGTTCTCTTTTGGGACGAACGATCTGATGCAGATGTGCTTTGGGTACAACAGAGATGATGTGGGCAAGTTCTTGTCGATTTACCTATCCCAAGACATCTTGGAAACTACCAATTCAAGGTTCTTACGGCATTGGATATGTACAGTATTGGAATATAGCTAATTACATTTTGCTTGAACTGCTAGAATAAGAATTTTGCACTTTGCACTTTGCAGGTGCTTAATCGAAAGTGGGGGAAGGGGAAACTGATCAATATTGCGATCGAGAAGAGCCAAAAAGCTAACGCGGCTCTAAGGGTAGATGAATAGAGCATAACACTAATATATGTCATCACGGGTTTCATCATGGATAGTGCATCAACCAGCCTCAACTGGTTTAAAGATTCACCCAGAGTCAAGTCCCTGGCCTGGTCTTTCGGTTTTATTTGTGTCAGGGGAATAAGCCATGTTTAGGAGTTTAGGATTAGTGAGTGTGTGTGGTTTTATTCTGATTTATGTGCATTATGTGCAGGTAGGAGTACGTGGAGAGCAAGGAGGAGATCCTAGTTCAGTGGCATTTCTGACCAAGGTTGGACTAGACTAAGTCTCCTGCTCTCCATTCAGGTTATTAATCTTCTATTAGTTTCTCCGTCTCATTTCATATTGCTTTTTCGGCCTAAATCTAACCAAGCAACCGAGACTCCTATTAGAGTCCACTAGAATTATGATACTGTCTCTTTTGTGATTTGGATAGAATTTATGGTGGCAAGGTCCTCGTTGCTAGCAGCAACTTAAGACTCTAGTTTGACGTGGCCAGGCACTCTGCCCGCCTAATTGGGTGTAATTTGGAATAAGAGTAATAATAGTCATCTTCAGTTTTTAAGAGTAAAATTCACTCCATTTTGGAAGAAGAAACGCATAGTGCATGTGATTTGGATAATTAGAAGAATCTATAATTTCTATTTGTGTATTGTTATATTTTTAGGCATGGGATGTAGGAAAAAGAAGGTCATATTTCTAAGCTGTTCTCTTTATCATGTGTATCATATGTAACCTGGTCCAGATTCCATTTGAATCGTTGCTATTGCATGTGTTATCATACCTATTCTTGATCATTTTTTAATCCACAATTAAAATCTGATTGTTTCTCCATTGAATAACCGGTTCTTTCCACGTAGAAGAAAGGGCCCATTTTTAAGATCACCTGCAAGCATGTGTTCTTGAATGTTCTGCGGTTACACTTTCATTTGGCTTAATTTTTCTTCGAATTTCGTTGATGGTGGGTTGAAAAGGCATAGCATCAATTAATTCGCATCCTTGGATTGTTGATCAGTGTAAAAAACTTGGTGTGGATCAAAGGTTCATAAGCTTTCTATGCAATTTGTTCTCTGTGCTTTGGACATGAGAAAGCTAAGATGAAAGATTAAGAACACAAATGTTTGTTGAGGTACTATTTACTCCCTAAAAACTTTCCCTCTCTTATAATGTTCTTCCCACTGTTTAATGTCGAAGAAGGATCATCTGCATTTGCTGATATCTTTCCTGCTCTTTTAACTGCAGAACTAAATGTGGGAGCTTCGTCATGATCTACAGGTGGAACTGAAAGATTGACAGGCATCATATATTTCATATCCAGCCTTCGAACTTCTCCAATTAATTTTCCACCTAAGTGTCATCCATTTTTTAACTTTCGGTTGAGGTCATTTTCTTTATCTTTATCTTTGACCAAAAAACTATAAGAAAATTTGAAAAAGGTTTTCATTTTTCACAATGTACCGCGGGCTTCCACACTAGTTATTAATAATTATGGTGACTGTTCAAGTAATTAACACACACTCGCTTATCACATTTTACTTTGTGTTTCCTCATATCACATGGTGAGATAAAATCACTTAGGATTATCTAATGACCAGAAAATCTTAGATGTGAGGAGGTATCATTGGAACACAACTATGAAAGCAGTCAAAACCTCCACACTAACTCGGTCCAATTCCCTTGGGCAAGGAGAATTTAGTGCTCTGAGCCACTTCCTGGTACCTGGTGTTACTTATGAGATTTATTATGATTTTAATACCCATTCTAATCTAAAATGCACGTTATTCTATTGAGTTTAAGCTAATTAAGGTGACAAGTGAAAATAATTTTATTAAGGTCGTGAGTTTATTATTTGCATGCTTGGATATACTGTTACTTCTATCTTATGTTCCTTTCATGTTGGAGAAGCCCGAGGATCGAATCACAACAAAGAAAAATGAAAGGAAAATATGGCAATGCTTTTGGTGGAGGAGCTGCAGCTTAAGGTTGCACAAAAAGAGTGGCTGCAGCTTATTCGGTTCGTGAAATCTTCATGACTTTAATTTTGGCCCAAATTTTTCCGAGAAGATTCTTTACACATTCGATATTTGAGGACCGAAAATAGGAAGATTTGCTTCATTAAAAATACAAGAATATTAGGGGAAGATTGAAAGTTGAGGAAGAAAATCCCTAAAGGTTGTGGCAATTTCTTGTATTTAAGGAGGCACTCATCAGCACTTGGGAGAGGACATTAGACAAGAAACAGGACTTCAGTTAGGTTGAAGAATTCAAGGAGTATCAAAGAGTCAAGTAAAGGGAGATGAAAGAGCGATCAGGACAACGTGAAGAGATCAAGCCTTCTTAGTTTACTCATTCTCCTCTCTTCTTTTAATTTGAACTCTATGAATTCTTTCTTGATTTTAGTTATCTTTATTTCAGTACGAACTAATTTCCTCTTTTTTTGAAGGGATCGATAATTGTTGGATTCTAGTTTGATTTTCTAATTCGTATCTATTTTTTTACGCTTCTTAGTTGATTTATTAATTCACATTCAATGTTATTTATACTAATTTATGCTTAATGCCTTCTATTCAACTGGCCACCGACTAGAATGATTATGAGAGGCCGATGAATTCTAGAGGGAATTCAGGATTACACCAAGATTAGTATAGCCTAGGATAACTTACTCTGAGAAGTATAGGTCATTGTGAGGAGTATCGAGAGATAACCGATCATCCTAAGTATCCAATTTAGAGTTAGAACTCAATTAACTTCCTCGTACTAGTCACTTAGCGATAGAGTAGATTAGTACCTTGAAAGGAAGGATACCTTGTTGCATTGAGAAGGTTGCAAGGGAGATAGTAATTTAAGGATAATAAAATTAAAACAGTTGTTAACATAAGGATAAATCAAGTTAGGAATAGGACAAGATGAAGTTGTGAACTTGGGGAGTCCATATTGGTTGATTTTTGAATTAATTATTTTTATGTCCTTTACTTTCTTTAATTGCTTTCTCACTCTCTTCATTCGAATTGGTTTGGCTCAGAGTTGCTATTATAAGTTAAGTGCTTAGTGAAACTAAAGCTTTTGAGTTTTCATGGGAATGATCTCTTACTCATCATTGTATTACTTATTCGCGATACATATACATGTATGTTTGGTTTCAGACTTATTGCAACACCTTGCTAGCTTAATAGAGATTCTTCTATTTCAAGAGAGAGCCTTGTATGTAACAGATATACTATGTAATAGTACTTATGCGGTGTCTCAAATTAATACGATTCGATTGTTTTAATTTTTTATATAATCCCATAAGATAAAAAAAATTCTAAAAATAACTTAATTTTATTAATTTGTAATATAAATACTGTCACGTGATATATCTATTATATAAAATACTTTCTCTTGTGAGATTTTGTGCAACAAAAAGTGAGATTCGTTTTTGCCAAAACTGTGTTAGGCTCAGGCTTGGGTATGGATTAGGCTTTTCAGGTAAGAGAGCTCCTCATTATACTCATTGGGGGTGTGAGAGCGGGAGTTCGGGTTCCAGTTTATACTCTGCTATTGTTGACATGCAAAGAGAAAATTGTTGCTCTTCTTTTACCTGTTAACGATATTCCGTTGTCCCGAACCACATATATCATGTGTCAACTTCTCTTCTCTCCTTCTATGACCTTGTTCGTTATTCGTTGTTCGTTGAGCCATCCCAACCTTCCCATTCTCTGATCCCACGGTTGAATCTCCATTGCAAGACAACCAAGATATCCGCCTCGGGTCCCCCACAAATCTTAGTCCGCATTCGACTTGTGACCATTCAAATAATATGTTTCTTTGGAAGCGATGGATTTGAGACCTCGCAACTACAGCCTACTCAGTGGTAGTATTTTCATCTGATACTTCCCTCTGACCAAAGAGTTTTATATTTTAACAAGTACACCACGTGACTTATATAAATATCATGCATGATTATATGTTAAGTACTCATTGACATGCTACATATGCCACATAGTACACCCATTACGTAGAAGACTCTCTCCATCAGTAGGATTGCTCTCTCCTTCTTGTTGGATTCGGGTCCTTGGCTTCACTCGCTTTCTGCTCCTCAAGCTTCTCTCACACACTAAGAAATTGTTATGTGAACTTAATCCATCGTGAACTATTAGAATAAAGTAGTAAAGTACCAGTACTTTCTCCTAACAGTACACTGCGAACTGAGTTTACCTATGAATGTCTCTCCACATCTCTACTATACCCCTCATCTTCTCCTCCGGTCTGTCAAAGAGCTGAATTGTCTCAGTGGGGTTCTACCCTACGTCCTGGACTCTATGACTCCTTTGTCTTTCGTACTACTCATCGACCGGAAATCGCTTCCTTGCAGTATACTTGTGAAACTACTGAACAATGTTTAATATATTAACATATTATTTATAATTTATTAGATATTTATAACTTTTTTTTATTATGCTAAATAATAATTGACATATGACATATCTATATATATGTATCACGTAGAGTAACCATTAACTATAAGACCTTTTTTTTTCCTTTTCAGGCGGAGAGCTCAAAACTGTAATGTTAGTGCCAAATCTCATTATCTTCCAGTTGACCTTACTGGAATCATGATTAAAAAAAAACTAATATCCAATTATTAAATTACTGGCCCTTTTTATTAAAGACAGCACGGAGTCGAACATTTACATATACATATATGTGTGTGTTGTGTTTTCCTGGGATCCACTATATATATATATATATGTATAATTAAAAATACATTATCTGTGGATTATATTGCCAGACATAGAGAGTACTAATTAGCAGCCAGAGGCTTGATCTTGATCGGGAGTCCCATCGACGGATATGGCATGGGCTGTCGGGTGATCACCTCCTCCGGGTTCATCTGAGACCACTCGAACATCGTCACGAGGTTGTGCACGATCACGAGCGTCTCGACCCTCGCAAACTCGTTCCCAGGGCACATCCTCGGCCCGGCCCCGAACGGGACGTAGGCGTAGGGCGGCACAACGACTCTGGCCTTGGCCTTCGAGGAGGGGCTGTCGAAGCGGGAGGGATCGAACTCGGCTGGGTTCTCGAATATGGTGGCGTCCATGTGTGTCCCGTGGGCAGCCCAGAAGACCTGCCAGCCCTTGGGGATGTCGTAGCCGGCGAAGGAGAGGTCCCGGAGGGCTCGCTTGAAGTTGCCGAAGACGGGAGGGATGATCCTCATCAGCTCCTGGGCCACTCTCCATGTGAACTTCATGCTCTGTACATCTTCCCATGTCAGACGCCCGTCTCCTCCACTGCTCGCTCTTCTCTTCTTAATCTCCATTTGTTCTGTGAAAAATTAATTTGTAATTATATATATTCCACTTTGATCTCCTTGATAATAGGACTTCGCATGGAAAATATAGCCTAAATTTACCAAATTATTATCGAATTAATTAAGTTTTTAGTTAGATTCGACCCAATTCTTCCTTAAAAATCCGATGCAATCTAACTATAAGAGCTCGCACCAACCCGTGCTTGGGCATATGCAAAATTCATATTGAATTGCTCGTTAAGGACAATTTTCATAGAATGGATCTTTTTCATTTACAAGAAATTTTGTTACAGGTAAAAGAACGCAAATCACCTCACCAAATAGAAAATTTAAAAGAATGCAAGAAGGAAATATACTATTATCTATTAATAAACTTGATAGAAATCACCACCTATATTTGAGGTGGACACAGACCCAACTCTTTCAAGAGAAAAATTAACGCTGTCATGTAGTCTGTCAAATGAGTGCCCGATATATTGTTTAATACATATTGTGCGCACTATTTTATTTTCAAAAATTCAATTATTTTTTATTAATTTATATTCAAGTCAAGTCTAGTATAACAATTCTAAAAATATAAGAAAAATTTCAAAAATTTATTTATTTTTGATTAATTCGTGTTCGAATCAAGTCTAGTATAAGAATTTTGAGAGTATTTAAAAAAAATACTCACTGTCATCTATTAGATTACATCTTTAGGCTAGATGAAAAACCTAGGGACAAATAAGGACGAGCAGAAGAGAGGACCCAAATCAAGAGAGTATTATGTATAACGAGTATATCATGTAATAGTGATTCATCAGTTTTAAGTTTTCTTTTAATAAAACTCTAAACTTAAAAAATAATCTTAGAAATAATTAAATTCTATTAATTTGTGATAACACGTTAGCACTGCAATGTGATATAGCCGTTACTTTACATAGAAAACTTTCTCTAAGTCAAGGCAGTAAAGTAATCACCTTGGAAGACTTTGTCATAGATGACAGGATCTCTGGACATCTTCCATATCATCAAGCTCGCAAGAATGGCAGAGGTATCATGACTTGCGATCATGAGAATGACGAAATTATCGGTAACCGCCTCCTCGTTGAGCGGCTCGCCATTCTCATCCCTCGAGCTCAGCAAGCAGCTCACCACGTCATCCTTGGGGCTTGCGATCCCCTTCTCAATCTGCCTCTTCCTCTCCCTAACGATTGGTAGGATGCGATCCACGATCCTGGACCGTGCCCTTATGCCCCGCCAGAACTCAGTGCCGGGGAGGTTGATAGGAAGAGACCACACGGCCTTGAAGGCCAAGGTGAAATCATCGAAGAGGGCTTCCTTGGTCGGCTCGTCCGGGACGCCAAACAGGATGTCACAGGCAACGTTGAAGGTCAGCTTCTTCATGAACACGACCGCTTTAACGATCGCCTCTCCTCCTCCTCCGGCGCCATTGGCGACTTCTCTGGTGAAGAGTTCCTTTATTATCTCATCCATCTTCTTGACCGAGTGCTGGAGGCTCTCTGGCTTCAGGAAGGTCATCATCGCCCCCTTTACTAACCTGAACCTGTTATTTTGCAAAACCAAATTCAAGGCAAACCCTAACTAGCATGAATTAGTTCAAGTGATAAGATACATGTTCCCTTCAATTAAAGGTCTCGGTTTGAGTCTTTATGAATGGAAAAAATCATACTGGAAAAGTGTTACCCTTTAATGAGTCACTGGATTAATTAGTATCAAAATAAAATAAGGAAGATCCATAATATATCATGAGATTAAAAGAATTTATATTGGGAGAGTTCTACCTTCTAATAGTATATATTGGAAAAAACTGACTGTTTGAAGAGTGAAAAGGGAGGTGTATTAGACCCTGTGACGGAATTAACCTTTCGGAACTTTTTTAGCTAAAGTGAAGTATTTAAAACTCAATATTAGAAATGGGAAACATTTATGACTATCGCTGTAATTTTCCCTTGTTTAAACTGTATGAATCTCAAGAGTGACAATCTGAGCACCTTGCAGGAACTGGATGTATATTAAGTTACTTGTGTTAGTATGGAAAGGGTGACTGGCCTGGAGCCGGTGAGCTCGGAGATGTTCTGCCTCCCGGCGATGGTGCGGAGGGTGAGCGGCTGCTGGGCGGCGAGGGCGTCATCTGGGGCAGTGAAGATGAACTTGTGACCGGCCAGGCCCATGATGACGACGGTAGGGGAGCCCATCAAGGAGGTCTTGAACACGTGGCCGTGCTTGGCGATCCTCTCCTCGAACCACCCGGGTCCTTCGTCCTTCACCTGAGCCCTGAGGAAGCTCAGGGTCTCCCCGATCACCGGATATCCCAGTGACCCTCCAGGCAGATTCATTCTCCGGTTTCTCGATCCTCTGGAGAAGAACAGGGAGAGTACGAGAGCCGAAAGGAAGGTGATGAGAACCAGTGCGAAGGGAGTCATTGTGGCCTACGCAGGTATTCTCGCTGCGGATGATTCCTTAAGCTTTTGCTGGCTGGACGTCGCATATATATAGCAGGAATGAGCTTGTAGTTTATGGGAGTGTATTGTAGGTAAAATTGAACAGACCACAAGAAAGTACTGAAACGGTGTCACAGATCAATAATATTAAGTTATTTTAAGATTTTTTAAATAAACTCTGGAAAAAAATTAAAAATAACTTAATCCTATTGATTTATAACATCACGTCAGTACTGTTACGTGATATACTCATTACATGCAACAAGTTCTCGTAGTTTATTGAAAATGCATCTAATATTTTATATCATCACTGAAAATTCAAAATGGTGTCCGGGAATAGGATATTTGTGCATTCACATCTCGTCAGACTCAACTATACATGTGATCACTGGTGAAAGTTGCATTGCATTCGATCGCGAGCGCGGAAGAAAAATGCACAACCCATGATCAGTTGCTTAATACAGATGTTCTAGGGCACACGGTATGCATAAGCCACTTTCACATAAGGGAGTAGATCTTATCTATAATGATGTTACTATATGATAATGTTTACGTGATAACACTAACTAATAAAAAATTTAGTAGATACTATTATATTGTGACATCATTACATGCAAGACTTTCTCTGTACGAGAACGACGAAAATACAATCCATCCTGAAAGATAGAGAGAAAATATTAGGCATACAAAAGGATGATGACAGCCATTTGTAAATTTATGTTTTTGGATTGGATATATAATCGATCTCTTATGAAACTAGTTAAAATTTTAGCCAGTTCTATGTATTCAGAAAGATAAACGACGACTTAATCAACGCAGTTCGATGTTGACACATTATAGTATGACACGAGTTGCATTATCGGCCGTGTCGATGCTGACAATCATATGGGACCATAGGGGACCAATTAACTAAGCTTGAAAGAAAGGGACAGTTCATGTAAGGACATGCACAAATGGTCAGAAACTGGACGTCGGACGAGTAGCCCCTATCACTAACAGATACGATCCAGAGATTAAATATGATATCCGAATATTGTATAATATACCAAAAAGAAAAATAAAAGAATAAAGAAGCAGAAATATTCTGAAAATTCGTAAATTAAGCCAATGATTCCCAGAGATTCCTCCCCGGAAATTCCAAAGCTGCCGTCCCGCAAATTAAGATTTGCATATGCGTGGCATTTAAGCCTAGTGATACGTATCGTATCTATCATGTTTGATGTATTGTATTTAAACGGATTCGTGTCAAAACTACTCTAATTCGTACACGACCCGTTTAATAAACGGGTAAAAAATTTCAAATAGAAACATGACACGTCTACAACCGAGCTATCATGATACGACAAGATATGTGTTTAACCCATATAACTAAATGTGTGTGATGTAATTGCCATTTTAACTTAATAAGTTAATTAGATTAATGGATTTGATGCATAAATATATAATTAAACAGGCTTACTTATGTCGTGTCAGGTTACATAGGTTCAACCTATGTCTACAACCGAGTTGTCATGACATGACACGACACGATATTTGTTTAACCCATATAACTAAATGTGTGTGATGTAATTACCATTTTAACTTAATAAGTTAATTAGATTAATGGGTTTGATGCATAAATATATAATTAAATACGTTTAATTATGTCGTGTCAGGTTACATAAGTTCAACCTATTTTAATTCAGTTAAATAAATGGGTTATGGGTCAAACTGTTTAAAACCGTATAGGCTCAACCCGAACCCGCTTAACTCCGTGTTATGTCGTGTAAAAAAATTGTCTGGCCAAGTGAGATTTGGTTCTGGTATTATTAAATTATGGGAAAGTTAATATCACATTAAAAATTTTCAATTATAATTAATATGGGTGGTTGATATGATAAGATATTCTTTTCCATTGAATGAAATTTTGGTTTCGAGTATGCACAATGGAGAAAATTCATGTTTGGAGGGTTTTATTTCCTTAGTTGGCCAACCCGACTCGAACTCAGATTAGTTATGATCTATTGGACTTCTGGATACCATATAATATATTTCGAAAAAAAAATTCAACAGTAAAAATTTAGCTCGTGTTATGGTTTGAAATGTGAGATTGTTGTAATATGATATTAATTTGGAGGACGATAGCATTATAATCATGAATAAAATTGCCGGTATGGTAAGAGGTACAAGAGTAATTATTAGAAATTTTTCTCTGGTTCACCGGGGTTACAACTAAGGTAAACCGAGTCGAGTATCGCAAAGGTCAACCTTGGCTCCCCACAAAAATGTCGGGTTCGAGTCTTGACAGTGAGACAAGTTGAGTACTGAATCATGTTTCGAGTTTGAGCTCGATCACAATCACAAGCTTAGTCGGGTGCTGAATATCCATTGCCCATGATCAGCATGCAACCTCACTTTCTAAGTTGAAAAGTTACAGTTGGAGAGTTGAGGATATGAGAGTCGAGAGACTTTATGAGATTAATGTGAGTCCCTATCCTATCCATATGGTTTTGCTATTCTTATAATATACTAGTGTAAAACTCGCGCTTCACTGTGATAATATAAATTATTAAGAATATAAATATTTATAATTTATTAAAATAAAATGATGGTGAAGAGAATATATAATAATGTGAAGATCATATATATTTCTAGTATAAATCGTATAGTATGAAAAGGCAAATGACAAAGGACGACGGAATCGAGAATTGTGTGGTTCCAACTGCACAGAAAAATTTTAAAAACAAAAAAGAAAATTTGACAGGAAGCAAAAGCCAAGAACGACGGCCCGGAGGATTGCGTGGATCTCACCGTATAGAAAAATTTAAAAAAAATGAAAATAATAAAATTTCAAAAAAGAAAGTTATAACATTCTTTTACTATATTAAGAATATAGATTTTTAAACTCCCGAGCCTACTTGATCGAGAATTACAAGACTTTTGTCTCGGGGACGGGAATCATTGAGTTGGGAATCCCTAAAGTCAACCCCTGTTTTATTTCCTTCTGAAATTTTCACGGTGGAGTGGCTCGCAAACAAACTTAATTAAATGGCTCATAATCAATAATAGAGATTAAATAAAAGAATTTAACGGTTAATAATTGTTATCTATATGGATTGAACAGTCTAACGGATAGATTATAAAATTTCCCCAAAGAAAAATGACCCTAAGAAAGTCTTTAGTGAAATAATTATACCACATATCAATAACGATATTGTATTATTGTTCAATTAAAACTTGATATATAATTAATAATTATATATACATGATTACTAAATTCTTAAATTTTCTTAAAAAAATAAAAAAATCTTAACAAATGATAAATTGTAATTAATATACCATATCAGTATTATCTATGTAATATAACTGTTCTATTAAAAACTTTCCCGCTTCTTTGAATTGTGGCTCTCGAGATCCATGTCAGAGGGTCTATGAGGTCTCCCGGTCGTTGCTCCAATCTAGGTTTCTTACATCCGCCGGAGATTCTCCAAAATGAAAAATTCTTGAGCGAGCTGAGTTCATGGATAACATAATAAATTTGACTGATGATCACTCCATGAGCAAGAAGAAAAGTTTTCTGAAAACTTTTATTAACGTGTAAAAGAATCACTCTAGTTTAAGGATGGTGTAACGAGTTTCACTCTCTTGACTTCCGGGAAGTCTTACCGCATAAGTGATACTGATATAGAATATATTTATCCAATTCAAGATCAATATTTATTAGGGTTTTTAATATTTTTTAAGAAAATTTTAGAATTTAGTAATTATATTTATATAATCAAATTTTAATTAAATAAATGTATTATATCATTAGTAGCACGTGGTATAATTACTTCTCTGAAAGGTTTCCCCACGGCCTCAGACAAGATGCTGTTGAACAGTGGCACTGTCCTAGGATAGCGTAAATTGGGATAATAAAGGGATACATGACCTATATATATATATATATAAAAGACAGAGAAAGAAAGACATAGTGCTGCTCCTCGCCCCTTCAGGTACTCCAAACTTCGTTGCGTAATTGATTTGGTGATTGCCAACGTGATTTTTGCGGGCAGGTTGATCCGCGACACTTTACTACTATAATTTTATATTAACCTTTAATTGATAAAAATCGATCTAATTTCGATAGACTAGAGCTAGGTCTTTCAACATTTTAATTCCTCTTGAAAACTATTAGCTACATTTGGATTCTCGTTTGAAAGATCTTAGACCAGGAGAAGGATCATTACAAATGACGTATTTTGAAAATTTGATAAATATTTAATGGTAAAAAGGGTTAAAAGAAGTTAAAAAAAATAATCCCACAATGGACATGTTGGGGAAATGGTCCCCTGGTTTTGCTTCAGAATGTCGAATTTGTTAATCTCCCGAAGAGTGCAAGTCTCATTTATTTTTTTCTTACCCATTTAACATAACATTATGGCAGTCATTCTGTTGAAGCTTGGCATTTCCAGGCCAATTGGAAGCTGAAGTTTAGAGCTTGGTTGGGCTGTCAATTCATTGTGGGTAAGATTAATCAAATGTGTCCTGCTAAAATTTCTTTGGCATTCGCTTATCTACTTTCTCCGAAAGGAGCGAAATCTTATTCTTTTTGTTGGTGAGATTCCCTCATATTTCAGCATTTTAACAGTCTGTGATCAATTCTATTCGACATCATCTTCTTGGCTTTACATAACTGCAGAACCGTATTCTTTCTCGATAAGTGTTTCCTATATACCTTAATGGCCTTTGGGCTTTGGTTCGTATTATGGGCTATTAGCCTAAGGATTGTTGTTTTATTTGAACCGATTAATGAGAACATCGCTGAATTCCAATCGAAAAGGGGTAAAATGGAAGATGAAGGGACTGAAGACTTTCACTTGTAAGGACTGAACTAGATACATCTTGATCCCTGATTGTTGACTTGTGCAACTGCGTTAACCTCAGTTCCTGAAAGATGATACTGAACTAGATGCATCTTTGTTTGTTTCAACTCTTTCTTGCTTGTGCAACAGTTTGGTTCGGTTTTTTGGTTTTTTTCGCTTTCCATCTTTGTTGTAAAGGATGTTGACTTAGACCAGTTTAACTCTTATTTATCATGATCATCCTAACATTTCGACACTTCTACATGGACTTCGTAAAGTCAAGCCTTCTATAAAGTAAGAACGTAAATGTCCATGTCCACTACGAGGAGACAAAAAGCTGGAGAAAAGCTTAGCCCAATATAGCAATTCTATGATCTGAAGAAGATGCGAATTGGAATTGTATTCATTTTAACGAGAGAATGAGTGTCTTGACTGTTGAACTTTTGGAGTTGTGACTTGAAAAACGATGCTCAGTCATCGAGTGGGAAGTCCTCATCCGATGCATTTTCCAGAAATGACCCGAGTGTCTTCCTCAAAATGCTAAAAGTCTTGTTGTCCTGCAAATTTGAGCACCAGAATCAGATCACTCAACTGTTGTTTAGTGAGAGGCAGAGGTCTTCCGATGAGGTAGTAGCTAGTTCTTAGTTAGATTTATTCACCTGCTTCTTCTTCTTCAAGGACTCCTCCAGTTTAGCTATTTTGTCTGTGCAAGCTCTTTCATGCTCGGCTATCATTGTCTTCTCCCTTTTCCCTGATTTCATCCATAGCACGCTTAGTAGTAACAGGATAAGGAATGGAAGTCGGGCACAGATATTATGCTTACTCATTTGCTCGTATCGCATGAAGAGCCTCTCTTTTGTTTCTTCAAACTTGGATATAGTATCTGAATAAACAGCAGAAAAAGATGGTGTGGATCTTCAGTTTACTACCCCAACATCAGCAGTTAGAGTACCTAATCCCCAGGCAAGTTTCATACAGGAAGTGGTATCATAAGTTCAGATCATCTTTCAGTCCAACCAGGGGTGCTAAATCAGCAATATTTTGATTATCAAACCAAATCACCAGAAATTGCAGAGTTGGGATATGTTTCTAGATGGAGAAAGACCCATCAGCTAAAGAGAAGTACCATCTAAAGCCTGCAGATGGGCAATTTTGTCTTTGCAAAATTTATCATAAATCGCCTGGAACTTCGCAGTCTCATTCTTCAAGGAAATTTCACACTGAATAATCAGCAGCATATCATTACAATTTATGATGAGAGGCAGAAGAAAGAGTTGGGAGAAAAAGAGGTTATCTTCAGTGTCCAGAAATGAAGTTAGTAACGTTTTCAACTACATACTGACCTCCTTCGAGCTCTTTGAAAGCGACTTCATGAAAACTTGTCTATGGAAAAACATACCGGAGTGGGACAAAAATTATAATATGAGTAGACATATAGTCTAAAGCAGCATGATGTAGGCATATAATCAATTACTGGGACTGGGATACTTATATCTGGATTTGCAGTTTCTGATACCTATCCTTTTCGAGTTTCGACTTCAACTCATTCATCATGGATCTAATCTCAGAGGCCACACTGTCCAAAAGAATGAAATAATAAGTAAACAGAAAGCCATTCCCAATTTGCTTTTACACACATAAAAGTGCTGCAGTACCTATTTATATTACGCTGGGATTATGAAATCAAGTTTTTCAACTACAGAGATGAGAAGCTTCTTGATCAGTATGAATCTTCAAATGCATTCAAATGTAATGTGAAATCTGAACTGATCACGAAGCAGTTATAATAGATGGAACTCTTAAACAATCAATTAAAACATAACATGGATGTATAGCTTTATCATTTATCTGCTCATCTAAGCACTGAAACACTGAAATTCAACAGGAGACAGCCAAACATCTTTGGCAAAAACCTTCAAGTCAAATTGAGCGATGAAGTTTCCACTCAATTAGAAATAACGAGGTTGCACATTACAGCTTCAGATCGGTTTCAGCACCAGAAAGAGCCAAATAGAGTTGAAAGAGAGAGCGGATCACCTCGAAATCGTCTCCTCGTTCTTCTTTTGGCCGTCCTTTTGAGCCTTCTCTCGGATCTGCTGCAAGGCCGACATGATTCCTTTTATATCACTGCACCACACATGCAAATATATTCATCACAATGATCGCATGATGAAATGCAGAACGAAACATTCAAAATCGGCTCATAAACCTACTTGGAGAGATCAAGATCGAAGTCGTCCTCGCTGATCCGCTTTCTCTTGTCCGACTTGGTGCTGAGTTCAGCAGCCACCAAGTCAACACGCTTCTTCGGGATCGCCTTAGCTGCAGACATTGGGATCCGATATCTCCGGCTTTCTGAAATATTGAACAATTCAGGTTTCCGCTGTCGGATTCACAGAACTCTCTCGATCTCTCAGCTGCGGAGAAACGAAGAAGGGGCTCTCCTCACCCTGCTTCTCCGTTGGCGGGTAAAGCTAGAATTTAATTGCGAGCGGTTTTATTTTAAGGGGCCCTGAAGATTCCGACAATCAATTTTCAACCCCGACATTCTAACTTATGACACATCGGACCCGCCTCTTTAATCGATAACATTTTAGACCCTGAAGTTCTCCTTTTTATTCCATTTACACCCAATCCATGTCATCTTAGTAAATTTTATGACAGAAAATAGATGGTGGTAAGTATGGGTGTAAATGAGATAATATAATTTGTGAACAATTGAGACTTGGCTTGAATTCTATCAAAAAAAAGATTTCGAAACAATTCAGAATCGGCTCGATAAAAGCTCGAATTTGGCTCGATATTAACAAGCTCGAGCTCGGCTCTATCTGGGCTTGCTAATTAAACAAACCGAGCTGAATCCTATAATATTCGACTCGAGATATTCATGAGTGTAAACAAGACTTTTATATTAGAATTATTATCATTATTATTTTTAAAAAATAAAAAATAAAAAGCCATCAACGTAAGTGTCTAACATCACTCGAAATCCCATTTTTTTCTCCTTTCTCACTCACTTACAAATCATTAATTCACAATTCATTCTCCTCTCCTCCTTGCCCTCGGCAATTGACAAACTCATTTGGCACCCACCTTGATTCTCTTTCTCGACGTGGCCCGTTTAGGCTCGACGGCCTTTTATTTATCATAACGACCCTAGCCCAAACCTGAAATCTTAGGCCCACCCAGTTTGAGCTCCGGCCCGATTTCACAAATTCCTAAACAAACCGAACCTTACCATGGCAGATTCAGGCTTAGCTCGGTTCATTTACACTCCCAGCAGTAAGGGACCCTTACGTAAATAGAACTCTATTGTTTCTCTGTTTCTTTCACTACAGTCTTATTGAGCATTTACAGTTAAGGTTGAATTATGGCATGTATCAAGAGTACCATAGACATGGAAACATGGCAACTCGATCTACCTTATGTTGTAATGGCCCATTGTTCCGCTTAATATATACTGGATGTGGATCCACGTCTAACTTTCATTTCAGCCTACCTATGCTGCTGATTTATCTATAATCTCTTATTAGCATCCTTGCCAGGACTTATTGGTCAGTTTTGGGCATCCAACATTATTCTCGTTCTCCATACATCTCCAATTCTAGGGTTTTACGTCTTTCTATGCTTGAAACTCGCTAGAAAAGAGTGGAAGGAAAGGGGATATAGTACGAAAAGTCTTATCGATGAGAATTAAATTTATTTTCTCGTAAAATTTGGAAAAAATTAATTGAATTTATTTTTTATCATAAACAAAACAATCTTTAAAATACATTTATAAATTTACAGTAACTTTCATTTGTGCTATATTTTGGGGAAAAAAAGTTGTGACCTTTTCTTGAAATTTTCTCATTGATAGGCTTTGTAGCCAATAAATCATAATCGATTATTTCAATTAGGAAAAAAAAAAAACATAATACTCATAATCATTTTTTCACTTGTTTAACAGTCAAGCGATTGAATCATAGAATTTTCCTCTTGTGGTGTATCTTTTATAAAGAATGTTCGTTGGACTAAAAAGCAACAGAATGACGAGTGGAATAAATGGGTGCGGAAAGTCCTATTAATAAGAGTCGAATTCAAAATTTCACGATTTTATTTTGAGTATTAAATTTCCACCTGAGCCTACAAGAGTCTCATACGCATTTCCATCCAAAAGTCTAAAGTGACAGGAATCTCTTATAAACCCAAGTTTCTTTTTTAATTTAGTTGATGTAAGATTCAATTCTCAGCACCCGCACCTCACATGGCAATGTTTTTGCACTTGACACGTGCCCTAAACACCTGCCCTCAACAACTGGTCTGGAGCCAGGTAGTTTTCTTCCGGCCTTAGGAAAGGGGGAAGAAACTAGCACGAGGCGGGCCTTTCCTTCCGTTCTAAGGCTAACATTCGAGTCAAACTTTTTTTTCTCCATACTTGATTAACAAACCACAAGTCAAACATTATTCTTCTAATCTCGGGTTTAACGGGCCACGAGTTCCATACTTGAGCCTGGCGTAATGTGAGTTCATGGTCGACTTGCTCTTATACCATATTAACTACGAGAGTCTCAGAGACCATTTTCACCCAAAAGTCTAAACTAATAGGTGATGGTACCTGATTCTCTTATAAATTTAAGTTTTTTTTTCAATTTAGTCGACGTGAGATTTAACTTTCAACATTGAGAATGATATCACTATATCAAACGTCCCTAGTTTAAGTTTTTCTTGAAGTTAACCTTCGATTCAATATCTGACATTAAACAAGGCTTAGACTATTGCACAAGCGGACTTAGCATTTAGAGGTAAAACTATACATGTTGTAGATTTTTTATTTTTATATTTGCAAAATTGGAATACTCGACATGCCCATCAACGTCAGGTGGACATGGAAATCATCAATAGTTCAAAGGTCGAAAGTTCAAACAAGCACACGACTCTCCTCTCTAGCATTGTGTGCTCGTGCTCCCTTCGTCATGGAATTGGAGATCCCTTTTGACAAAATAGACTGCGAGAATGAAGTCATGGCCAGCTCCCACTTTCTACCCTTTTCTAGATAGTCAACATTCCGGTCCGACCATAATGTCAAAACCAACGAAAACTTAAAAAAAAAAATTCTCATCCGACCCAGTACGAATTGACTGGGATGGTAAGATATTTCTTACCCTTAACTCTGATTCAGGTCTTATGAATAGAGAAAGTTTACATCGGGAGAGTTTTTATGGCTCTAACCTAAAGTTTTCAAGACCTCTTCATGGATATCATACGATATACGCTATACAAAATTCCTTGTCAGATAGAATTTAGTGATGCTACGTTGATGAAATCAATGCCGATCACTGATCATTCAGTACATTTGACATGCTCTCAATTGAATTCAAACTCAAATATTGGCCGGCAGTCAGGTGGTTAACAACATGAAGACAGCTAAAAGCAAATGAAGTGTGTGTGCGCGTGTTTTTTCATTTTTTTGCTCGGAATTTATTTTTCTAAATTTTAGAAGGAATTGTAAAATAATTAAATTTTACCTGTCATTGCTAGGATCACGTAAGTACTGACATACAATCACACTGCGGATGCCTCACTTAATCCGGAGATTTTTGAACACGTGTGGGACCCACCTCGGCGATAACACGTGCTTCGTCACGGGATGAAGATCACCTTTTTGTCGAATGGACCTCATGAAATCACGCGGAGATGTCCCTCTCCTAACAGCCCCTTCTAGATAGTCAGTGTTCTGTGGTCCAAACATAACGTCAACATTTACCCCTTTCTTTTCTCTTTTGATAATAATTACGAAGCCCGAAAAGTTCTTGCCAGGGAATGGGATTCTAGAAGCGTAGCATCAAGATTTTTTTTTTTTTCATCGCACGGTATTCCACACAAGTCAAAGCGTACTTCAAAACTAATTTACAATCGGGCTAAATTTCTTAAAAAAATTCTCGTCGACCTTCCCAATTTGGAATTCGATTCTAAGATCACTTATTTGGGGATCTAATGAGAAAATTACTAGGTCAATCCCAAATTAGTAAGATTTGATACTACTAATTGGACTTTGGCAGTTTTCTAATTTATGGCACATTTGATTCACTAAAATATTCTCTATAGCATTTATTCCTCATAAAACAATTATTCCAGTATTTAACTAGTATATCATGAATACATATGAATAGAGAATATTCTCCGTCCCTATTAGGAATAACAATTATTTATAAAGAATATAAATAAAATAATAAAATTATCAGTAACTATTCCTTAAATTTTTTACTAATGTCTATCCCTATTTTCTGATGAATTTTCATTATTTTTCTTGTCTATGTCATATCCTGTAATTTTCTTTCCAGTGAATCAAATGAGCTGACACCCACAACAAATATCAAACCCCGAACCTATTAGTTGTGAGTCGAAATCACGTGTCACTGCAATAAGCCCATTTTCTTAAAAGAATTTTATTATGCAATATGTAATGTTTGAGAGTAATAGATTCCAACCGATACAAATTCAAAGTCCCCATAGTAAATTCTTCATTTACAAGATTTTAACTCGAATCATCTTGAGAGTTAATTAAAGTGGATAGAGGTTCAACTCTCCCTTGAGCTCTTAACCCTTCACGAGATCGCTCACACATCGACTTACTTGGATTTATGGATTTATGGATTGTTCATGATCGAGAGAATAAACTCCTCCTTATTAAAAAAATTTAATTTAAATAGAAGCGGTATCAAGCCATATAAACCACCTTAATATTGTGAAACGGGTGTGAAACCGACCCATGCAAGTACACTGCTCCTTAATATTGTGTGTCAACCCGCGATAAATTCTTAAGTGATCACACATCACCACATGACAATAAGAAATATTAATCAAAATGTAACAAATAAGTAAATTAGTGTTAACCATCCGAGCAGCTATTATAATTATTATTAATTTAATTAGTTTTTTTCACCATTTCATTATGAGATACGACAATTTAAGATTTTGTCGTGCACAAGCACTTTTCAATGGAATTGAATATCAGTTTTTTTCCAAGTCGATCCCATGAGGTCATGGGAAGTCCTTCTTTCTACTCTTTTCTAGATGGTCAAAATTATTGTCCAACCGTAACTTCAAAACCAACAACAAAAGAAGGTTCCTTTATAAGGGAAAGACAGTTCCCCGAAGTGTCAAAAATTCGTCGAGAACGCAGGAAAAAATTCAAATATGTCATATTGTGAGAAAAAATTAATTAAATTATTCTAATTAATAATAAATATAAAAATTGTGTAAATAAAATTTTGAAAAATAAAATTTATGGTCTCCATATAAATTTCGGATGATTTTTATGATGGAAAAAAATTGGAGCTAGTCCCCCAAAAAAAAATAGCAGGCTTCAGAGCGACCCAAAGTCATCTAAATATATTATGTAATATTTAATAATCCATCTTATTATTATATTTTAAGATTAAAATGATATTTTTAATAATTTTAAACTTCAATTTTAGTTTATGTTTGTTTTATTTAACTTATTAATATACAAAACATTTATAATTAATATTACTCATATATTCTAATAATTTTGTTTTGATATTTTAATGTTTGATTTTATTATTACATTGAAAGTAGGGGTCCAAAAAATTCGCACCCGAAGCGGTCGGTTTGTATGAACCCAAACAGTTCTCAGTACTGTTTTTCTCAATTGAAAAAATCGACTTGAAAAGTCAGGGCCCAACAATTTTTACAAGAAAATCACTCGACCCGAACCATTTACACGTCTATTATTTATTTATTTATTTATTTATTATAATTTGGTTGGTGTATTCTTTTTTTCATATTACATGGCAAGATATCATCCCGTGAGATTTGTAGAAATGCAAAGTTTCAACGCTAGATTGTGAATAGTTCGAAACATCCATACCCATTTATTTCTTTTGTCCTAATGAGTGCGTGGGGCATGACTTTTCTTATAAAAAAAGGAAAAAAAATTCTTTGTTCACAGAGAAAATGGTTTTTTTTATTAATTAATTTAAATTAATTGACGCATTAATGGATAAATTTCTTTTACTAATGAATTTTCTCCTATCCGAACGCTCGAATTTGAGATCTTATTTAAAAATAAAGTACCGATCACCTTAACCAACTCATTTTTTTTTGCCATTGAGCTTTAACGTTATGTTAAGTGAGAAGACTTATTATTTTATAAATTTTGAAAATTAGAGTAAAAATTACCAATTTTCCTTAATATTATTGCATTTTACTGTATTAAATTCAGTTTCTTTATTCCATTTTATTCTAGTATAAAGCTCAAGATCCTTGCGGGGGCTTTGATGACGAGGAGTTTAGGTGTTATATATTCGTCAACTACTGAGGGAGAAAGGCCTTCTAGAAGTAGACTATTTATGTCATTCCAAAGTTAAGGAGAAAGTCAGTAATAGTACCGGTTGAATTACGTCGTTGTGAGCCGACCGTTAGCAAAGTCGACGATTGGGTTGGAAGGAGATTGCCGAAAACGGATCCAAGCTTACGTCAGTGAAACGACTATCAGAGACAGGTACCAGCTCAGATAATACCATGGGTCAGGTGTTCACATATTATATTCCTGTTAGTGGTTGTTATAAGAGATTCAGTCTGTTTTTGCCTAAAAATAAAAGATATCGGATGGTGGTACATCCCCTCTCATGTACAATGTGTTAAGGAGTTTAGCACAGTTTTGATACCATATTGAGCTATGATATTGTGAACAGACTATTGGTGAAGTAGGCGACTAGCTCAGGAGGAGACTCACGGAGACAAATTCAGGCTTACATTGGTGAGGGAACTATCAGAGGCTTATCTCAGATAGTATCGTGATTAGGTGTTTATATATTATATTATTATTAGTGAACCTTACAAGAGTTGTCTGTTTCCATCCAAAAGTCTAAATTATAAGGTGGTGGTATGCAATTATCTTATAAACACATTATTAGTCTCTTCTATGACCAATTTGGGATCTAACAATATTTAAATGGTTACACTAACTAAATTAAATTATTTTTAGGGTATTTTTATTTTTAAAATTTTATAAAATAAATCTCAAAAATATATGAATTTTATTAGTTGATATTATCACGTAAGTACTATCACATAGTGAAACTTGTACACTAAAGACTTTCTCCAAAGTTAGAGAAAGATATATAATTTCCTTGATCACATGGTAGAAAGCACATTAGAAGCTCTCCTTAAGGTGTAGCCTATTAATTTCCAACTTGTATCCTTTTCTATAGGGGCCTGTTTGTCTAAATTCCAACCCCTAGTCTCTCTAGTACATGCACTTAAAGATGTGCCACTGATAACTCTCCACAGGATGGACAGATTCTTTAGGAATCACTCGATTACAAATCAAGCGAAATCTGAAATTTTTCTCAGCGGATGGCTCCTGTTATGTTACAATGTATTCTAGGTAGCTCTTGGTTCAAAATGGATTCTTGCCTGTCCGCTATCCCGGGTTCTTTTGCCCTGTGCATAGATGGAGGTGAATAGAGGGTGAATGGAGGGGTAAAGAAAAAGGAGGAGAAATTTTTTTCTTGTTTGAGTAGTTCTATTTAATGGATCGGAATGAGAATGAAGGAGAATTATTCACTCTGATTCCCCTCCGGAACCCACTCTTTTTCACCCCCGATTTGGGATAGAATGGGGTGAAACAGATTTTAAAAGGTCGAAAGTTCAAACAAGTACATGATTCCTCTTTAGTATTGTGTGCTCGCGCTCCCTTCGTCATGGAATTGGAGATCGCTTTTGACAACATGGACTGCGTGAATGAAGTGATGGCCGAAGTTCCACTTTCTACCGTTTTCTAGATGGTCAACATTCCGGTCCGACCACAATGTCAAGACCAACGAAAACTAAAGGAAAAAAAAAAGAGTAAGTAATAGCAGGAGTCCTATATATTTGTCATTTCTTACAAGTACGTTATATATGTTTAAAAATGGTAAATTAAATTCATACGTTCCTTCCATTATAAACATTCGCCCGTTCCATCACCCGCCATTAATTCTAAGTTGACGTGATATAGTTGCCGTCAGTTTAATATGATGTGTCAATTTTTAACGTTGACGTGGACATTTTTAATTCTACATGTACTTCATATTATATCATTATTCCCAAATAGATTAAATTACTCTTTTGCCCATCATTATTAATCTAATTTTTAAATCTTATCGACCTTCAAATGCAAATGCAGAGATGTTCAAGATTGTGTTTTGGATGATTAAGAGGTATAAATTTGATGAATAGTGGCCGATAAAGGAGTAATTTCATCTATCTGGGAATAAGGAAATTATATTAAGTATATGTAGGATTAAAAATGTTCACGTTGACATCAAAAATTTATGCATGAGAATAAATATAAGACTCACTCGTAAGAAGTGACGAACATATAGGACTCAATCTGTAATTTTCTCAAAAAAAAATCTTCATCACAACCAATACGAATTGGTTAAGATTGTAAAACATCTTTTACCCTTAAATAAGATCTTCGGTTGCAATCTTGTAAGTGGAGAAAGTTTATGTTGGAAGAGCTTTTCCTCCGTAATGGGCCAGACCTGACTCCAACCCAAATTAGTCAAGATTTATTGAGATCGTGGATATTATATGGTATGCACAGTAAAAAAAGCCCTCATCAGATGGACTCTAGTGTTAGTACACTGATGGAGTCATTGCCGAGCATTGATTGTTTAGTACAATTGATATGTTCTCATTTTAATTCAAAACTTAGATGTTGGGTAGTCAGATGATTATGTCGTCACCACTACTAATAATAAGATTTTCTGAAAGAAAAAACACTAGGAGTTTTATACGTATGTCGATTCTTACATGTGAATCATAAATATCTTAAAGTAATAAATCAAGTCCTATATATTATCCGTATTATAACATTGACTCTTTTTCGCCACCTACCGTTACTCTAAGCTAATATGTGTGTCAATGTCATATCAACACCACGTAGATGTCGTGTCAGCTAAAAATAATGGTAGGTGACGAAAATGACTCGACATTGTAATTCGGACAATATATAAGACTTGATTTATAACTTTGAAATATTTAGGACTCGCTTATAAGAATCGAACAAATATATAGGATTTTTAATATCTTTATCTCCGTGTTCACATGAAAAGGGAAGTGCAGTGAATTACGTATAGTCCGACCTGGAATTAAGAGATTCGATTATCACTATGCAACCTTTCGTTTATTTTTTCTTATTGACTATGTGGCCCCCGGACTTCGAGCATATCTTACATATCCAAATAAAAATAAATGATAGTCATCCAATATATGCCGGAAGTGCAGAAAAGAAATATCAAACCGCACACTAAGGGGTTGGGCTGAGTGGTAAGCAGATCGGTGCCGTTTACGGAGGTCTCAAGTTCGAGACCTCACGTACGCAGACACTTCCCTTGGGAGCCTCACCCGCCATTGCCAGGCATGCGACCCGGGACAACCAATGGATTAGTCAAATATGGTTGGCTGAAAGATATCTGCTTGGATACTGTGATTGGCGAAAAAAAAAAAATCAAACCACACAAAGCAAATGAAATGTCAACCCCTACACGTCAACACCATGAAGAGAGCTAAAACATGCAAGCCTGGATAGAGAGTGCGCGTGTGTTTTTTTAAAAATATTTTTTGCCCGGAGTTTTTTTTTTAATTATTTTTTAAAAAATTTTTATTGAAAATTTAAATTTTATTAGTTATTATAGTGATATTGTGGGACAGATACCTTCTCGGGGTCAGGGATAGGTAGGTCAAGGTTAAATCAAAGTTCTCGAACGGGTGTGGGACCCACCTCCGAGGTGATCTTCATCCCATGACGAAGCACGTGAGGAAGATCACCTCTGTCGATTGGACCTCGTGAAATCACGCGGGGGTCCCCTGCCCTAATCCCCTTGTAGATAGTCAATGTTCTGTGGTCCAAGCATTAACGTCTACATTTACCCTTTTCTTTTCTCCTTCGATAATAATTACGAAACCCGAAAAGTTCTTGCCAGGGAATGGGATTCTAGAAGCGTAGCAAGATTTGATAGTTATTAACTGTACTTTTCACACTTCTCTAATTTTCGGCACATTTCATTTGTTTGAATAATTATTCTGAGAAGAATTGTCACAGTAATAATAAAAATTTATCATTTCTTTTAAGTTAGTCATCTGAGTTTTGAAGTAGTCTTTTCAGTTTTAAATATTTTTTCTATTGCACACGTCAAGTCCGCTCCATCATAAGTTGCTGCACTGACAGTATTAAATCGTCATTTTTCTATTAATTTAGTTGATGTCGCGGTAATATATTTAACTTGACATTTTTCAACCCAGTTTATTTTAGTAAACTCTTATTACCCGGTCCGACCGACAGTGAGCACGGATGTTTTGAGTTGGGACTTCAATATTTATTTTACTTTTAAGTCAATTAGGTCAATTTTGGTCTAGCCGAGCAGTCGGGTCGGGACACGAATTTGTCCTATTAATTTTTCTAAATCTTGAAAATCGGTCAAGATTTATTTAGGATCTCATAAAATGTCTTATTACATGTCTCATGTCATATGTTTAATATAAAAAATACCAACTCGTGTGCCATGTCAGTAAACTAACGGTAAAATTAGAAGAATTAACAGCGTTAGTGACACATCGGCGGCATTCGAACAGCAAGTAATGGAATGAACTTCATATGTCTAACGGAGCAAATATTTAGAACTAAAAAGACCACTTTGAAACTTAGAGTAATAATTTAGGAAAAATGATAAATTCTTACGACTGCCAATATAATTCTCCCAATTAATCTTTATGTCATTTATTCAGAAAAAATTTGGATGACCCTACTTCACAATAATGTGGTGAGGAAGAACCAATCAAATAACTTTGACGAGCAATAATTATGGTAACTACTTGGATGATTAATGATAATTTGCTCGTTTATCATATTTTAATTGGTGTTTCCGTTGCCACATGACGAGTTAGGATCACCTAAAAATTTCTCCATTTATTATTCTATACAGAAAAGTTATCCCAACATATAGTTGGCATATCATGAATACATATTTGAGATGCATTTGGAATAGAGGGCATTCCTCGTTTGGGAATAGCTACTACTTATAAAAATATAAATAGAACGATAAAATTATTATTAACTATTCCTTAAATTTTTAATTTATGTCTACCCCTATTTTTAGAAAAAAAAATTTCAATACTAAAAATATTTTTAATTTGAACTACTAGTATCTAGAAATCAAACAGGCCTCGGCTAGTCCAGTTCAAGTCGGGAAAGCCCACTAAAGGGTAAAACTCTCCCGAGTCAATTCTCTTTATTCACAATACTCAAACCTGAGATCTTACTTAAGGGGAAGAAGTTCTCTACCACCTCAACCGATTCACTTTGATCAATCATTTGAAATTATTTCAGTCTTTTATCATGTCTACGTTTTCTAATCGCTCCTTCAATTCTCCAACCAAGCAAAATTATTCGCATCAGAACTTAATTTATACTCTCTATCCATTCTTTTCCCTATCTATTTCAAATCCTATCATTTTCTTTCCAGTGAACCAAATGAGCTAACACCCACCGTAAATATCGAACTCAGAACTTATTGATTTTGAGTTGGAGTCATGTGCCACTACACTATCAATTTTTTTTTTTTGCAATACATAATCTCTGAGAGCAATAGATCCCAGCTAATACAACGTTCAAGTCCCATGTAGTGAATTCTTCATTTGCAAGATTTTAACTTGAGTAACTCCGAGTATTAGTTCAAGTTGATTGATGTTTGATTCTCACTTACGTGCATAACTCTTGGCGAGATCGCTGGCACGCGCGCTCTTGCACATGAACTTACTTGGATTCATGAACTCATGGAGAGTTTATGTGTTCGAGAGAATAAACTCCATGTTATAAAAAAAAGGTTTTAATTCGAAATTTCACTTAAGTAGAAGCAACAACTGTAGAGGAGTCAATCCCACATAAGACAAATAAGATATTAAAACTTAATTTATAAGACAGTGGTTACTACTAACTAATCAGTTCAAATTTTTGAGTTGAACATGGGTCCACCCTCTTATAAGTCAAGGGATATTTGACAACATCAAACCATATAAACCAACAAAGGTTATTGGCCGATTATTTGATCTTATTGATCAAATTGAAAATCAATCGGCCCGGATATCTTCAAGGAACCGGGAAATTGATAGGTTAAGGTTGCAACTAAGGCAGGTGTGAAACCGACCCAGGCAAGTCCACTACTCCTCCTTATTAAGGCTAGCAATTTTTGATAAGATATGGTAACCCAACACCGCACGACACGGAGTTAGATGGGTTTAGATCAAGTATATTCAGTATGAACTCATTTAGATACAAGTCTGCTCGAGCACGATAAATAAACGTGTTTAAGTGGTTGAACTTGTATAACCCAATAATACACATTAAAACATGTTTATTAAATTATATTTGACTATTTTTATATAAATATTGAATCTATTTAATACGTTTATATGTAAAAATTCTATGAAAGGAAAAATATTACATACATTACATATTTCATTATCGTCAAATACTATGTAATTAACGAATCTTACTTATTTATTATACTAATTATCTATAAATAAAATTATTTTAGTAGTTGTATCGTATATTATTAGAGAATAATTATATACCGAAGACATTCAATATTAAATGGGTCAACATCAATCCGATTTAGATAAGATTTAGACACATAAGAACCCATTTAAATATGAAAAATAAGTATGTCATGTACATATTATAGCGATTTCTAACCGGAACATGTTTAAACATAACAAGTTTAAACACGATACGACACGATTTATTAGGCGTAGTTAATATTGCCTGTGCGTGCACGCTTTTCAATGGAATTGAAGATCAATTTTTGTCCAAATCGATCCAATGAGGTCATGAGAAGTCCTCCTTTCTACTCTTTTCTGGATGGTCAAAATTCCACACCAACCTTAACTTCAAAACCAACCAAAGAAGAAGGCTCCTTATCTGGGACTGAAAGTTCAATGAAGTGTGAAAAATTCGTCGGCAAAGCAGGAAAAATTTTAAATTTGTAGAAAATATCGATTAAGTTAGGGTAATTAACATTAATTCCAGATATTTTGTACAGAAAATTTTGAAAAATTGGATGCAAATCCAAAAAAATGACCCGATTTGATTCGAAAAACGAAATTTATAGCCCTATATGAGTGATTTTTATGATGGGAAAAATCGACCAAAGAATTGGAGCTCGTCCCGAAAAAATCAGCAGGCCTGAGACCGACCTAAAGTCATCTAAATATATAATAAAATGTTTAATAATTCATCTTATTATTTGATTTTAAGGATAAAATGATACTTTTAATACTTTTAAACTTTTAATTTTAGTTTGTGTTTATTTTATCAACTTATTAATATATAAAAATATTTAAATTAACATTACTAATGTATTCTAATGAAATCTATTTTAATATTTCAATATTATATTAAAAGTAGCAATCCAAAAAAGTCGCACTCGAAACGGTTTAGTTTTTATAACCTCGGGTGGTTCTTAGTATGGCTTTTCATAATCGAAGAAATTTATTCGAAAAGTCGAGGCCCGTTAACTTTTATTAGAAAACCAATCGACTAGAACCATTTACGCCTCTATTATTTATTCGTTTATTACAATTTAATTGGCATATTTCTTTTGATGGTATATTGCAAGACACGATGACCTTAGATTTGCCGAAAGGCAAAATTTCAACGGCAGGGTTAGATTGTGAATAGTCTAGCGTCCACACGTACCCCTTTATTTCTTTTGTACTATTGAGTGCATGGAGCATGAATTTTCTTATTAAAAATGAAAAAAAAAAAAGGTCTTTGTTCGTTCCCCGACAAACGGCTCTTTATTAAAATCAGAGAATTACTTTACCTTGTACATGCGCAGCGCCGAAATTTAAAACTCTAATAGATCATAATTGATTTAAGTTCGAGCCCGACCGATGCATTAATAGGTAAACTCATTTAACAACTAATTTTCTTTCGTACGATAACTCGAATTTGATATCTTATAGAAGGTTGGACGAGCCTAGGGTGGTACTGAGACCTCCTCCTCGCTGACATCCTTCGCCTCTTGGATTAGGAATTGGCCGGTCTTTGGTGAAGCATACTCTCCGCGAAGGAAACTCATGCGTGAACTGGCTTACGGATCAAGCAATTTACCAAGATCTCAGGATTCGCAGGCCGTGAGTCTCTCCACTGCTGTTTGCTGATATGATTGGGGTGGTCATGCCTCGTTTATGTGCTTTGCAACGTTCTTTTGTTTAATTGTGGGTTCAATTGAACTCCGCTTATCACTGAAAAAAGGTACCGAATTACCCTAATCAACTCCTCTTTTTTTTTTTTTTTTGCCATTGAGCTTTAACATTATACTTAGTAAGTATGAATAAAATGAAATGAACATATTAACATTTCAGTCTGTCTTTTGTTTTTTTGGTTGCACTATTGAAATTAAAGACATACATTCCATTTTTTTTTTGGGGAATTGAAGGAACGGTTTTACCAAATTTGTTTCAAATTTATCATATAAAATTTTTTAAAATCAGCATAAAAATTACCAATTTTCCTTAATATTATTATATATTACTATATCAAAGTCAGTTGTTTTTTTTTTTTTTTTTTCTGTTTCATTTTATTCTAGTACAAAGCTCAAGATCCATGCGCGGGCTTGACGATGAGGAGTTTAGGTGTTCATACTCGTCAACTACCGAAGGAGAAAGGGGCCTTCTAGAAGCGACTAATTATGTCATTCCAAAGTTATGAAAGTCATTTTATGTAATAGTATTTAAATTGCTGAAGGAGAAAGGGGCCTTCTGGAAGCAGATTGATTATGTCATTCCAAAGTTAACAGATAGTTATTTCATGTAATAGTATTTGCATGACAATATCAATTAATTAAATTAGCTATTTTTCAAATTTTGTATTTTTAAGATTTTATAAAATAAATCTTAAAAATATATCAATTTTGTTAATTAATATTATCGTATAAATACTATCACGTGATAACACTAAGTTAGAGAGAGACACTTCCCCCGCTCCCATGGTAAAAATCACATTAGAAACTCATCTTAAGCAGAGTGCATTGTGCTTAACGAGATAATCTTCAGTGGAATGGTCATACCGTATTATTATCGCTTACGTTGTATATCCGTCCAATCACGACTTGACATGTTATCGAGAATTATATAATTATAATTATTAAATCCTAAAAATATTTAAAAAAATATAAAGGACCTTAAATAAATAGTGAACTCTGATTAAAAATAATATATAAATGGTAAAAAAATTTTAAAAACCGAATAAATGGTGAATCATAATTAGAAATAATATATAAATAGTGAATTCTTATTGGATGGATGACGTGGTATAATCGTTTCACTGAAAACTTTTTCATGTGTAATAGATATATCACATAACAGTAATGAAGTGAAGTCGCAAACCAATAGGATTAAGTTACTTTTAGTTTTTTTAATAAAACTTAAAAGGAAAAAAATAATCTTAAAAAATAGCTTGATTTTATTAGCTGGTATCACTGTGTAAGTATTACCACGTGATGACACCGTCACATACAAGACTTTCTCGACCTTAATGTGTATCCTATTAATCTCCCTTTTAATATCCCTTCTCGCCACAGCATCTGTAGTGTCGGATCATGTCGGGTTAACCAAATGTCAACAAGGACTGCATTCTGTATCTTCATAAAATGGTATGTGATATGTGAGGCCACCTTGCTAGTTTGCCTTGTTTTATCATAGGACCTTTGGTGCACAACTTCTATTTTTTTCTAAAAGGGGGCTATCTCTAATTATTTACTATGAGAGATAACAGTCTAAATACCACCGACTTGAGATTGACCTGGTGGTTTTCTCACTAAACTCTCAAATGGGTGATCTTAGGATCGATCCCCAGATTGTGAGGGTCGACGGAGATTTTTCTAGAGATCTTAACACGACCGCGATTAATTTTGAGGTACGATTCATGTGATGTTTAAAGGGAAATTTTGTAAAAAATGGTTTGTGAAATATCGAAAATGAACTGCATGTTTAACACGCAGCATGTACTTCCTTTTTTTTTGTGGGAGAATGTTTTTCCTTGGTTTCATTGTGCCTATTTGCAAGTTGGAATTAAATCTCGACCACCCTTAAAAAAAAGGGTAATATTTTTATGTATGAGAGAAAAACTGAGAAATTGAAAATTAAAAAAAATAAAAAAACTGCTTCGTCATTGCCATTTGCCAGGAAATCAAAATCTAAATTAAAAAGAAAAAAAGGCAAGGAAAAGACGAAAGAGGAAACCGACAGAGAGAGGAAGGGCCATTCCACTCCAACGTGAAGCTCGGCGAATCGCCTATAAAAGTCTCACGAGAGCTCCGCATAGCCGTTCTCCATCAAGCGCCCTCTCTCTCTCTCTCTCTCTGGGCACAGACCCCCAATAGCCATTGAAACTTCGGTCGCAACCTCCATCTCAACGAGACGAGTTCTTGCGTTTAATCAATCAACCATTGCAGCAGCCATTTCGCCGTCGGTGGGTTATCTTTCCCTCTCTCCTCCGGGTCTTTAATTCCTGTTGAAGAGGTGATCTTTGAGGGAAGAGGGTTTGGATTCAGGGTTCTCTCTTCATTTTTCGTGGGATTCTTCTGTTTTATTGGTAGAGCGATGAATGGTTAGAGGAACATTAGCTTGTGTTGCGCTATATGTTGAGGTAGCGCTGGGTTGGAATGGGTAATTTGAGGGGAAATGGAGGTTATTACGAGGCAATGCTTACAGCTTTGGATGGGGGTGGCTGGGATTCTAGATGATGATATATTTAGGGGGAAATGTGGTTTTGAGGCAAGATGGATTGATGAAATAAATATATCGGAAAATAATGAGTTGCAATGGTTTTTATATGTGGCGGTGGATTTGATGGGACCTAACCATTATAAATGATTTCCGGAGGAGGAAATTGAAAGAGGAGAAGAGTTCATGAAGAGATTCTTGTTCGGGGAGAGAGAGTTTGAAATCATGAGAATTCTGTGAAAAATTAATGAAAGTAGTTGAAATTTGAGTGAAAAATCATGTCAGCATGTATGGTTGCCAGGATCATTATCGCATTGCTCTCCATATTTATTCTTCTAATAACTTATGGTTGAAATCCTTGACTACTTGCATTTGCAGATTCACAGTAATTGTTAGATTTCTGTAGAGGGGAAGAAGATAGTCAGTGAACTTAACTGCTTCTACTTCATAGGATTCTTCTCCTTTCTTGCCTCCACCAATTATTTTTTGTTAATTCATAGACAATCTTCTCTGTTTCTTTAGATTTAGCTATAAGTCAAAGTTGCATCTTGATTTGGTGAACTTCTTTTATTTCCATTGCTCTGGAATGGGGGATCAATCTGTTCTTTAGTTTAGCTGGGAATGGTCTCCTATCAAGGATAATTGCAGTTTCAGTTTTAATTGAAAAAACGAATATATTCTACAGCACAAAAGTTAAATTCGTTACTTGTGTAATTTAAAAGTGGGAAACTTCTTTTTCTTGTCTTTTATGGTTCTGCGTTCCTCCGACGTTCTTAGGAGTTTATATATCCTTCGACGATATCCTGTTAGAAGGGATCTCTATACGATTTGCAAGAAAGAGAATCTTGTACAGTAAAGTTTGTGCCTCTCTCTCCGCTTCTATTTGTATAAATATTGGATGAACTGGTTTTTCTTTTTGGCAGCAACAATTTGAGGAATCCAAAAAGTGCTAAATCTATATTTACAAATGGATCTTTTCAGGAAGTCTGCTATATCGAGTTTTCGTTTTTAATACTGAGAGCAGTTCTATTCGAATTTGAAATCGGCATATGTATGGTTATCGCAATGGTTTGTGTAACGAGAACTTGGAAAAGTACTTTTAGGTGCCATCACCATTAATTGGGATAAATAACTTTAAACATAGTCTTGATTTGACAAAAGGAAGGGCATAATTTGTGCAGAAAAATACAGAATTTGAGAATTCTTGTTCTGCCTAACAGCAGCATAAATTGTTTAGTTCTTGTAGAAGCAGGCGGTGACACTTGTGTCGATTTTTTTGTCCATTGGGAGTGCATTTGTGTTGGGTTTTTTGTGGTGGCAGGTTCTGAATTGCTTCAATATTTAATTATCGCTATTAATTGAAGTTTATTGAGGATTGAATGGAATTTAGTGAATACAAGTAGCATGTCCTTTTGAGGGTTACATACCACTCTCGTTATAATGTAATGCTATATAAATATTGCACTTTCTTGTTTTGCTTTTGCTTTGTCCACTCATTTTATTAGGGGAAGAGGATCAATTATGGTAGACTGTGATTTAAAGGATAGGCTAAGAATCGTTTATCCCACTTTTGAATGCTAGTGGAGGGATAGCTTATAGGCTGACGGTAACCCCACAGGAAGATCAATAGCATCTTAGCTGTCATGTAAGGCCACTGGGAAGCTCCTTTTCTTGTGGGACAAGAAACAATGATTTTTATTCTTCAAAAAGAATCCAACAGTACTAAAGTTTCTATTCCTGGACCACACATAAATCATAAGGTCTTTAAGGTACAGAATTTATTATCATCGATATTTGTATTCGCTTTCTTTAGCAATGGCCTTCATTGTTTGGAGAGGCGCTCCATATTTGGTGTTCCAATTTTTTATCTTAGCCACACTGTGGGGCATATGTGATTGTTGCTTTTGTTTGGCTCTCTTCTTCTGTTATCACATCATTAGGCATCTTTCTTGTCATCCCATCTCATCAAACTCTTTCTTTCTTATCTCTAAATTGTTTTAGTTCATTGTTTCTATACAGAACCGGAGCAAGTGAGCCAAGGTATTTTGCAAGAGCTCATACATGGCATTTGAGCAATACTTCTCTCAGGGGTGGAAATCAAGTCAATCAGCAGCGATCGAGCAAGGAACGGGAAATGCCACTGGGTGCTTCGACTGCAATATTTGCCTTGACTTTGCCCATGAGCCAGTAGTCACACTCTGTGGCCACCTCTACTGTTGGCCCTGCATATATAAATGGCTCCATGTACAGAGTGCCTCTCTTGACTCCAACGAGCATCCTCAGTGCCCAGTATGCAAGGCCAAGATCTCCCATGAGGCCATGGTTCCCCTCTATGGTGGGGGCGAGGCATCTCCTGGCTCTGAGTTCAAGGGTATGAGTATACCTCCTAGGCCAACATGCCAGCCAGCCCGAAATTTGACATCCCCTTCCTCTCAAACAGGCCAACAGCTTCCCTACCGAAACCCATATCGGAATGTGCAATACAATCTCAATCCCTTCACATCCAGTGAGGATAGCTTCTACTCATCTCCTTCGCCAGCTTTGCTTAATGTGGGGTCCACAGGGCTCCAGCACTCGATGGTGGGGATGTTCGGGGAAATGTTCTATGCCCAGGTTTTCGGGAACTCAGAGGGGTACCCGAATTCATACCACTTTGTGGCAGGAAGCAGCCCGAGGCTGAGGAGGCAGGAGATACAGGCAGATAAATCCCTAAACAGAATCTCCATCTTCCTATTCTGTTGCTTCCTGCTGTGCCTAATAGTGTTCTGAGTGGTGAAGATTGTTTCGTTTCCACCCCTCCGCTAAAATGACAAGAAAAGGAAAAAATAATAGCCACATTTTGTACACTTTGTAAAGATTAATGTTTCTTTTTCTCTCTTTTCCTGTTTTATTGTTGGCACTGGTAGATGATAGGAATGTTAGAAGAGATGCTGTATCCGGAGATATCGTGCTTGTATAATGTACAACTTGTATCGAGATTTATGGCGAAACTGATTTGGAAGAGTGCTCCGTGTGGTTGTCTTTGCTATGGATGACACTTAACCAACTTGTTTTTGCATGTGATATGGTCTTGAATACGCACTGTTTTTTGGAAGCCATTGCCTGAGATGTGAGAGAAGAATTTACTTGTATTCGTTTCAAATTTGTAATGTCGGGCTTCTCAAACCCCTTGCCCGATCATCCACCGGACCTTATTTTCCCACTGGCAAAGAGAGTATCAACACTCCCCTGCTCCAAGTTAAATTTAAGATAAAAAGTTTGTTGTGGTTAGAACTTACGAACTCCGAATGAATTTGTTAGTCAATTGAAGTGCAGGTTCCAAGGTGTACGCTGGATTGGTCACCAAAACCACATTAACGTTAAAGAAGAGAGATGTTTGAGGACAGGACTTCAAAGTGATGGATGAGCAGCACGAGTACGGATAAAGATTTAGGGAGGAGAAGAACTTGGAAAAATCTGTGAAATTCTGTATATGTTTTGCTCAATTTTCACTATTTTTCTGTTGAACTATCTTAGTTTGCCCCCTGCATTTTTCGTATTCCTCTTTCGTCAAGTTTTGCTCCAGTGGACAGATTTTCTGGGTTAGTCTCCATTGATGACGAGCATGTAAGAGTATTTTCCAACTTCTTTGGAATGCATGAAATGATGGCCTAGTTCAGGAGTTCCATTAGAACACGTTGAACTTCTCTTTCCGCTCCGATCTGAGCATTAAATCTTGCTCTAGCAATGACATCTACCTCATCAATGAAAAAATAAAATAAAATAAAATCAATTAAATGCATCGGTAGGTTTCGTATAATGAATGATCAGGTCAGACCAGACAGAGGTTTGTTTGTGGCGAGCTGGGTTTGAGGTTTCCTTGCTCACGGAGTCTCTGCCCTGTGGGTCTCGATTCCGCTGGGCTGTAGTGCTCTTGCACTTGCTGCGGTGAGGAGAGGGGGCAGTGGAAGAAGAAGCAGAGACGAGTGGAACAACAAAGGAAGTGAAATCGAAGGAGGAACCGGATGGGTTGGTGAAGAGCAGCGGTGCCCTCCACCATCGTCCATTTCTGGGCTTCGCGGTGCAACGCCTCCAAGAACATGGACCAAGTTTTCTCGCCACTTCTCCACCGATTTCCATTTTCTTAGAGTAATAATACTACTATTAATACTTCCATTCTCTGAATATTCCTCAGCCTGGCTTTAGCGTATTACTAGGACGATGTCTTGCTGGCTTGTTATTACGATGATAACGAGTGATGATTTTTTTGCTGCTTGTTTCTTCTTCCATGTTCCATTTCTATTGTTATTTACTTTGCCCTCATGATTTCATTAGCTAGTATGTCGATGTTGATGTTGATATTATTAAGAGAAGTTGTGACTCGTGAGAGCTTGATGTCTGAAATGGTTCTGAATCTTGGAAGGGTAGTTGATTGGAGCGTCAGGTTGTGATTGAAGGCCCATGTCAGTTGGTATTCTATCACTGACACTGTCTCCACTGGATGGTTCCCTGTGCTAAAATCAGGGTTCGGGAATGGTCCATGGTACTCTAGAGGCACAAATAGGGAGATTAGTAAGAGTTGTGTGATAAAAATTTTGAGAAGCCACGCAAGGTTGGGTCGGATTCTGGTTATATGACAGGTAAGTTATGGGATTTTCTCAATATGAGTGAATTCCCTGCTCCTATCCGCGTAACTAGGGAAGTTCGAAATGCAAGTTGGATGTGCTTGTGTGGATTATATTTGATGAAAGTGGGGTGTTTTAGAGAGTACATGATTGACTTGGGGTATGTAATCACTAAAATTAGCACAACTAATTTTAAATCAAGTAAATTGAATAAGTTGAGTAGAGTGCAAGTAATTAAAAAGATAGAAAGTAAACAGACATAATTCACTTGATGAGAAAAACTCCTAAGATTCACAACTTCCCTAATTTTAGTCTTAAGCAAAAATCCTTTTTTCACACAAATAATTTTGTCATGTTATTAACCTAGGGTTCTAATGTTTCCCCACTACCATCGTACGCACCTCTTAATGTCATACGAATGTACCAAAGCAGAAGACACTCATCCACCCTTTCTCTGGGCGATTAATGTTGAAAGGTCAATTAATTCAACCCTAAATGGCTATCTAGGATACTCATAATTTCTTGATGCGCTTGCACGAATAACCTCACCTTTCGGCATAGGTTAACCTAAATTATGCAATTTCTAGAGTGACTTTGATTCCCCCTCTCGAAACTCCTCCCTGTCTCAAGATCATTTCCATGGGTGGCCAATCCAAAAGAAAGCATGAAGCACAAAATTTGCATGAATAATACCGAGGAGGCATACCTTGACAGAATCATATGTATGAAAGAAAGTCCTTACTTGAAACATTGAAAAGATTCCATTGATCCCTCTAGGAATCTAGGGGTTTTGTTCAACATACTAGAATGAAATACAAGAGTTGGAAGAGAAGACCACATTATAAAAATCAAAAGAAAGGGACAGAAAGAGCTCTAGATGGTGACGTCAAATCTCTCGATCCCGACTTTACGACTTATTTATGCAGTCCCTTCTTTGTATTCCATGACTGTTGCCCTCCTTCTTCTCTTCAACTTCTACATCTCTTCTTACTTGTAGGGGGTACACACTATATATAGAGCAATTACCCTTCCTTTGATCTTGGTTTGATCAGTGTGGGATAAAGCATTGTGGGTCCCAGCAAATTTGCTCAATAGATGTGATCCATAGACAGCGGTCTAAGTCTTCTGGTTGAAATGTCTCTGTAGACCGCTGTCTATTGAACTCTGTTCTGCATGCAATTTCTTTTTTTCGGCCATAACTTTCTCATTTTAGCTCCAATTTATGATTTGTTTGATGCGTTGGAATCATGACTTGACAAGATATTTGATGATGTCTTATCTTCCATATTTCTCATGAGAAGACTATGAGAAAATTCCTTTTAAAATCACTCCATCAAATGTAGAATTATCAAACAAGCTATTCTTCATCTTTTTGCATATCTCTTCTTCGTTCCCTACACATCAAATAATTCTCGGCAGTATCTTTTCTTCATTTTTAGAATTCTCAAATACATCATTTGACTCTCGACATAAAATGGTATGAAATTAATCACAAAATGCATGAAAAGTGGTCTAAGATACAAATATTTAAGTCGGGAATGGGTGCATAACTTATACAAGTCACTGTATCAACAGTATGTTGTGTGATATTTTTTGTGACTACATTTTTTTTTTCATATTATGTGATGGTGGGATGCTGCAGGTTGTGGTAGAAGAGTAACATGGGATATCAGAGGCTTATTCAGTTGCTCTTGTGCCATATTTTGTCCTTTTCAAGGTAAGAGAACTTTCACTGTTCTTTTCTTTGTATTAATTAGTTTTGTGTGGGATGAAAACATCTTTGCTAGTTTTTTTCATCTTTTTATTTATTTTGATCATTCATGATTGCTTACTGTTTTGATAGATTTGAAGTTCCATTACCATTCAATGCCATGATCTAGACCTATGCATATACTTTTCAGGGCTACCAGCTTGTGATATTACTAGAGTTTCAAGTCTTTGAAAGGAAGTTTTCTGCGGTGTATAATACTAAAAGAGAGACATATTCGTCCAAATCACCGGCTACCTAATAGTAGTTTCCTTGGATTTTCCATTTGATATAATGTGGCTGCATGTCGTAGTGTTATGACGAGGAGTACCGGGTACGGGTCCCAACTAGTCCCCTTGAAACTCATGAATACCCTACAAACCCATGAGTTCTTGCAAGTCAACACTCTCATATGTACATGTGGCCTCTAGAGGATTTGCGTCCAAGCGGTAATTCAAACCCACCAACCTTAGCGTGTACCGCTGGGCAAGCAAATGCCTCACTACCTAGGCTGGCCTCAAAAGGTTCACTTTAGAGTGTTTTGATCAAATTTATTGAGCAATTGTGTCATACCACCCTCAAAATATAAAAACAACAAGATTAATTTACATGTTATTTTCAAATAAAATGTTCTACAAGAGCATTACAAGTTCTCTGGTAATGCAGCAGGATGCATGCTAAGGTAGGTTTGAGGAACTCTAGTGTTCAATTTTTATATAGACTGGTACATTGCATCAAGAAATTTTGCTGCTAGGAAATATTATCCCTGAGATGCCAGGGATGCAACAGTAAAATCATACAATGAATCTCCTTCCTCAGGCCACCCAAAAACATTTCTATTGCCACTTCTTCATGGAACTACACCTTATTATACAGCCTATTAAAAGCATTAGTGTTTTCACACAACGACCCATTTTGGTACAAATTCTTAAGATCAACATAGGGATTCTCATAGGCTCGATTGCTGAATTGTGAGGTTATGTCCATTGGATAATCAATCCAATGTGGGTATATCCCTTCCAGAAACTTACTCCTCATGTACAACTGATGCTAAAAGAGTGCCATTTCCCCCACACTGGCCGATACAATCTTGATCTTAGATTCTTTTAGAGTTGCATCACATTCGAAAAACTGCTGACAATGGAATATCCAAGATTCTACATTTTTCTTGATGAATTTTGGGAGCTCCATTTTCCCCAATCGAGATGTGTATGGTTGCATCCCCCAATAGTAGCACTAGGTCTTGGTCGATGATTAGCTTCAGGGCTTTTGGTCATCCCTTGACCTTGTTGAAGTGTCAAAGCCTGAAACATCTCTTTCAATTCATCTTTGAGATTGTCAAGCCTCTGATCATTCGTAGCATAAACTCATGCTACTGAGTTTTTAGCTCCATGATCTATCACTCGTGCTCCCTATGCATCTACTACAGCCTATTTGTGTCCTGAGAACAAGTGGTAGCCATGGCAATAGGAAAGCTGCTCTGATACCAATTATACATCTTCACCAAGAAGTGGATCATGCGAAAGAAGAATGAACAGGAGAGAGGAATGAGATACTAGAGAATGAGAGAGAGAGAGATCATAATCTTCCTATTGTATTCTAATCACAATTCACCCGTTACAGAGCTTTTATAGCCTACTCTGTTAAACGAACATGAAATAGAGTCATTATTCTCGCTCTTCAACCAACTGATTCTCAACAGTCAAGAATTTAGTTATTACAAAGGCATCCCTCATCTTTTATTATTTTCACTCGTACCCCTTATCTATTTGATACATATCATGTAACGCCTCCAAGCACATGGACCAAGACTTCTCCCACCTCTCCATCAATTTCCCCCTCTCCTATTTTCTTAGGGTAATATTACTATTACTAATACTTCCATTCTCTTAATATCCCTCAGCCTAGCTTTAGCCTATTATTAGGATGATATATTGCTGGCTTGTTATTATGATGATGTCAAATGAAGATTTTGTTGTTGCTTGCTTATTCTTTCTCTTTCCATTTTTACTGTTATTTGCTCTACCCTCATGATTTCATTAACTCATCTATTGATGTTGATATTGTTAATACCAATAGGAGTTAGTGAGAGCTTGATGCCTGAAATAATTTCTTATTCGGGATGGGTAGTTGATTGGAGTGTTAGGTTAGGATTGAAGGCCTGAGATAGTTGGTATTCTGTAGCCAATATCGTCTCAACTAGATGCTTCTCATGTTAAAACCAAGGTTATTGAATGGTCTATGGTACTTTAGAGGCACAAATAGGATGATTGGTAAGAATTACGTTGCAAAAATCTTGAGAATCGACATAAGATTGGATGGGAATCTGGTTATAGGATAGGGAAGTTATGAGATCTTCTCAATATGACTGAATTCCCCACTCCTATCCTAGTTGGGGAAGTTTGAAATGCAAGTTGTATGCATTTGTGTGGATTATCTTTGATGAAAGTGGGGTGTTCTAGAAAGTACATGATCGAATTGCAGTATGTTGTGTTGATATTTTCTGCAACTACAATTATGTCAGCCTATTATTCTCATATTATGAGTTGGCGGGATGCTGCATGTTGAAACGGAAGAGCAACTTGAGATATCTGAAGCTTATTCAGTTGCCATTGTCCCTTTGTCTTTTTCAAGATAATAGAACATTCAACAATCTTTTCTTTGCATTAGTTTTCTATGAGAGCAAAACATCTTTATGATGTTGTCTTCTTGAGCAAAACATCTTTATGATGTTGTCTTCTTCTTTCTTATTTTGATTGGTCATGTTTGTTTACTGTTTTGATATAACTTAAATTTCATTGCTTTTCAATGCCATGATGTAGACCTATGTCTACTGTTTTTAGGGCAAATAGTTTATGATATTAGTATAATTTCATGTCACTGAATGAAGTTTAGTATATAATGCTAAAAAAGAGTGATATCTATCCTAATCATTAGGAGTGTGTGAAAAAATTGGTTCAAGGAGAATCGAATCGGGACTGAACTAGAACCAAATTAGTTTGGACGGGTTTTCCTTGAACCGGTTTTATTTTGGTGTGATTTTTTGGACAAAAAATGCTTCGTTAATTTCTAAGTATTGTTGGTGCGGTTAACTGGTTCGAATCGAACCGAATTGGTTCTAATATAATAATACAAAATACAATTTCAAAACCAATTCAATATGTTCAGACCAAATTGAACCATTATAAAACCAAATCGGTTCAAACTCGGTTGTGAATCGAGCCAAACTATTTCAAAACCAATTCAATTTGGTTCGAACTAGTTAACTAAATTGTTTAAATCAATCTAGTTTTTTCCACACAAGTCAATTGCAGTTCATACTTGCTATGTCGAAACAAACTGAACTAGTTTTTTTGGTTTGGCTCAGTTTGAAACTAGTTTGAGGGCCGAATTGGATTTTGCACACTCCTACTAATCATCGGTTGCTCAATAATAGTTTCCTTTGATTTTTCATTGGATATAATGTGGTTGCATTTCATAGTGAGCTTTTTTTTTTCATAACGAACAGTTTATTCTCCCCGAACCCATGAATCCAGGTAATTTCTATATAAAGAACATGTGTGGGTGTATGCATTTCTTATTGATCATATCTATTGAGTAATTGTGCCATAATACCCTCAAAATATAAAGCACAACAAGACTTGTTTACATGTTTATCTCAAATAAGTAATGCTCTTAGAGCATTACAAGTTATCTGTCGATGCAGCAAGATGCATGTAAGGTAGGTTCAAGGAACTCTAGTGTTTAATTTTTTTATATAGACCAAAACAATGCATCCAGAAATTTTTGATGTTAGGAAATATATTACCCTTAAAAACCTTTTTCTTTTTGAATTTTTTATTGTTATACCTAAAGATCTGGGATTAAACCTATCAATTTTTGACAGGACACGGAGTCAGGCTGGTTTAGGTTAACGTTATTTAGACACAAACCCGTTTAGACACAAATAAACATGTTTAAGTGGATTGAACATGTATAACCTCATAATACGTATTTAAACATGTTTATTAAATGCATTTTACTATTTTTATATAAATATTTAATGTATTTAATACATTTATATGTAAATTTTATGATACAAAATATTACATATATTGCATATTTTATTATTGTCAAATATTATGTTACATGGTCAATACTTGATTGACCTCATTTATTGATGTCCTAATTACATATAAATATTGTTATTTTACTAGTAGTGTCATATTGTTAAAGTATAATTATATATTGTTGATAGTTTATATTAAATGGGCAACCCGGTTTAGACACGACATGTTTAAACACGATACCACACAATTTACCAGGCCTAACCGGAATCTGTGAAATTTATACTTTATTAGAAATAAGTGGAAAACTTGCATGGGAATTTGAGTGAGTGGCAGGACTAAGAATTTGTATAGGTGATGTATAAATAATATTCTTGTGAATTCCATGGACTGCAGATAGTAGAATTGCTTCCATAACAAAATTCACTTTCTCTTTCATGTCCTCTTTTTATTTCTATATTCATCGAACTTACTGTTGAAAAGAGTGGCTTGAAATCTCAGAAACCTATCTGGCTGATTCTATAAATTACAAATACGAAGAGGGATTTAGAAAGAAAATACAATATTACATTTACCTTGCCGCTTCTATTTAAATTATTAAATCATTCCCAGATCATTGTTGCCTTGACTCAAAGTTCACTTGGATTTTATCTGCTTTTTAGTATGGAAAAGCTAGTGATACACTAGAAGGTGCAGACCCCTCAAGCTAATTGCTGGCTCCACAACACCTAGAGATTGTTGAGAGTTAAAATCCCAAGTCGACTAAGTTAAATAAGAAATTTGGATTTGTGAAAGAATTGAGTATCACCAGCTTATATTTTTGGGTGGATATGGGCTGAGACTTGTGTAGGCCCAAGTGAAAATTCAATATGGTATCAAAGATGGGCTAAGCTCCTTGACACGCTGCGTGTGAGAGGGGTATTAGATCCCATATCAGTCATATCAAGATGGGTTGTGGTCCTAGAAGTTCAAATCATATGGAGTAATATGCAAAAATTGCTATGCCGATGGAATATAAAACGACTATAAAATGACTAATGACAATTGTTCAACAAGATTATGTAATGGTTGTTGGTTGCAATGGACTATAATAATAGTATGACCATAGACACGATTTTTTTTTGCCAAAGACCAGGGTTATGATTTGAAGATCAAGATTCAAGATGTGCCGAACATTCTCTCTACCTTCTCCTACATATTTCGCTTTATTTTAAATTTGACAAAAAGGCAATGGCACCAGCAAGTCATGGGATGGCCATTGGACACACCATCCTGGAGACTATCCAAGAGCTTGCAAAGGAGAATGGATCCTTCCAGGTCGAGCCTGTACAGCCCGGTCTAAGCAGCCAACCAAAAGCTAGCTCCGATAGCTTGTCAACTTCCACTTGGTTGCTGTTCATGAAAAGGACACCTGAAGCCTCCCAGATGCGACTTTTGTTAGAAAGTTGTCAAAATATTGAAGGCCAAAGGGGTCAAGCTCTGGAGTTTTGATATCTTATTGGATAATGAAGTTCGTGAGGGGTTGAAGTAATTCTCTACCCGAATATCCTTCGTTTCCTTAGCTCTAATGCAAGTGAGAGCTTCTTGGAAGGTGTGACATCGCAATTGTGATGCATGAGAGTGAAGAACTGAAAGAGATCTTCATAGATCATCGGGTTGCAACAATTAGGGTCCAACGAGGTGAAAACCGATGAGGCGGACATAGGTTGGGATCATCGAATCGACCAGGAAAAGGTTGAATTTCTAAGCTTCGATATCTTGTCCGATGAAGAAGTCTAAGAGGGAGTCTACTCCAGCTGGTCAAGCTACCCATAATTATAAATGAAGGGCGAGTTGATTAGGGGACATGATATCGTTCTCGATCTCAAGAACGGAGGCGAGCTCAAGTCTACTCTTTTCAAATATTTGTGGAGGTTTTGAAATAAGGAATTTTGATCTTGGGAACCAACTTACTGAGTTATACTAACTATGAGGTTTTTACTTATGAAAATATGTATTTTGTGGATTCACGCGTGGCTTTATAGGATATGTACGACTCACAGGAAAAAATCTTAGATCATCCTTATCTCACAGTGAGGTGATGAGGAGAACAAATTAAATTGGTTTATTAGTAATAATTATAGTAACTACTCATGTGATTAATACAAATGTACTCATTTGTCACATTTTAATTGATGTTTCTTCACATCACATAGTGAGATAAGATCACCTAAGAATTTCTCAAACAGCAGACATATTATGTCTTGAGGGTCTTGTGTTGAAGTCCTATTTAAATGGGTATTGATAAAAAAAAACTCCACTAAGATGGATATGACACATTTAATGTAGCATGCTTGGATGTGTGATTTTTATATGAGTTATGTCTCAATCATGTCAATCTGACAGATCCGTTTGATCTATTCTGTCAAAATGTGTATGTGAATATACTCATGAACATATATAACATTACTACTGGTGAAACGTACCATTAAACAAGATTTAACTATTTGTAGAATCTAACATGATATTGGATGAGAACTCTACTTGTTATATATATATATATCTATATATATGTATTCAACCTAATCAAACACAAACTTTTTATCGTGTCAATGAGGATCCAACATATTTGGACATGAATCATGATTAATTTCAATCCAAATTTGCTTAACCCCCATGGTCTATCCATGTGCTATCATGCTGAGCCTAAAAGTAGGTTAAAATTTCCAAGTATTAAGTGCAAGTGCTAGAATGGGTTATACTTGTGGCCACGAGCCGGTTTGCGCCTGGAACTGGCCCAGTCAAGATTGGCCTATAACTAGTCAAAATCAAAATTAAGGGTGAACCAGTCCCCAACCATGAGGTTCAAAGTTCCAGATCGATTCCACCGACTTTAGAAATCGGAACTACTAGTTTCAAACTTGGTTCTAGCAGGAAAATTAAAAAGTATATATTTAAGTTGTGCTGATTTGGTGGAGCTTTCCCCGACAGCCTTTCCAAACACTCCCCCTATGCCTGGCCTTTTTCAACTTACCCATCCTACTCCCATCCAACCTAAAAAGGCCACTGCACCCCCACAGCCTCTAGCCCTCTACTCCCCCTATTATAGTTGAATATTAGTTTTAAATTAAAATATATTTAATTTTAATAGAAATCAAATCAGTCATGCTCAAATTGGAACTTGATGGAACTGTGCTTTCGAACTGGAATAGGAACCAGATGGAACCATGGTTTCGAACAGTCCCTGAACCGTTTAAAAGAAAGTTCAAGGTCGGTTCCATGAACCCTTGGAACCGGAACCGACCAGTTCTTGAACCGTGACCACCCCTAGGTTATACCAATTTGAGGATCATATATTGTTTGTTGTTTGTTGCTGCATTTGAATTGCCAAAGCACATAAAAAAAAAACAAGATTCTTGTTTCCGCCTTCGAAGGTAAAGGTCCTGAATGAATAGGCTTCCAATGGACGCAATTTCCACTTTATCTCTGCTCATAAGGAGCGTATTTTACAAAATGACTTCACTCCATAAGTATTAGCATGTGATAATACTAACTAATAAAATTCAATGATTTTTGACTTGTTTTTGGATTTTTTAAAGATTATCAAAAAACCGAAAAATAATAGAAATCTTATTGATTGTTTCACAAGATACCTAAGCTCCAAATTTACAAATATTAATGAAAACAAAACACGAAAATTAGGGGTGTTAGAGTTCAGGTACCAACATTTTTTCATGAACAAACTGTCAAAATGATCATTGAATTAGTACACAACCACCAAATTAGTCATCGAATTAAATTTGCTAACAAATTGATCAAAGATTCATAATTTACCATCAAAATAGTCCGCCCGTTAACGACGTCAAAGAAATAGTGACAAAATCAGTCTGCGTGATAAAATTTCATAAAAATAGGCCTCAAATTTCTACGCGACCACCAAATCAATCCTCAAATTAACTTCGCCACCAAATTGGTCCAATATCCGCAATTATACTATCAAAATAGTCTTTTTGTTAATAGTGTTAAAGAGATCGTTATGAAATTCTAATGCAACAGTTCATGTAGCAAAACTTCGTCTATGCACGGAAAAATAATACTATTTTGCTCATTTCTCCAAAAATATGCAACAGCTCATGGAGCAAAATTCCAAGACTGGTTTCTAACTTTTATTTATAAATCCTTATGGCAGGTAAAGGACGAACATTCCAATCCCACCACATACTTTTCCCTTCATATTCTCTCTCCGACTTAGATATCGGAGGGCCGTTCCGAGGAACCACCTCGGGCTCGGCTTTGTGCAGGTCCCTAGGAGCCTTTGTTGGAGCAACCTACCACCAGTAACTAGAAGTCCACCCCGATAGGCCATCTGGATCACTTGAAGGACCTATCATTCGGTGCTCTCGTTGAGAGTCTGAAGCCGTTGACCTACGAACTACATCCCATACTGCTGCCACAAGCCCACACTACCATGCCACCTCGACGTGAGCGCTCGAAGGCCGTCTCTCCTTCTACTGGTGAAGGAGCAGCCCCTCCCTTGACATCTCAGAATCCGATACCAGCCCTCCCCAACACCTCTTCCCAAGCACCACCTCCAGAGTGGTTGATACAAGTATGGGAGATGATGTCCACGATGGCTGAAACCGTTAAAAATGTTGTCCGTGAGCAAGTTCGGGAGGGAGTGCAGGCAACGGTGGCCCAACATCCCCCTCAGGAGCCGGAGTGGCTCGTAGCGCCATGACGCCCCTCAACCCACACTAGCGCTAGCCACCCCCTGGTGGCGAAGGTCCCAAATAACTTCGAGTCAACAGAGTCCACCCAATTCGAGGCACCTGAATATCCGAACCCGCGAATCAAGGCGATACACCAGCAGGGGCCCCACAAAATCGGCCTGATTTTCAAGGACAATGGCCCGGGGAAGGAAATACAGCTCAGACGCCTTTTTGTCTCCCTGCAGGCAGACAAAACATCCCAAACATTGGTGGTGTGGGGATGTCAGAATTGTACTAGTACGAACAAGTCCCACATAATACCCTTCTGTCAACCTGCCGCCTCCCTACATCCCTATACTAACACAACTCGGTCTGAGGACCCCACTAGCCCAACCCTAGTTGACACATGCTTATGACTACAAGGACGTCCGACGTCCGACATCCAACTTATGTCTCATTGGAGGACCAAATCAAGATCCAAGTAGAAAGGGCCTTAAAGACACTTGACAAAGGGAAGTCATCCTTGCATGACGATGACCCCACTCTCCCTTCACTTTGGAGGTCTTAGACGCCTGTCCCGCTACTCAACTTTCCCCAAGTCCCCCACGATGAGGGGAAGTCAGACCCCAAGGTGCACCTACACCTCTTCTTAGACACAATGATCGCCAGAGGGGTTATAGATACCCACATGTGCTGACTCTTTCCATTGACTTTGAAAGGGGCGGCTTCCTCTTGGTTTCACTCCCTCCCAGCGAGGTCCATCACCACATTTCAGGAGTTGTGGAGGCAATTCCTTGCACGTTTTGAAGGCAACATAAAATTGAGGAAGGAGATTGGAGACTTCTTTTCCCAGGCAACAAGACGAGGAAAGCCTAAAGGCCTACTTGACTCGGTTCATGGAAGTAGCGACGGATATCGAACCTCTAAACCAAGCAGAGGCTATCCAAGCCTTTCGTAATAGCATATGTCATCGGGATGTCGGGGTCGAGTTGACAAAAAACCCGATAAGCACGTTGGGCGACCTCCAACGCATTGTCAATTGCTATGTGCAAGTTGAGGAGTTAGTAGCCTCCTAGAATGCACAGTCCCTGGACAAACGCATTGATAAAAGGAAAGTTGACCCGCTAACTTTGGAGGGAAGGCAGGCAAAATCAGCATTCTTAAGGCCACCCCATCCTACTTACAAGTCAGACCCTTGCGCTTCACACCTCTTATGGCCCCCAAGAAGGAGATCCTCAATGAAGTCAAGCGCCAAAAACTATTGGAGCTGCCTAGACTGCCCTCTCACAAGGGAAATCCTCGAAGTGGGAAATACTTCGACTATCATGGACGATGGGGGCATGATATAGAGTCATGTCACAACTTGCAAGTGAAGATTGAGAGACTCATCCAACAAGGCGAACTGAAGCCATATGTTAGAGGCTCCCGACCAAGGAGGGAAAGCCACCGAGATGACATGAGGAGAAACGAACCTAACGGAAGAGGCGAAAGACGGCACGCCCAAGCCAGGATAATAGATGTCATTTTTGGGGGCAACAACACAATTGCAAGCGGGAGGAGGAAAGACAAACATGTTGTATATGAATTACGCCAATCCTAAGGCCGAAAACGGTGCCTCGACATCGCCCAATTAGGGGAAACCATCCGAACACTGATGTCTTCACTTGGCAACCGTTCGACATGCCAGGTATTAATGCATCCGTCATTACTCACAAGTTAGGGGTCCTCCCAGGAGCTAAACCCGCCCAGCAAGCAAAACGACCACTCCTGGGGCCTCGATTGGAAGCCGTCTGGGAGGAGGTCCGGAAACTCAAGGCGGCAGGGTTCATCAGACCTATTCGATATCATGAGTGGATATCTAATGTCGTGATGTTCAAGAAGGCCAACAGGAAATGGCGAATGTGAGTGGACTTCACTGACCTAAATAAGGCCCGTCCCAAGGATTGCTACCCACTTCCCAGGATTGACCAACTGGTGGATGCCACATTGGGTCATGCTCTACTAAGTTTCATGGATGCATACTCCGGGTATAACCAAATCAAGATGGACCCGATAGATGAAGAGAAAATTGCCTTCTACACAGACGACGCTGTATATTGTTACACAGTCATGCCTTTTGAATTAAAAAACGTCGGGGCCACCTACCAAAGGTTAGTCAATCACATTTTCAGGCAGCAAATGTGCTGCAACGTGGAAGCCTATGTGGACAACATGTTAGTAAAGTCCCTGGAGGCCAAAGACCACATATTAGACTTGGCGGAAACATTTTATACTCTCCGAAAATATAACATGTGGCTCAACCCAACCAAGTGCACATTTGGTGTCCAATTGGGGAAGTTCCTGGGCTACTGGATCACCCAAAGGGGCATTGAAGCCAACCCGGAGAAGGTGAAGGCTATACTTGACTTACACCCACCCAAAAATGTGAAGGATGTTCCGTGTCTGACTAGTCGACTTGCTGCCTTGGGAAGATTCCTTGCAAAGTCGGGCGACCGATGCCTTCCGTTCTATGAGACCCTCAAAGGTGCAAAGAGGTTTTCACGGGACGCTGGATGCGACAAGGCTTTTGAGGCCTTGAATCGCACCTTCACAGCTTACCGGCTCTCGCAAAACTAGAGGTCAGCGAGACTCTCTACCTATACTTGGCTGCCTTGTCCCGAGCAGTCAGCGCCGTCCTCATTAAGGAGGTTGGCACTACCCAGCATCCTATGTATTTCACCAGCAAGGTCCTTCAAGGGGCGGAACTGAACTACTCCCCCATTGAGAAAGTCATCTTCTCCCTAGTAGTTGCCAATCACCGACTCCGACCTTACTTCCAAGCCCATCCAATCGTTGTCTATACTGACCAGTAGTTGAAGACAATCCTCCACTGACCTGACTCGTCCAGCCGACTTGTCAAGTGAGCTGTTAAGCTTAGCGGATTTGGCATCGTCTACCAACCGCGATCAGCTGTCAAGGCACAAGCGTTGGCCGACTTCGTATCCGAGGTCGCAGGGCCGCCCGAAGAAGAGACCCAACTGACTCCCCCCAACGCGGAGGTATGGACACCATGACGGATGGATCAACAAGAAGGCAAGGCGCTGGCGCCGGGTGTGTCCTCGTAAGCCCGGAGGGTCTCCAAGTGAAGTACGCTATAGTCCTCTCCTTCAAGGCGACCAACAACAAAGCTGAATATGAGGCTCTAATAATAGGCCTCCTCATAGCAAGAGGACTTCATGTCAAGGCCGACTCTCAATTAGTCATCCACCAGATAATAGGAGAGTGCGGCGCCAAAAACAACAAAATGCAGGTGCATTTAGGAAGAGTAAGGGACCTTTTATCCAAGTTCGAACACTACACGGTCTCTCTCATCCCCAAGGAGGAAAACATGGCAGCAGACACTCTCTCAAAGATTGCTACCAACTCCCTGACGGAGGCCTGAGTCAACTTTGTGGAATACAGGGCAATCAAAAGCCCCCAGTTATACATCCCTCCACTGGTCCTAGAGGCCCACAATGCCGACAATTGGACGACTCCAATAAGGAAATATCTGGATGAAGGAACGCTGCTGACTGACCCAGAGGAAGCTAGACGAGTCAAGATGACTAGCGCTCGTTATACGGTCATGGACAAAGTACTGTATAAAAGAGGATACTCCTCCCTCTCCTAAGGTGTGTGGATAAAGACGGGAACTACCTCTATAAGGAGATCCATGAGGGCATATGCGGGGCCCACGATGGGGGAAGGTCGGTGGCAAACAAGGCTTTGCGCCAAGGATTCTATTGGCCGACTATGAAAGAAGATGCCCAAGAGCTGGTGAAGAAGTGTGTCGCCTGCCAGCGGCACACTAACATCTCCCACCTCCCGCCAGCTGACCAGCAGCCTCTTCCGAGGCCCTGGCCCTTTGCTCAATGGGGGATTGACCTACTTGGACCCTTCCCGCCATCCAAAGGACAGAAAAAATTTCTTATTGTAGCAGTGGAATATTTTACGCGATGGGTAGAAGCAGAGCCGATCGGGAAAATCACAATGGATGCCATCATTGCCTTCCTCAAAAAGCATATACTCAGTCGCTTTGGGGTTCCCAAGACCCTGGTATCCGACAACAGAACTCAGTTTTTCTGTCAGGCCTACGAGATTCACCAAAATTTTACCTCAGTTGGTCATCCCCAATCTAATGGGCAAACCAAGGTGACCAACAGAACACTCCTTCATGGACTTAAGACCAGGATGGAAGACTTGGGAGGCTCATGGGTAGAAGAGCTAGACAGCATCCTTTGGGCCTACAGAACAACTCCACGAGGTTCCACGAGAGAGTCTCCCTTCAGCCTAGTTAATGGGGTTGAAGTCGTCCTCCCCCTCGAGATCGACATACATAGTCTTCAAGTTGAGAAGTTTGACCTGCTCACAAATGAACAGGGCATCCATACCGACCTCAACTGGATAGAGGAAGCTCGACTCATCGCCCAAAGGAAAGCATTGGAGGTGAGCAGAGTGGCTGCCTGACTCTTCAATGAGAGAGTCAAACCTAGAAACTTTCATGTAGGTGAACTTGTCTTGTGTCGGAATACATGCAGCTCACAGCTAAACAAAAAAAAGTTGTCACCGAATTGGGAAGGCCCCTACAGAATTAAAGAAGTGAAGGGTCCAACGGCCTATGCTATTGAAGACATGAATTGCCGGGCGCTTCATCGGACCTTCCATGCCAAAGTGCTCAGGAAGTTTTATTTGTAAAATCAAATATGTATGCCTAGTACACTCTGCTGGACTTCTTGTTGTACTTTGGTTCAAAAAGTCAAAAAGTATTGAAACGAGTACTTTGGTTGGACGCGGTATGATTAGCCTGATACATATATCCGACTCACTAAGTTCGTCCATCGACGGGGTTAAGGAATAGATCTGTCCAAACTCAGCCTTTGCCCAAGTCGGTCATGATAGTTCCCCTGTTCCCGACTTTCTGTCACGACGACTGACTATTATAAGTCCGACCTTAAGAGGTCAAGTCCCGACTATAATAATTGTCAGGCCCAATTTTGCTCAGTCGGGTCTCGTCAATCGAAACATCTACCCAGCTGGATCTTTGCACGTCAAACCACTGCGACCAGGATGATACCTACATTGCTCATGTCCAACGAACTTCAGCTTAAGCCAAACCTCTCTAATTGTACTTCACTAGCCCTCCAGGTGGACTTTCACCCCGTTTTAAGAGGGCTTGAACTTCCACTTCTGACATCTAGAACGGGAGACAGTCGCACGAGCCCCTCACTCCATAGCGTTTAACTCCCCACAAGCGTGGATATGGAACCAACATTGTCGCAACTTGAAACGCTGACGCATGATAAGCCCGATGCCACCAGTGGCGGCCACGGGATCCCTCGGACCCCTGCCACCAAGAAGCCCAACGCCGACAATGTTGGCCACGGGATCCCCCGGACCTGTGCCCCGTTGAAGCCCGACACTGCCGATGTCAGCCACGGGATCCCCCGAACCCGTGCCCCATCGAAGCCCAACGCCTCTAGTGTCGACCACAAGATCCCCTAGACCCCTGCCAAGTCGAAGCTAGACGCCACCGGCGTCGGCCACGGGATCCCCCAAACCAGTGCCAATAGGATGCCCGACGCCGCCGGTGTCGGCCAAGAGATCCCCTGGACCCATGCCAAGTCGAAGCGTCAGCCACGGGATCCCCCGAACTCGTGCCAACATGAAGCTTGACACCGTCGGTGTCAGCCACGGGATCCGCCTGACCCGTGCCAATAGGAAGCCCGATGCCGCCGGTGTCGGCCATGGGATCCCCCGAACCCATGCCATGTCGAAGCCCGATGCCGCCGGTGTCCGCCACAGGATCCCCCGAACCCGTGCCGACACAAAGCCTGAAGCCGCCAGTGTCGGCCACAAGATCCCTTGGACCCATGCCACGTCGAAGCCTGACACCGTCGGTGTCAGCCACGGGATCCCCCGGACCTGTGCCAACACGAAGCCCAAAGCCGCCGGTGTCGGCCACGTGATCCCCCGGACTCACGCCAACATGAAGCCTGATGCTGCCGGGGTCGGCCATGGGATCCCTCGAACCCGTGCCAACACAAAGCCCGACACCGCTGGCGTCGACCACGGGATCCCCCGGACTCGTGCCACCCCGACTTCCAACCATCTTCAGACCAACCTTCTAGGAAGGCGGGCGCCACAACAATCGACCCAGTATGATCCCATGAGCGTCTAACTCGGTGCCGATGAACATGGACAAATGTCATTTCATTAGAAACTAGAGTTCCATGTACCATTACAAAAACATAGTCCAGAAATCCCTCGTAGTCTCCCTACAAAATAGTGCAAGACATCACTAAAACAAAGGACAGACCTCGCACCACTAAATCAAGCCCCCTACTCCGGTGGAAGATGAACCGAGTGGTTTCCCTACTAGAGATTCAAGTCCCTTGAAGTGGGGATGTGATACTTCAATGTCGGTAGCCTTCACCCCTCGAGTGACTAAGCCCTTAGCGATAGAGACCACGAGCCGCTTGTACTCGACCTGACCAGTAGCCTTAAGCACTTGACGGAAGGCCTCTGACTTTCGAAAGCCCGCCAAAGCCGCCTGTAGGTCGGTCGTGTGTTCTTCAGAAGCCCTATAAGACAGATGAGCCTCTTCCAACATAGCTTGAAAAGGGCTACGACTCTTTAAAGTCAGCTACCGCCTTTTGCTCGACCTCAGCCTTGATAGCATGAAAGCGGGATAGTTTCTCATGCATCTCTCTAACCCGAGCCTCCTTGTCATCCACTTTCTTCTTGAAGTCAGAACCCCAATGCAACATGGGGGAGATATCCTGCACAATTGAGTCCAGAAGACCGGGGAGATCCTACCTTGGTTGGTAGATGGAGGAAGCCACAGTGTTCCTCCACTACCTTATCTTGGAGTACCTCTTCTCGACTTTGCCAAGTCAGGTACAGGACCCCTCCAGATCAGTCTCAAGTTGGTCGACTCTCTCCATTAGCCCCTCCACCTCAACCTGTGCATTGGACAGTTCTTTCTCTGTGACATCCCTAGCAGCCTTCACTCCCAACTCTTCAAGCTGCTTGTGCATGGCCTCCATCTCCAACTTAAGAAAGTGCATAGCATTAAGACCCTACAAGGAATGGGTGTTAATCTACAATATGGACATGCAACTAGATAAATTCTACGAAGATATGACAACTTACCTACAGGTGATACGATTTGAGCTAGTTGAAAGTCCCTTTAGAACCCTCGAACCGACAAGCCTCCGCTGCCCTAGGCATGAACAGATGCTCGCTCACATGCTCCAACACCTCAAGATGATACACAGAGAATATATTCTTCTTTGCAATGCCCCACGCAGTGCAAGGCGCTCCTTCTCTGGGGTTGGATGGCAGAGGCATGAGAAAAAGCCCCTCCGACTCATCTTTTTTGAAGATTGAAAAGGCCACAGGTGATGCCCTTGGAGATCGACCTCCCTCCATCACATGGGCAGTGGCCTCTATAGTAGCACCTATGGTAATCAAGAGTTAACCACTCAAAAAAGTAGGGAAACCCCAATATTCGACAAAAACAGTACTCACCTCCAGCGGAGTCCACACCAGCAAGTGAGGGATCCTCCAAGGCAAAGTCCCCCGAAGGTTCATAATCAGGTCTAAGGAGCGAGCAAGTCGCCTTGACTTCTTTAAGGGGGCAGGGCAACTCCATGTGGCTCAAGTACGAAGGCCACCACAGGTGTCTAGGCAACAAGGGTTCCTCAACGACCTGGAAGTCGAGCACTTGACGACACACTACCCGACTCGCTCGTAAACGGAGAACCATTGGTAGGAAAGCGCCTTGGTAGTGCCCGACTCTCCTCCTCGCCACCCGGCTCAGCCACAAGTTGACTCCCCTCGGTGGCTCGACTCGTCCTCCCCCCCTGGCCGCAGCAACCTTCCTCTTTCTCATCTTCACAGAAGGCTTGGCATCCTTGTCCCTCGCTTCTTTGAATGACTCGGCCATGGTATAATTGGCTTGCAACAAGTCGGTGAACCCCTTTTGTAAGTCCGCAAAATTGAAATCAGACGCAAATAGATTATCTGAAAAGAGAAAAAGACAAGTTAGGCAACATATCCAATTAGGCTTGAATGGAAGCTTCATGTTAGGAAACAAACTCGAGGCCTCCCACAGTTCCTTTGATCCGACAAGCTCGGAACAAAGGAAGCCCCTACTCGGCATACCAGTCCTAACAAGAATGTTCAAATGGTCCCTCTAACTAGGGCTATACGTCAAAAGCCTAAACTTATCATCAGGCACCCGACTACTCCAGTTATGAGGAAAATTCCCGGGGTCGGCCACGAAAATCCAAGAGGACTTCCGACCCTTAACGTTATTGGGCAGCTTAGTAATTATTGCATTGTGTACACCACCCCGGGCCCTAAAGGTAAAATAACCAACATCCCTATGACCACCCCTTGACCTCTTCCCACCTCCGGCGACGGGAATGAGCTGATAATAATTTCTAAATAACTCCAAGCTATACACTATGCGCTGCTTGCGGCACATGAGCAAAGCACATCCACAACCATCCATTGGGCGCTACCTAGCCGGGGCTAATCCTGTAAAACTGTAGTAACTCAATAGCCAGCAGACTAAGAGGGAGCTTCAATCGGCCCACCAGAACCTGCTTTGCGTATATCGCCACCTCCCCGTCCTTGCCAACCTGACATGCAGGCTCCTCGGGGGAGGGTAGTCGGGGCCTCAATAACGGGCTAACCCTACTCTCCTCTATAACCTTCTTAAACATTCCCCAAGAAATTTCATTCCTAACATCGTTAACAGTGAATTCAGTGATATTGAGATGTCACTCGACGTTAAAGTCCTCCATATTCCCTAGCAGAGCCATAACACCTGCAATAAACACAACACGCCATAGCACATTAGAATCCAAACGATGCCAGGAAAGCATAAAATCACGGCTACTCTCCATGACCAAATGCCCAGGAGTACCCAGCGTGCCCTTGTCCCAAACGTCCAGGACTTGGGCAACCCAACATTCGGGACTCCCCATGGACAACCTCCGCCCCACATGGGTGATGCCCACCACAACCCAACTACCCACCGATAGCCTGACATAGGATACTCGACATCCGGATCTTCCAAAGCCCAACATCTGAGGCCTAATCTCTCATTACCCAACATCCCTACGGTGGGGGCAAGGCACCCTAGGAGCTAAATAATAAAGATTACAAAAAAAAAACCCGCAAAAAAAAAGAATTACGAAAATGCCCCCTAAACAAAAAAAAACATGAATTGAGGGCCTAAACAATGGAATTTGGCCAAAAACCACCACAGCGCATCGCAAAGCGATGCGTCTCGCCCATAAGCCCATTTCCATACAAAAAACTATACTTTTTTTTAATTAAAAACATACACCAACGACTGTTCAATCAAACTGGTTTATTGGGCCCGAGGTCCCCCACACCCAACGTCCCCGCCACTAGATGCACAAAGCATCCAACCCTCCAACGACCGACCCCCAATGGCCAACCCCCAACAACCGACCCTCCAATGACCGACCCTCCAACAGTCAACTCACAATGGCCGACTCTCCATGGCCAACCCTTCAACGGCCGACTCTCCATCACCGATCCCCCAATGGTGGACTCTCCATGGCCGAATCTCAACAGCCGACTCTCAACGGCCATCCCTCTAACGACCGACCCTCCGTGGCCGACTCTCGACGGCCAACTTTGCATGGCCAATTCCCCCTGACCTGATACCTGACTCTCCTAGTTATAGCCCGACACGCAAACATCCATCACGTCCGAACTCCTAACAACCTGACATCCCTCACAACCCAACTTTCCCGAAGCTACGGCTGTCATCGGTCACTTGACGTCTGGAATAACCCGGGGAACACCCAACTCTGAGACCCAAATGACCCGAAGGACCTGATGCCCGCCAATAGATCAATTTCAAATTTCTGACCTGATGCCCGACCGAGGATAAGGAAGCCAAACCAACAAACCTCATAAACCAAGGAAACACGAACCTCAACCAAAACTACCAGTAAAAGACCATACGAGATCCAATAAATCACGTAGCCCCCCGATTAATACGAACCGAGCCTTGAAACAGATCACATGCACGAAGAACAAACCTCAAAGCTAGCTCCGAACTAACCAGATATACAAGGATATTCACATACCTCGTTGAAAGACTCAACAGGGTGCTATAGTCAAAAGGCGATCGAAAATTTCCTCGAGGGGCCGCCGGCTCCGGAGCAGCAGTAAAGGGAGGAGATTGTGAGAGAGAGAGAGAGAGAAGAAAAGTGGGCGGTAAAATGAAGGGGTTGGGGAGTAGAGTTATAAAGGAGGAACAGACAAAATATATAGTGGAGGAGATGGGGTTTGAAATAAGGGAGGAGAGAGAGGAGGGTTGTACGGTCAAACACAAAAATGGATGGGAAGAGACAAAATGGTAATAGTAGTATTAAACAAATAAGGTTACACGTACACACATATAAATGCCACAGAAGGGCATTAAATACTTATCATATATAGAATCAATAGTACACAGACACGTGTCCACCCTTTTCCTGTCAAAACCCAATACTAAAGGCATGGAAATCGAACAGGCTCGCTTTTCATCGCTTTAGCATGTCAGTCGTTACTCAACCTCAGCACCCCGACACAGTCCAAAAGACCCGCATGGATACCTGGATTGTGGATTTCTAAGTCGGGCACCCGGCGCCCAGAATATGTAACACTACTCGACTCTTCCGCCTTCAACTCTAGCATGGGGACGAGGTATGGGTGATCTCGAGACCTGACTCCCCTAAGAGTCGAGACCTACATTACCACCACATATCCCTAAAAAACGGTCGTCCAAAACCTGTAACATGACTTACCAACCTCGGGTACCTGACGTGGTCGCTCCCTCCAACCGGACTCGACCACGACCTCCCTTTGGTCAACAAGCAATTGCGCCCTCAACAATTGACCTGAGCCAAAATCCTTACGTAGCCCAACTTATACTTCCCGAGGCCTTCAATGCCGAGAAGTGGGGGACAAATGATATGGACCAACATACACGCCTGATCCATGATTACCCGACTTGCCATGGCACATGCCACCCGACTTAGCATGGCACGCCACCACCCGACTTAGCATGGCACGCCACCACCTGACTTCGCATGGCACTCCACCAGCTAACTTGCCACTACCCACGACCACCCAACTCACCGCAGAGTCGGTCATCAAAGCACATCAATGGTGCTATCCCCCACGTGCCGGATACATGAGGACACGATGACGTCATTCGGCCGCATCAACAATTCTATAAATAAGTCCTTATGGGACCAGGTAAAGGACGAACATTCCATTCCCACCGCATACTTTTCCCTTCATATTCTCTCTCTGACTTTGGCATCGGAGGGCCATTCTGGGGAACCACTCCTGGGCTCGGCTTTATGCAGGTCCCCAGGAGCCTTCATCAGAGCAACCCACCACCAGTAACCAGAAGTCCACCCCAATAGGCCATCCGAATCACCCGAAGGACCTATCAAAACTAGTTTTGAACCAAACTAAATTATTTAAAAACTATGAAGCCAGCCTCACGCCGTGCCCTTCGCTCTAGGGACCATGAAATCTAGGCCTTCGCACACACCTCAAGGCCCAACTCTTAGCTTGGAATGGGCGCACCGGAGGGCAGCCATCTAGATCCGACCAGCAGTGCCGAAGCCATGTCCTATCACCTTAACGACATTACAATGGAGATTGAGGAGGTTCAGAAAGCAGAGCCTACACAAAGCAATAGAGAGAGGCTTACAATCCTACAATATGAATTAGATGAACAACTAATTAGAAAAGATTTAATGTGGAAACAAAAATGTAGAGAATTGTGGTTAGAAAATGGGAATAGGAACATGAAATTTTTTCATTTATCAACAATAATAAGAAGACAGAGAAACCTCATAGCAACCATTAAAATAGATAGAGGAGAATGGTTAAAGGAGCCAATGGTAATTCAAGAGTATTTTATCAATAAGTTCAAGGAACTTTTCACTACTATAAATCTTATATACCCATAAAATCTTGCAGGTTTAATACCAAGTCTCATAAGCGATGAGGACAATTTGGAGCTCATTAGAATTCCAACAACAGGGGAGATTAAAGCTACCTTAAAACAAATGCATGCCTTAAGAGCCCCTGGACCGGATGGTATGCTTGTGCTATTTTACACTCATTACTGGGATATTATCGGTGAGCTATTTACTGCATCTGTACAAAGGTTTTTCATAACAGGACAATTACTCAGAGAATGGAATAACACTTTTATAGCTTTAATTCCAAAGAAACAAGGGGCATGCAATTTTGGTGAATTTAGACTTATAAGTTTGAGTAATGTTAGTTATAAAATCATATCTAAAATACTAGCAAATAGATTAAAACAACATATAGATCGAATATATCACCTAATCAAACGGCTTTGATAGAAGGTAGGTGGATAAATGAAAATAGCCTGCTAGCTCAGTAGATGATTCATGTAATGAATAGCACTAGAGCTAGGTCAAGTTGGATAGGAATTAAGATAGATTTGTCAAAGGCCTCTAATAGAGTCGAATGGTCTTTTGTTTGTACAATGCTCAAGAATTGTGGTTTTCATGAAAGATTCATCGATTGGATATCACAATGGATATCTACTACCTCATGTTCTGTCCTTATTAACGGAACTCCAAAAGGATTTTTCCAGCCTAGTAGAGGAATAAGACAAGGAGATCCATTGTCTCCTTATTTATTTATACTATGTCTAGAAATTCTATCAAGAATGTTATACAAGGCAGAGAATGTAGGTAGGATAAGGGGAATTAAATTGGGTAGGAGGGGACCAGCTATATCCCACCTCATGGTTGCTATGACTTGTTTATCACCATTAGAGCAAAAAAAGAACTTCTTACTTGTAAAGATATTTTAGAGACCTTTTGTAGCCGAAGCGGTCAATTCATGAATATTTCCAAGTCAGGAATATATTTCTCTAGAAACATTCATTCAAATAGGAGAAGAGAAATAAAACAAATTTTGGGAATGAAAAAATTGAAACAAAACTCCAAATATCTTGGAAACCCACTATTTATAAGAACAAGGAAAATAGAATCTTTTGCCTATCTAGTTATAAAATCATAGGAAAATTGGAAGCTTGGAAAGCAAATACCTTATCATGGGCTGGGAGGGCTACCCTAATACATTTGGTCTTAAACAGCTTACCAGTTTATCCTATGTCTCTTTTTAACATCCCCAACAAGATAACTGAAAAAATGGATCAAATTACAATGAGATTTTGGTAGGGAAAGTCCAATAAAGAGGGGAGGTTTATACACCAAGGGGCTAGAATAAAATCTGTATGCCCAAAAGATTTGGTGGATTGAACTTTAGGAGATATAAAGATATAAATAAAGCCCTTCTATCCAAGACAGCTTGGAATCTGGCAACAAAAGAAAATAATTTAGCCTCTAGAGTAATGAAAGCTAAATATGGCACCTTTTTAAGACCAGAGAATAGAAACATGAGAAATACATCACACATATGGAAAGGATCCAAACAAGTTCTGAGACCATGAAAAAATATGCTTGTAAATGGATAGGTAATGGTATTGCAACTAGAGTCTGGGAAGACCCTTGATGCCAGGAAACATAAACACTGACTTTTTACCAATCCCTGTGACCGGTATACCGAGAGATAACAGAATGAAAGTAAGTGACTTACTATTGAGTAGTCCAAAGAGGTGGAATGAAGGTCTTGTGCACAGGTTGTTTGATCTTCAAACTACAAAAAATATTCTCAAGATAAAATTATGCCAACAAGATGAACTGGATAAAATCATTTGGCTACCAGAGAAAAAAAGAGAATTTACTGTGAAAAGTTTTTATTTAAAGGATCAAGAAAATAGATTTTCTGAACAAAAACCTATTTGGAAAGAGCTTTGGAGAGCAAAATTGCATGAGAGGTGTAAAATCCATTTATGGAGAATAGTGACGGAATGCCTCCCCTGGTTTTCGAGTGAAGAGGACCCATGTCCTCTTTACCAAACCAGCTCCGATAGCCCTAGACACCTCTTTCATGAGTGTTTGTTCTATCGTGTTGCTTGGAGGGAGTCACCTCACCTTAGAGAATCCGGAGCCTCCTAAATATGAGCCAATCAACTGAGAACCTAGTAAGATTTATAGTTAATCCACCTCAAGTGTTCACACAAGGGATCATCCCCAAAGAGTGCTTTGCTCAATATGGAGCAATTCTACTCTACAAGCTGTGGGAAATAAGAAATAGAACTTTGTTTGATGGATACCAACCTAATATTACTCACTTTCTTGACAGTGTAAGAGATGCCTTTTTGGAGCATGGAGATGCAAGAATGGGAAAGAAAGAAAGTGAGGCATCTGAAAACACTTCGGTACATGCAAAGTTAGATATTGTTGAATCTATAAAGCAAGGCTGGACAAGAATATATATGGATGCAGCCTTTACAAGGGAAGGAGTGTTGGCAAGCATTGCAAAGACGAACAAAGGCTTCCAACTAGCTTGGTACAAGAAAATGAAAGCCAACTCACCACTAGACACTGAAGCTAAAGCAATTCTCCAAGCTGTACAGGTTGCTATAGAGCATCGCTGGAACAGGGTACAGCCTGTATCTGATGCCTATTAGTGGTTAATGTTGTTAGAAATATTAAGGACATCCCATGGGAGATTCGAACATGTATTTTGAACATACGAAGACTTTTGGAATCATTGGATAATTGGGAATGTAGATGGATCCCCCGTGAACACAATTTGCAAGCTCAAAGCATAGGGCAAATGGGGCAAAGAGTCCACTTCAAGGGACTTTGTATTTTGAATGACAATGCATGTCAGACTATATTAAGGATTTAATATACTAGTTTATCGACCCAAAAAAATTATTTAAAAACTAGTTTAGCTTAGTTTAGACTGGTTTTGAACCGAACCGAACCTTTTTAAACCAATCCGGTTTTTTGACACAACAATTATGGTTCAAATGTACGATATGGAACCGAATCAATTCTTGTGGTTGGGTTTGGTTTCGAACCGGTTCGTGACCACCTCCAATGTCAAATAAAAATTTATCGAGTTAGGAATGCAACAATTAAATAGTTCACTATTTGAGTTCAAACAAGAAAATTACAAAAGATTAAAATTAACTGCACAAATAAGTTAATATGTTTTGGTTTCCAATACCATTGTGCGAGAACCGGAATATAAACCGACCGGTTCCCTTATTCACTACCCGGAACCTACCTTATTTTCATTAAGATTTACTCAAAACCTACATAATATGATAGGTTCCTACCGGTTCCGGATTTATACTATACAGGTGCACACCCCTAACGAAAATGGACAATCTATTATCAATAATGTCCTCTAGTCCCTTCTCCTGGACCGTTAAAAGCATATCACCAAATCTCTCAAATTCATGTACTATTTCGATAGAAATGTCCAATTTTTACAAATTCTTTCGATCCTCCAGATTTCTCATCAATCCAATATCCATCCCTCACGTCCAAAATTGTAGTTTAAAAAATGCTGAAATGAGTTATGGTTTATGTAAAACCATATTCATATATGTTCTCACAATGGAATGAGAGAAGATCTACAAAATGGGACAATAAGTTTGTCTCCCCGGCTGATTAAATCAGATACCTCTTCAGAAAGAATTGATGGCTGCTCGAAGTTGGATTTTGTCCCGACCATGTGTCTGCTAACTGATAATGCATCCACAAGGTATACTTATCGGCAAAACAGACTCTCACTCACACGGAGGCTATTTCTTGACAAAGCTCAGCCTCCGTCGGTTGATGTTCCCAAGTGGGATCAATATTGTTCCAGCAGTTCCCTCTTCTGCCCACTCGAGAGAGTCTCTTTCCAGTAGCCTCATTATCTGTTCAGACAGAGATGCGGAAAACAGAACGTGAAGAGGTGCCATGAAGAGGACGAACAAACAACAAACGAAAGAGCCTTGAATATGAGAATTCTTTCCTGAGTAAATTCTGCAAATTAAACATGAAGTTCTGCAAAAAAGACGCAAAACATCCCCGTGTTTGAGATAGAACAGTTGACCCCGTATATTGTCGACTTGGCACAACATGTGACTTTTGTGCTAACGTAGTTTTTCATTTTTTTTAAAATAAGAAAAAAGAAATTGGCTTCCTAAAAAGTGGGCAAAAACTATTAGGCAAGAGGGAGGGGTAGCGGTAGCTTGCTGAAAGCCACTACACCCTTAGCAAGGTTGTTGGTGGCCTCAGCTGCCACCATGGTGACCTCCCTGGTTGAAGTCATGGCTCTTACGGTATTACACCATCACCAAATTTTTGGGACTCTTTCAAAAAAAATTATTTTAACTGAAATAGGAAAAGCCATGTCAAAAGAGAAATCTCTTTGGCAATGCCACATCAGCAAGCATGGGGCTGGATGTCCTATTCCAAAATTGGGGCAGCATGTATCCTTTTACGAAACTGCAAGGGTTCTATGCAGAAGTTACCATATCTTTCTAGTATCAGCTACCAATGATACTACCCAAACATAATAAATAAGAACTTCAGAAAACAATCTTTTGACAGCTAGCTTTCAAAAAGGTTGCATGCAGTTTAGCTCGTCTCTTCCTATCCATTTTGGGGGAATACATAGTCTAAACCGGTGAATCCAATACTTGTTTCTCCACCAAATAACAGCCACATAAATTGACATCAGATTGAAGAAGAAAAATAAAAACTTACCCGCCGTCTGCGAGATCCGTTAGAAGTATCTACATCAGCTGTCTCAATAGTGACTTTCAGGTACTTGAATGCTGAAAGGAAAACACAAGGATGTCTGAGCAAAAGTAGCAAAGAGGCCAAAAGCTTGAAAGGTGACGGAAGTAATTGTGACCTGGAGTGCCAGCAAGCGAAGAAAGGTGATCCCTTAGGAGTCGTATAGCCTCCCGGGGTTCATATTCATGTAAGTCGAGTGTCAGGGTCATAGAATCCTGTGTGTCCTCGTTCTTGCTGGAGGAGTTAAAGCGCATACAAGGGAGAGGCAGAAAGGTGATTGAATGATCACATCAATAAATAATATTTCATGTAAAAAAAAAAAATCACTAAGAACACTATTGAGGCACTGACCTAGTTTCGAAGATCTTCTCAGCTGACTCATCATCTGCTTCACGAGCTTTTTGCTGGAAAAAGCTGCCCTGTGACAAGAAGATAGCAAAATATTATCTTTCGGGGAAGAAAAAGAAATAGAAGTGAAGCGAAAAAGGTAAAGCTAATGGAGAAGTCCAGCAGCTTTGCACCAGTAGTAGAGCCTAATTGTTGCATATTTGCAATTTATTATACAGCAAACTCAGTAATATCATAGAAGAAACTTCCAATTTTTATGAATGTCACTGAATAAACTTGTCTTATGAAATAGTTTCCTCCAAAACGAGGAAATATAACAGGCTAAACACCAGATAGCACATCTCATTAATTGTCATATATAGGCATCAATGGCATGTGTGGCAAAAGGTATTGACGATGCAAATAAATCAAAATTTACAGCAGCGGCTGTTTTTGGTCATGAATTGTGTGTGCTCTAGGCATAGTAGCTTGCCTGTACTCATAGTGACCCAAGTTAGAGAATGAAAGTCCTTACCAAAACAGTTACGTGATCTTTGGGGGTACCATGCAAAATAAACATGGCAGAACCGTCAAAGATGACTGTCCTATGATTAAAGCAGCAGGATCTATGCTCTTTTCATCATGATGCTTGCCCCAAAAGTAAGTATACAAAGTTTACTGAACAAAAAAATTAACTTATTGTAGTCTTACCTTTTCTAAAAGTTTGCTAGCTCGAACTTGATCTCCAGTCTGAAATGCTTCAATTGCCTGACACCAAAGATGCCAGCATTAACTAACAAATTAAAATGCATCACCAAAGCATACAAGGCAACAGGAGATCAAGCAAGAAGAAGATGTAAAGGAAATCCTCAGTAGGTGACTAACTGCTGTATAATACTCCTTCATTGTGTTCCTGTACTCCTGCACAGCTTTTCGAAGAGCCTGGTAGCTATCCTCTTCATCTGCATTGGTAAACATCATCTATGCATGGAGAATACAAGAATACATATTATATTTGATGAACTACATATCAAAAGGCTGTATCAAAGAGGATGCATACCTTCCTCAAAATTTTCTAGCTTCGAGTTGACCATATTAGACTCGTCTGCAGGAGTCAAGTTCTCTGGAGATTCAACCAACTCTTCTGCAGATCCAACCACCCGTGAACATGCTTCAGATTTTTCTGCAGCTGCAGTGCCAGGTAATTCTCATGTCTCTTAGAAGAAGAAAACAGAGCAGCCAAAACTTCCTTCTGGAGATTGTCTCTATCTAGTTTCCTGGGTAACACTTGTTCATCTTTACTTGAGACCCCAAGTCCCTGACTGCATCAGTAGAAATACACAACTCTTGGTCACCAAATTATGAAAGTCCAATCTTATATTTCTTATCGGAAAGTTAAATAAGGAAACCTTATGGCATTCACAAACAAAATAAAGACCTGCCCGTTCCAGGATGTTGAATCATTTTGTGCTGCAGGAATGCTCCATTCCTTCCGTATGAATCCTTAGACTAGAAAAGAAAAAGAAACTGTCAAAGAAACCAAATTTGAATCAAACATGAATATGTAACTAGTCTTCAAACTTTGCATAACATGAACATGAAAAGATATTAGAAAAAAGGAACAAAGCAATTTTCAGGACATTTCTGATTGCATGCACCATCTAGCCATCACTGACGTGAATGTTAAACAGAGAGAATGGACGCGAAACATTTGTTATCCAACCTAAGAAAACTCCACCAATGACAAACAATTGCCTTAAGTTTCTATGTACGGGAACCACAAATTAACTTTTAATTTCTAGACATTCTGTCAACTGTATACATCATATATATTTACATAGAACAACATTTGCCAACATAATAATCTTGAAACGGTAAATTTGAAAAAGGAGTTCTTCATTTAGGCATACTTGAGAAAAACTAAAATTATCATATTATAGTTTATCTTTCTTTCATTTTCTTTTGGCTCAATGTACATTTTCTTAAGATGATAAACAGACATTTTCATTAAAAGAGGACACCAAGAAGGTGTCATATGAGATGGACAAAAGCATTCCCAACAAAAGAAATGTCAAATATCGTTAACTACAGATCCAGCATAAAAAGCATAATATCGAGAGTGTAGCTATATTTAATCCAAATTAAACAAACAATATAACACAGAAATCCATCTACAGAGAAAGGCATTGTAAATCCTCTATTGCTCCAAAACACTACTATATCCTTCAAAGCCCTACATCTGCCTAGATCTTGTTGCTCCTCATATTTCAAATGACACAAGAGTTTGTATGACAAATTAAGACAATACCATAAGAAATCAAAGAGAAAAAATGGATAACTCATGCTCAATGATGTAAGTATTGCTTATCAGAAAAGAGTAGCAATAACATAAGCATCGACAAATGTAAGCGAATGAGCTGTAACAAATGAATTGCCCTCAAAGTTTGTCAAACAATTCTACTGGAATACATATTTTGGTCAGTACCTTAAATTTCAAATATCAATTCCTCTTTTTTTTTTTCACTTAGCGGGTTTAACATATATGGTGATCTAGGATCATATGAAGATCCAAATAAGAAATTGCAATATCATTCACAATGAGAAAAATGAAAAGGAATTTGGAAAAAGGGAAAAAAATTGAAAAGGAGGCATGGCTTGTTCAAATAACTAAATTCCAAAGTATCCAGCTATTAGAATTTACAAAGTGAAAAATGAAACAATTAGAGGAAGATACTGCAGGTAAACCGTCAAAATAGAGAAAAGTAGCAGGGTCAATAGGTCAGTTCCAAGGTAACTCTCACTCTCAAGAGTAGTTTTCTGAAGCTACTATCTCTAAGATTTCCTCTGGTACTCCGTCCTTATATATTGATAAAATAAAGACGGACAGAGATCATGTACGAGGTACCTATTTTGATTTAAATAAGAAAAAACATGTATAACACATCACTATCCTCACTGTTCTGCTTTTCTTTTGGTCTAAGTGAGCACTCGAATGATTTTTGTTGCTATATTTGAATGCAATGGAATTATTTTTTGGCATATTAAAATCACCTCCAAATGACAAGTTGAATTAAGTTCTTGGTTTGAAAAAAAAAAAAAAAGAGATCAAAATCCTAGTTACTTGATGAACAGAATTCATGGCCACTGAAAGATCTAAAAGAAAATTTAATGATACTGCATATAAAGGAATGATTAAATCATTAATTCATTCAGAATTGGACCAACCTTTAGAGATGATCCTTGCTGGATCTTTTTCCTTTTCTCCAAAGATGAAGCTGAATAGTCAAAGAGCCTCTCCATGCTCTAATGAAAGAAAAAGCGTTAGATGGATCATGGAAATGCTGTTATTGCTGAAACAATCAAAGCATCTCCAAATGTAACCGGTTTCTGGACAATAATTGAGCCTATGCAATTTTCCAAACAGAATGATTTCACTACTAAATCAAGTGAGAAACAGTTAGAAATCACAAAGTGAAAAATATTAGAGCTCTATCTTCTTAAGGTTCTTTTAGAATATATAAGCAAAAGGATCAAAACTAATGTGGATATAAGATATTACCTTGGTTAAGTCACATATTCAGCACTTTTATCACTTGTTTTCTTAATTTATTTGAAAAATTGTATTCATGATTTGCTGATTAATTTGATTTTTCTCAAAAAAATAATTCAAAACTGATGTAATAATGAGGCCACTTGCTTTAAATAAAAATTATTCAACCTCCAATAAGAGAAACTACGAAAATTGGAAAATACTGCCTTTTTAACAACCTTCAACTTTGAAAGGCATAGATTTATTTCAAAAGCTTTCTTTTATTTTACATACCCAGTAGATTTTTTTACTTGTCTCAGGTCAATGGATTGTCTCAATTGGAAGACCGCTTTTATGGATAATGCATATTCTTTCCAAATTGACTATTTGTCCATCTGTTAGTAGTGTTTCAATAGATGTTCTAAATCAATAACTGACGTTCTCAAAAACATTATAAAAATGAAAAGGGAATGGTGTCTTTAAGACATCGGGGAACTGAAACTATATTATCATTTATATGAATATAACAATATGAAAGCTTACAAATGCAAGGAGTATCTAAGGGAAGAAGCATTTCAAAACCATATATAGGTACCATTGAAACAAATTTAAGCAGTGAAAAAAAAAGTCCTATAGTTGGCTGCACTAATGATTTCATCATATTAAAAAACTCCACCGATTCAAATGCTTAGTCAATGATATCAGTTTCTGGAATCAGATAAATAAGCGCTTTCAGCCAGAGAGTGGTAGATGGTAGACCCCACTCCTCCTCCAGAAAATATAAATTTTCTCAAAAATTAGATATGTGGCATACCTTTTGCATGTCGTACCCACATTTACCTGCATTGTTTAAAGCACTGTCATTTGATATCATGTGCATAGTCACCATAAAGAAGCAAAAGAAAAACTTCCAGACTAACAGCCATAGTAACAACAGTTAGTATTAATCCAGACATTTCTCCAACCTGAATCAATAATCTAAGCAATATTAAGTCAAGACTATGGTTTCTTCATTTCATTTCTCCTTCCTGCACCCTGACTCTAGCCATTTTTATGAAGAGGTCAACAGGAAAAAATGTTACTGCTACTCATCTCCCTGTCTGATTAAAACTGATATTTCCCTATCCTGATACTCTGCCTGTCTTCATGTTGCATAAACAATAGAAGTTTCATGCAAGTTCTCCAGCAGTGTCATTGCTTTCCAGAAATATGGGAAAGATGTTAAGTCAAGTATTTGGAGAGAGCAAGCTCAAACAACCTTAAACTTGGGTGGGAAGATCACTTCCTGCTACGAACCTTCAATATACTAACCTTTGCACATAGCGATGTTCAGATCATAACCAATCAATTCACCTAATCTAAATTAAAGTTCTTTTAAGGCATTACTTGTCAAATAATTCTGAGGAATGAAGAGGGAAAATTTCAACGACACAAATAGTCTAAGAGAACGAGGCACAGACATTGATTGACATATATTCTAGTAAAGAAAGCACATATTTAATGATTGGAATTAATAAAAGTATTTACCAAGAACATCCCTGATGACATGTCTATCTAGCTGGAATCCTTCTCCAAGCATTTTGAACAAAAACTCTTCCATTTCATTCTGCATCTGATTAGCCTTGCTATCCACTTGATCTTCCTCAATCGAAAGTGCGGATACCGGCAGTGATTCAGGGTCCAGTTTCGAGGGTTTTGCTGTGTCAGAAAATCTTTTTGCCGGTGGTTTTGTACTCACATAGTCCTTGCCAAGAAAACTTGACACAGTACCGATTGAAGCAGGAGGGAGCTTTGGCTTTGACAATGTTGAATTGCCATTCGCTTTTGTAGGGTTGCAAGACATATCATGGGAGGATGATTCAGAAGATAAATTATCAGATAGACTGCTGTTAGGCACACTGAGGGCATCTCGATCTGCAGAAGCTTCTAGCTTGTCATACAGAATAAGGCCAGCTGCATCTGCGTCCCTCTTAGCTTCAAGATAAGCTGAACCAATTTCCTCAGGTGAAAACATCTGGCTGAATGCATCAACCAAACCCTTAAATGCCTTTTCCTCATCACTCATTCTGGTATTGGAACCGGCTCCTTCCATTGCAAAACAGCTTCAAAAGAAAAGAAAAAAAAAAAAAGCACAAACAGATTACCGTAGATTTCGACTCCAATACAGACAGCAAAATTGAAGCGAATCCTCCGTTGAACAAAAATGACTTTTTTTGGCTAAATCCACAATAAATTCTAGTCGCTTAAATATACAGGCACCAGACTAATATCATAAACAATCAAAACCATGGCGAAGCAATTACTAATCGCATGCCGCAAAGCAAAGTTCCGAAGCACCGTACAGAAACACACTGCAAACACTCGGACCGATTGCACATTGTAACATCAGAAACATCAAGTCGGAAGATTCCAACTGCGATCAATCCATCGCGAGTCGCGCCACCCAATCCGAGAGCAAGAGCGAGAGCGGGAGAGAGGACTTACTCGGTTAGCTGATAGATGAAAATGCAAAGCGTCTGTGTGGCGAGGCCGATGAGCACCGCTCGCCGAATGGCAATACTTATAGGCGATGGTCAGACGATGAGTCCATGGACGAACTCATGAAGAAGTTGCAGGTGAGAGAGAGAGAGAGAGAGAGAGAGAGAGAGAGATTTCCTTTTTGGCGCTCTGTAAGCTTCTCTGTCTGTTGGAGTTTCACTGCAGTGATTTTCCTTGCTTTTCGTACCAGTGAGAAATCAGAAATGGAATGAACTAACTCGAGGGATGGCAATTTTGCCCTGACCCACGGGGCACGACCAATCCCGCAGGTCGGGTCGGGTCCAGGTCTCGGGTCTCGCCTCTTTGTCTGTCCTACCTCGATCCCATCCATAACCTAATATTGTATTATATTTTAACATATTTTCAAAATTAATTTTTATTTAATTTTATCTATTATTATATACAAGTACGAAGATAGTTTAATCTCACTTTTGAAATTTCAAAATTTTTGTTGATAAACAGACCAATAATAATAACAGATGGATGAAATGATAAAATTATTTTTAAAATTATAACCACCACTAACTACTCAGTAGTTTTCTTTTTTTCTAAGTATATATTTTATTTTTTATTCATGATAATTGTAAAATATAAAAATATATAAAATAAAAAGTATCACCTAACTACAATATTTTAAAAAATAATTATCCAATTTTATTTAAACAGTGTAAATTTAAATTTATTTATTTATGTTATCATAAATATAAGAATTTACATTGCATTTTGAATAGTATTTTGTATCATATTTATTTTTTATATTTCGGATCGGCGGACGGGTCCGATCTTCAAATACCCATCCCATTAACATTCGAAGGATGCTGTGGAGGGTAATTTTGTCTTCTCACTGAACCTCTCGGGTAGATCCCCCGTTTCCATCCCAGCTATGATTCCCATGTGTCCATTGGGCTCCACCGAGATTAACCTTCGCTTTCCGGGATTCTTTACTAACCCGCTTCCACAAGGTATATGAAAAAGAGATTAATGATTATCTTAAGAGTTGAAAAGTGAACAAAAGAGGTGTGCGCATAGATTTTAGAACTGGGCTGGGTTGCACGGGTTAAAATATAGATGAGAAAGAGAATCTGATATAGCTCGTACCGTTCTCGACTTAGGATCAAGAGATCCTGGGTTTGAATCTCACCAGTGAAACTCATCATATCATATACTAGACATTAATAATAATGTAAAATTTTATACTAATTTTTTATATGTACAAATGAGACATACAGTCATGGGGAAACTCAGTTGTAAGAATTGAACACTAGGCCCCTTGGTTCCAGTTCAATGGAGGTACCAATTGTACTGAGTCTCGTTCTCAAACTTTATACTAGCTCTTAACAATAATAGTAGAGGTGATTGAGTTCGGATACCTTATTTTTTTTGGTGCCTGAACTTTACTGTGCAAAAATCGATCCACAAAATCGGAACCAAACCTTACCTATTAAGTTGAAGAACTGAATCCTGTATAAAACCTATATTAAACCCGTGGTATAATACAGGTTCCGTGTACGCTTATTAGAACCTGTATCATACAGAATCGGGCATAACCATATTCAATAGTTTTTATCTCAATTCCATTTCCATCACCTTTGTTTTTTTGTCATATGAATTTATTGAGGAATCAAAACTTAAATTTGTCCAGGAACTTCTCACTAGTTTTTTTTTATAACCAAGTTATCCGAGCGCCTTACGGGCCTGACTAGCGGTACTTGCGGCACCTCCTCTTCGTGGTACATGCAATAACCCGCAAATCATATGTGTCAGGTAAACCAAGATAAATCCTGAAGGGATCAAGAGGACTGAAAGGCCCCCACCCTCTAGTGTGAGTCTACTGGGTTTTAAACCTAGGAAGTCAAATTGACTTTCCAGCTCCCTGCCACCGGGCTGCCCGCTAGAAGGCAAGAGCTCCTCACTAGTGAACAACTTGTAAGATGCCCTTTTCTTGATATTATTAAGGACCAAATATCGATGCAATTCCTCAGCTAAACTTTTCCATCTTATGGTTCCAGTGAGTGGAGCAACTAATTGAAAATTCTTGTGGAGACATGTTCATAGAAAAGAAGCACAAGAAAACATGTTTATGCGACAACCCATCGGATGGAACAAATCTTGAAATGCTTCGGTTATTTGCTTGCGAACTAGCATGGAGATTCCCATAAGAATTAAGAAACTTAAACACAAACAATTCCGAAATTTTAGAGGCACGAGCATCATGACAAAATAACGTCTCAAGTGGCTTCGTTAAGACGACAGCTACGGAGGGAGAGGGAAAGGGAAGAAGACGAGAGCTGACCTGGGAGAGTCTCGGCAGAAAGAGAGATGATGAAGCTTCAAATGGCGGGGGCAGTTTGATGAAGCTATGGAGTGACAGAGGTGATCTAATAAATCTATCAAAAAGCAGAGGCAATTTGATTTTGATGAAACAGTGTCGAGCAGTGGAGGCACGAAATCATTTGGTTACAATGTTAGGGACTAGGGTTTTCTATTTTAAAATATAATATAATATATTTAATATTACAATTCTGGGCACCCTGAATTAAATACTCATAAATATTTTAGGTAAAAACGGATTTATAATATATAAGTCTTTAATTTTCAAGACGGGTACCCTAAATTTCTTTCCTTTCTTCCTTAGATTTGAATCTTAGCCAATTGGAGCAGCCCCATTCATTTATAATGATGTCGACATCATGGTACGATAGCCTGGTAATTGTATACCACAAGTTATGATAACAGAAGTAATGAAATGTTCCGAGGAGAATTCAAATGAGATACAGCAAAAGATCATTACTCTGAGAATCTTGAAAAATCTCCTAAAAGTAAGGAGGGGGAAAGAACAATTACTGAACTGAGAAAATACTAAAATAGAATGATCGAATTACAAATATGGGGAAGTGCCAATTGCCGCTTCTCAAGAAATGTGGTACCAAATGGCATTTTCACTGTTGAGCCAATGCCATCATGACATGTCAAAGGGTGTCGATCAACACTCTCTAAAGTAGTGCCAAATGGCATTTTTGAATTTTATACCAATCCTATCATGACATGTTAAAGAGTACCTTGGCACTCTTAGGGTGTGCCAATTGGCAATACTTGATATGTGTCGATCCATATACTTCTCTTCCTAGGTTTTATGAATCCTAGAAGCTCATTTTAGGGGGTCGAAGGGAGAGAGAAAATTCGAGAATGGAAAGGAGAAAAAGGAAGAAGAAGAGAGATGAATTAAGAAGGAAAGGAAGAAAAGAAATGACATGTTTGACTTCGACATTAGAGGATAGGATGATTATGCATTTACAAATTATATCCACGAAAGGACACTCCTATCGAGCTCTCCCTAGCCTCGTGAAACATTTTGGAGACTAGAATGAAGGGCTATGATCCGAACTTGAGTCAATTTCAATTATATCTTAATTAGACAACCATTGCAATCTCAAGAATACCCTGCACATGATGTAGGTCGAATCACGTACGATCACGAAAAAGATATGCAAAAATAAATATAAGGATACCATAAGGATGTTGGCATGCCTATGTGGAATTGTACCGTCGTAAGATGGCTCCCTGGAAGTTGTGGCAATAAAATGTCTGATTTGCTGCTCTGGCCTTGATATGAGAATACTGGGGTGGATGCTATGCCTCCTTAGCATCGCGTGTTCATAAACCACTGACTACTTTGAATTTGTTAATGGTAATAAATTCTTATTTTATTATCATAATTAAAAACACAACTAATTTATAAAATTATAATTTTAATATAATATTTTATAATAAATAAAATAAGAAATGAGGTACAACTCAGAAAAGAAAGTACAGTTAGTATCAGTACGCATACCTATTAGTTTGTAGGTCAGCAATCAATTAGAATCTTTGGATCTTCCTTGCATATCTTTTCAAAATTATGTGGGATATATGACACAATATCCTTCGATAATCTCATACTTCTTCCTTGGAAATTCTAATAATTTTCTCATAAAATATTTGCAAGAAATGCTTTTCCGTCCAAATTTGTTGAAAATTTTCATTTCTCTTTGGAACTTTGAGTTGAAAATTTTGCTTGAGACATTCTTCTCTTTGGAACTTTGAGATTCTTCTCTTATGTTGGACTATATATATCCTTGAGGGTTGGGCCACAAACTTTATATGTGACCTTGTTTTGTACAGTTTCGATTATTACTTATCAACAAAGACACTATTGAACCTCATTTGGTTGTGGAGTTATTGTCCCGAGTCACGCATATCGCTCATGTAATTTCTTATCTTCTATGTATCATCTTCGTTTTATGAACAATCAAATCCTCGACAAGTTGTTAGTGGTGTAAAATATTCAATTGGCTCATAAGAGATTGCATCATGTCCAACCAAAAAGTTTAAACTATTAGATTGGTGATATATACTCCATTACAAATCTGGTTTTAATATCTTATCTGCTTGATATGATATTGACTCAACACCGCCCTCACATGGCAAATAATAATGATTGATTTATAAGATAACTAGGTATCACTATCTAATAGTTTATACTTTAAGTGGAAACGAGCTCAATCTCTTGTAATGCCCACTAACAATATTGTAATATATGAGCATTTGACGATGGCAATCTCTGATGTAAACCTAGACTTGTCTTTTGTAGTCACTCACTAACATAAGTCTATAAACCCAACTGTCTCCTCAAGACCTAGTTGCCTACTTCGCAAATTCAACAAGTGAAGCTAAGGCTAGGTCTAGTCATATTGGATATTAAGACAAAGTTTGACATGAAAAAGTTGCAGTTTCGAGATCTAAGAAGTTCGAATGCAAGAGATTCTCATGGAGAAAATGTGGCTTAATTATTGTAGTGATAAGTTGAAATAATTTTTGAAATCATTTGGTATCTTATCAATTAAGCAAAACCCTTTGGGTCAACGAAAAAAATTTGTTTGTATCGCTCTTGAAGTTTTGGATAATGTAGGACAATGTGATGGTTAAATGAGGTCATCTCTATTTGGAAAGATTATATTCTAAAATATTTTATTTTACACAAAAAAAATTGTATTTTAAAGTATTTTAAATAGAGATAACAATAAGGTCATAAATGATATAGATAATCGAGTCTATATATAGTATTGAGAGCTTTGATGTAGAAATCACTGTGTGGGCCTTATGGGCGAAGAGTTATTAGTGAGATGTGTTTTTTCCTTGGTGATGTTTGGGGTATCTTTTTTGCATTGGACTATGTACCATTAACAATTTGTTCGAATTGAGGAATTTGGAGGGATTCAGAAGGATTTGAAGGGAAGAAGAGGGGAGGAATTTGAAGGAATAACTTATTTTTCCAAATTATACATTTGAATATTATTACTAGAGAATGGATTAGAAGGGATAAAAAAGTTAATTTGATCACTTTACTCTTTTAATTTTGAGGATCAATTGAGTGGGAGAAAGGCGAGTGGGAGGTACCGTGGCTTCATGATAGTCTCAAGACTCGAACAAAGCTTTTATTTCGTGGTGGCCTCGAGAGGCTCGGTGACTGTGGCTTAGTTGTGATAGAGCAATGGAAGGCACACTATGGTTTTTGTGGCTTGGCAGTGGTCGAGCATAGAAAGACAAGCGTACTTGTATAGTTATATGATGAGAAATTATTTTGTACTTAGAATTTTTTTTAAGAAGTTATGAAAGTCATTTTTATCTAAAAATTTACTATCTTTTCGAATTCCCCCAAGTTTGAGGAGTTACAAAATCGAGGCTTGGAGGGATTGTGAAACCCTCATAATTCCTCTAAATCCCTCCTAATAATTTACCCAAACAAAAGAATGTGCTCAATCCAAGTAAGCTGTAAGAGTGAAGTTATGAGTCGTTTTACACTCTACCATTATTACTGAATACTAAAAGATAATGTAATAAATTCTCCTTTGTTCGTGAAAGTATGAATGATACTTCTCGTATGTCCTAAATCATATACGTCATATACGCAAAATTTCCCTCTTTCACATTACATTCGTCATCCCTAAACACTTTTTTTCTAATGGAAGATGGAGCTTAGAAATTGGAACATGTTCATCGTAGCATTTTGTAATTGGTTCCAGGTGTAACTGAACTGGTGCACCATACCAAGCAAGTACAAGCCCACATGTGAGCCAAATTAACTAGATTTTATTATTGGCCTTTCGATGTGAAACAACAATTTTCTAACATCCACTTGACATTTTTCTTTCATGGTCGCTTAAGAAAAGATAAGTGGCCACCGGGCACGGTCCTCAAAATCTTAATTCTATATCTGAGCTCACGGTTGGATGAGAACGCTCAGAATCGATACTGTATGAATTTTCTGTTGAAAGAAGCAAAAGTTACGGCACGCGTTGAACCCAAAAGTTTAAATTGGTTCATGGTACTACCCAAACCCATTATACTGAGAATTTTCTTATAATTTTTTTTATATAAAATTACAACTCTACAAAGTAGGGGCAGATTTAGAAAATCAACCCAAGGGCAGATGAAACTCAATATAGAGGGAAATATCAAATCAAGCAGCATGAAATAATGTAACTCAACATAAAGATTGACAAAATTGGTGAAATTTGTACATATGTTTTTACAGATTTTGTCAAGTTTAGGGGGCGATCGCATCCCGTGCCTCCTTGAATCCATCCATGCAATGAAGGAATGAATGATGAGACTTTTTGGAGCACAGAGTTTGGAAATGAACTAAAGAAAGGAAAAACGATTCCTACTGAGAATGTGGGTAGCAATTAACATTTCGACACGCAAATTAAGGATCACACAAATGTCATGATGCTTGAAACCAAAGAACAAAGTTTATGAAACCCATTTCGTGAGATTGCAATTCTGATTTCTTTTTCTTTTTTCCTTTTTCCGAATTTCCTCTTATGAACTAGGAAAGGGTTTATATATATACTCCCTCCCTGTTGACAGTTAAAAAACCAACTCTGAGAAACATCATAAGGAATCACCAAAAGAAGTACTAGTAATGGCGCTTTCGAAATGGGTGGTTTTCATGGCATTCCCTCTCGTGCTCACTTTCTTGCTCGGAGCGGCTCACCGAGTCCCCCCGGCCCCGAAAGCCATGGAGGAACCGGCCGATCTCAGCTCCGGTGAGGCAGGGGGAGCGGCGATCATCGGAGGAGAAACCGGTGGGGCTGGCATGAGCTTTGGCATGGGAGATGAGACCTGGGATGGCTCTGGTTCTGAGCCCGACCACGGAAACTCTCACAGGAGTACTAGGACGGTCTTCTCGGGCAGCTCGAGTTTCGGTTCCATGGGCATTGGCAAAACGAGCCATGGGTGCAGTGCCGGCGTCAATGCCCGTGGCATCGGGTATGGTTTCCCAGTATTTGGATCTACGGACCTGGAATGGGCAAATCGGCCTCTCTACTGTGTCCCGCTCGAATGCCAGGGACTTCCGGAATGTTCCGCGGCATTTGTCATGAACTTCGGCCTAATCCAAGCAGGCCCTCCGATGGGTTCCGGCGGTCATGTAGACATGGCCGATGGCTGCGACAAAGATTCTCATAAGGTCGGGAAGGTGGTCGAGGAACCCTCGCCTGCGCGCAATGCTATGGCACCCGACTCTGCCTAAGCAGTTAAACTTCTTACCAGAAGCTAATACGACAGAGTGAATGGTTTTACTGATGGTTTTCTTAATAACATGTATCGGCTGGTCCAATGTAAACCTTGTCAGTCTACTGTACCATCGAAATAAACATTGGGCTTTTTTTTTGTCCGTTTTTATTTTTAGTTATATACGAAAATTAGTATAATATATTCTCCTGATATTATATTAGATTAAATTACGTAAAAACCACGTTGAATTGTTCAAACTTCCAGTGTTGTCATGTAATTAAATAATGGAAATTTATGACGCAACGGTCATTTGACTCTTTTTCTAATTATTTTTTAATTATTTGTTTATCTGAAATGAGGAAGTAACGTTAACATAATCACGTAGCCTCTTGATAGTGAATCCTTATTAGTTAAAAATTAAAAGAAAATAAAGAAAAATAAATAAATAAATAATGCCCGCTAATTTGGCCAGGCTCAACATCCCACATCGAAACCTTGCCCAGAGCAAGCCTTATCAAGTTGAACCCTTATCGTAACGTGTCGAGCCAAGTTCCATTTGACCCGGCACGGTTTGATACACCGTTAAAATGCAAAAATTCAATTAAAACTTTTTAGAGAAAATATGGATCCGTGAGTTTATAGGGTGTTTATAAACTCGATGAAAATAAACTCCTCGATAATCATCCCGGACAATTAGCATAACTATTACTGACGAAAATAGTTTACGTGGTTCATTATGAGGTAGGACTGTTTAAGAATTTTTTTTCTTTCAGGGCAGGAAGAATATAAAATAAAGGGATATAAAGAGTTTTTTACATGTGAAAATCTAATCCAGAACCTTTTGATTTCAAGCTAGTTGAGGGCAGTGCGAACGGTACCAAATTCCTTCCCCAAAAGCACGCAGTAATTTGAAAGCAACTTGAAGACGTTCGCTGAAGTCTTCCATACCTCAATTGATGTAAGCGACTGTGCATCCATAGTTGAGCGGGCTCTCCTGCTCGTACTTGGCCACTCGAGGGTGGCTCCTCAACATCTCGATGGCACGCTCCTTAACAGCTCCAGTGCCCATTCCGTGTATGATGAAGAGGACAGAACTCGGGCCTCTTGAAGAGATGGCCATATCGAGCTCAAGAGCGGCTTCCTCCACTCGCATCCCCCGAAGGTCCACAGTGTTTTTGGATGTCTGTACCGCTGGCCCAAATGAGAGCCCTCCATTGTCATCACTTTTCTCTGAAAGAATTTGAACCTCTTTGCCACTGGAAGCCTATGCCGGCAAAGCAGAGTATCAAAACAGTGATAATCAAACACAGGAGAAAACTGAAAAAGTCTATGTTGACAACCATTTAGGTTGTTTTATCTCAACGATATGAAAAGACTAAGGATCAAAACCAACAAACATAGTAAGACACATTCAATTATAAAATGACTGCTGCAGTACACTTCTAAATATTCTCCCTTCTCCTTTTCTCATTTTTCAAGATAAGCAGAAAAAGCCCGATGATAGCAGCTGGACAATTTGGAAGAGTAATTCTATTAGTTTGACACGAACCTGCCTTCTCCAGCGTGGGACAGAAGCAGCTGCTGCACGATTCTTTCTATTGCCTGCGATCGCTCTAACATCACTATTGCTCACTCTGACTCTTACTTTGCCGAATTGGACTAGGACTGTACCATCGTCTCCAGGTGCTTCAACAACTTTGGCTAGCTTATTCCCAAGTCCCTTTACAAGGACTTGCTCCCCATACTTTGGTTTGTAGGAGACATCTTCGGGCTTATTACCATAAAGGGAATCCGTAGGTTGGCAAGTTTCAAGTATGGAGGCAATGGCAGATTCACTCTTCCTGATGAGAGAATTAATCTCATCAGGCCCCACCATGCCGAGTTGCCTTTCAAAGTCAACTACCACCAAATCGATCCGTGCCTCTGCAGCCTTCAGTTCTTGCTGAACACGACGTGTTTCCTTCCCCATTAGAGCTTTCTCCCGACTGCCGATGTCTTCTGCCTCACTTTGGATCTGGATCAATTGAAACATGAGAAAATACAGAAGCCATTTCAAAGCTCAGAATCACATAATAAACATCAAGCAACTCACTTGTTACATGCATTGCCCGATTATGAGTAAAGGAATTGCTCAAATGTCATACATGAGATGGATATGTGAATATTGATATGGCAAATGAATTACCTAATAGTACAGGAACAAAGGCCAAGCAGAAACTATAAGTGGCAACTATTCAGTCAACAGGCATACATCAAGAAAAATAGGTATCAATGTCTTCCATGGATCTGTCTGAGGAACATCGTGAGCAGTTACTTATTTTTAGAAATTGCAGAGGTCCTCATCACCAACTAAGCCATTTTGGGCAACAATTAACTGCCCTCAACACCATTTCTTTGGAGTCGACAAAAAATCAACTTTCTGAGCCATTGTATAAAATGAAAGACAATCTTCTGTCAGCTTCATGGAATTGTACTGAGCCTCAATTTCAAAGGACATTTTCCTTTAAAAAGTTGAAAAAATAAAAAAATTTATACAAACTATATTGCAGAGGCATGGTCATGATGTATTGTTTACCTAGATTTCCAAGTGTACTTTTCATAAAGTTATGGCATCCTTCAAAAGGCTAGGTGAAGCGCAATTAGCTTATAGGAAGAAAAATGAGTAACAGTAAGACTTTTTCTAGAGAAAAAAAAGGGAAAATTTAAGACCATACTTTAGGAAAGAAGCTTTCAATTGAACAAAGAAATTCCTCATTAACAAGTGAAAAGGAAATAAATATGAGTATAGGTTTTAGTCAATCAAGAGATCCCATATAAAACTAAAAATTTTTCATGATACCAAAGCGAGATACAAGACAATTTGAAGTGGGCTCGACTACAAATTAAACAACATAAATATGGAATGAAGTCTAAATGCTTGGGAACTTCTGGTCAGACAGATGGATCCCCATATAAATTAAAAAATTCTTCAGATACCTCATTGTAAAGATCCATCATGTCGACATGGAGAGACTGAGCTTTCTTCATGTGAGCTTCTAATCGGTTTCTTTCCTCCATCAGTGACTGATACACCAGACCCTGTCGCTCTTGCTCCCTTTCAGGCTTCAACTTCTCCACCCACTGTCGCGCTCCCCTAATAATGTTGCTATTGAAACCAATTGACTCGGCTATATTTAGTGCATTGGAATCACCAGTACTTCCCCAGAGAACCCTATAGGTAGGCTTCAAAGTCTCTAGTGAAAATTCCATTGCAGCATTCTCAAATCGATCATCCTTCTCCCTCAAAAGAGTTAATCAGCATAGTGGGTTGTTACTACTGCTAAATTAACTCGATCTTTGAGATAATGCAAGATGCTTGAGGAAAGGGCCACCCCTTCTGATGGATCAGTTCCACTGCCAATCTCGTCAATAAGGACAAGAGATTCCATGGAGGCCACTTCCAGTATATCACGTATCCGACATACATGCCCACTAAAGGTTGAAAGATTTTGTTCCAAAGACTTCAAAGAAAAACTGGAGTAAGGCAAAATTAACAAAATTCAAAATATAATAATGCCAGTTTGATTTTGGCTAACTCCAGGAAAATATAGAAATGCAGAAAAATTTGTGCCATACAGTATCTAAATAGACATTGTTACAATCACGTATTCTGTAAGATTCAATCCAACACAGTTGCTTTTCTTTTTCCATTTCATGGAAAAGAGAGAGGAAAAAACAATTGTTCCTTTTCTTTTTTTCTAATCTTCCAGGGAAAAGAGAATAAAAAGCTGGATAAATCATCAGATTTTTCCAGAAATAAAACTGGATAAAATTCATCCTTGATAAGCAGGAGCAATGCTACCTGTTGATCCCCGATATCAGCTAGAACAAGATCGAACCATGGGAGCCTGGGCAGGCTCTTAGCCGGTAAATACATCCCTGCCTTTGACATGAGAGAAGCAAGCCCGAGAGTTTTCATGGACGCAGTTTTGCCTCCTGTGTTAGGTCCAGAAATTACGACCACTCGAGTCCCACGTCCAACTTTAATGTCTATAGGCACAGGGAAATCAGCCTCACTTCCTTCGCAGTTTCTACTTGCCAATGCACCATTCTCCTCATCTGACAACCTCTTTTGGGAGGCAAGGAGGAGGGGGTGCTGCATTCCAACAATGTCTACTTGATCGGAGCCACACGGACTTAAAATCGGGCACCTGCCATTCACTTTGTGAGCGTAAGCAGCTCTAGCAAAAGCGAGATCAATTTCCTGAAATTTCTTCAATATGTGCTTTATGATGTTCCCTGATTCTGCGATCTCTGATGTGAGCAGGCTTAAAATAGCCATTTCCTCAGCCCTCTCGGCATTTGAGAGTCTCACTTCCATATTGTTCAACTCCACCGCCTCTTTCGGTTCCATAAAATATGTGGCACCAGAACCACTAACGTCAAGAACAATGCCTTGGGAAAGCAAATACTTGTGCGTAGCCCTGATCCCAACGCACATTCTAGCTCGGCGCTTTGTTATCAGGGGCTTGTCAATCCCCCCTGCCCGAAAAATCCGGGCAGATACTTCCTTGAGCAGGGAATCTAAATCTTCCATGTTCTTCTTCCTCTCTAGTCGAATAATCTCCAGGTCTTCGCTAGCTCTATCGAGTATAACTGATAAATTGCAATCTATACAGAATCCTATCTTGCTTGCCAACTGCGTCTGGTAATTGCAATCATGGAGGATATCCATCAGCGAAGAATACCTGTTCATGAAATTCATTGCCATGATTTATATTCATTGAAGAGAAAATTCACACACAAGAATCAACAATTATCCATCCAGAGAACGCCGAAATCATTAAATATAGCACATTAATGAGCCTGGTACCTCTCCGAAGAGTCTGTACCACTGGCAGCCCGGGCTGCTGCCTCCAGCTTCTCCGCCGCCGTCCTGGCAGCCACCAGCGTCCTCCTCACCCTGCAAATCTCTCCACCTGTTAGCATCTGTCCCATGGCCGAAGCATCGATTATGGGCGTTACGTCCTCGATCTCGGAGAAGTCCCACGGCCCGGACTCGGCTGCCAAAACAGCAGCGGCAGTCTGCTCGAGAAGTTTCACGCTCTCCCCGATGGTCTTTCCGATCGGGATGGCAGCCTCCTCCGCGACGCGGAAGCCCATGGAGGTCGACGTGAAGGGGGAGAGCTGCTTGCAGAGGGAGCTCCATTCGAGGATCTTCAGCGTCTCCCGCTGCAGAGTTTGGGCTAGGTCGAGCCGACGCGAGTGCGACTCGACCGAGTTCAAGAGGGATAGGGTGGGCTTAGGGAGGATTCTAGAAGGAGAGAAGGGTGACGTAGTTCTGGGATTAACGGCGATGAAGCGATAACGAGCAAGCTCCATTGGAGAGGAGGAGCGGAGCTTTGCGCTTTATCCATTTTCGTGGAGAAAATAGGTCTGATTCCCGTTAGTTTTAAAGTAATTTGTAAAAAAACAATGCAGCCGAAAATATTTACGCACCCGCCCAAAAAGAAGATGCGGTTTTTTTAATGAACATCATCTTTAACATGCAATTCGCTGTCCGTCCCGTGCAACCAAAAAATGGGTTGGCCGTAGTTGTAAGGCAACTGCATCTTCAACATGCGTTTCTATACCTGTTCAGCCAACCGCCATCTCTTCTGTACTCGCACTGGTTGTGTCGCACTGCTCGCTGCTCAGCTATTGTTTGATATCTATTTGAGCATTGATCGCTACCAGAGCTTCTAGTCGATAATTGGTTGAGAAAATGGTTGATCCATGTTGGAACAGTCCATATTTAAACTTTATAATAGAGTCCAAAAAGTTAAGATATCACAGTCTTACAAACATTAGAAAACAAGAAAAGATCACTAGTTAGAGAAATTGTGAAATGATGGAAGATAAAATATCTCAGTATCAACGTTGTCTCCAAGTATACCTCTGATAGTGTAATCTGAATGGGGAATAGACCTAATCGAACGAGATGTGTTTGGATGTGCTACATCTACTGTAGGTGTCACACCCCATGTTCGAGGTTCCACCTGCGTGACTCCACCCCTGGCTTGATGCACTAGATCGCACTGCTTCTGAGGGGCTGGTGGCATCTCCCTAGCTTGGACTAATGGATCAACCACCTCAGGTGTTTGGAACGATATATCTTCAGGTGCTTGGAAAAGTGACAGGGAGGCATGTACTTGTGCCAGAGATTGAGAGCGTGGTGGAGATGGATAACGGGGAGATTGTGGAGGAGATGGATAATGGGGAGATTGCGGAGGAGATGGAGAGGGGGGTGGAGCTGGCTCTTGATGATGCTAACAACAACGACCCCTGCACGGGTGCTGTCCTCTACCTTGAGCAACTAGAGCTGAAGGTCTTTTGGTGTTCCTGCTAAGCTTCAAGGAATAATATACACAACCATGATCCTCGAAGCAGATTTTTTCCAGCTCCTGCGAGGTGGCGAGTCTCCTCTACCGTCTCAGATGACTCAATCCGAGTCAACATATCTGACTGTATGAAATAAAAGAAAGAATCAATGAACATGTTATATACAATAAATAGTAGTTGAAGCAAATGCATCGAATATGGTTAGTACGTCTTACCAACGCTCTAAGCATCGCTCCAATGCAATCGATGTAACGTCTGGCAACAACATGGTACCAATCTTAGTAGCCATCCTCCACTCCATCTGGTAAAGTAGCCTATCAGCCCACATCTGAATAAGGGGCAAGTGCCGTCAGATCCAATTCTCATTTATTTTGCCCCTAAGATCAAGTTAGTAGAGGTAGATCGATGTGTCGAAAGGCTATGGAATCCTCTGCAACCCTCCAAACTAGCAAACAACCTATCTGATAGATGCCACTGGACAATGGCAAATATATAAGTGGTACCTAGGCAAGCCAAATGTCATTTGAGACCAAACAATAGTTGGGCAACCTACTGATGAGTTGTCAGAGTATGGCATCCAAATAATATACAAAATGTGTCGCTTACATTAGCACAAGATAAAAGATAGGAAAGTATCGGTTATTGAATGCGGCTTAAATTAGCACCATAGCTGGTCTAGTGTCTACTTATTAGAGCATCGCGGTAATGTGAAAGAATGTGTATAGTGACTTGTGTCACATCATACTAGCTAGACTATCTGTACACTAATGATGAGGCCTCTACCGGAGGAATGAATCGGTGAGTCAAAGTAATACGAGGAAATCTATCCTAGGCCCACACTTGTAATAATATGAAAACTCCATCTATTTCTTTCGTCATAGCATCTGAAGCTCTGCATAGCTACCGATACAACCATGCTAGACATTATGATCTCCAACTATTCCTACCAGCAACTTGAAAGTCTTCTAGTAATGACAGAAACATAAGACGGATGAGACTGGACATCTTGTCTATAAAAAGAATACCACCCAATAGCTAAAAGATATAAGTTCTCGCATGTTGCATCACAGTCTCAACATCAACCTTTGCATGTAACTTCCTGAACTCCCGGCACAGCCATGACATATTCAGCCGTCTGCCCAAAATGTTGAAACTGTTTGGCCTGACATCGAGCAAGTGCTCGCACTCATCAGTCCAACCCAAGCAAGTGCGACCGATCATAGCAAGACCATCTATGGATAAGCCCAGTTGGATCGAATATCCTGCAATGTCAACTCGACCTCTACTTGTGGCATGTGAGATGTATGCATCTCCAGTCTCCACCTCTCTACTAAAACTGTAATGAGGTGCTAGTCCCATTGGATGATAGGAATGTTTAACACCCCACCAAAACCGGCCTGCCGAACATATGACACTATGTGTGGGTCCAAAGGAATCCTCTGCTCCTCACGCTATAATAATGTCTCTCACCTGCGATAGGTAAGTGATGGCATGTCCTGTGAATTTTTAACATATTTTCATTAGTATTGTGGTATATCAATAATAAAAAAAAATGGAAAATGTGCCAATAATAACGTATACCTGGCCATCCCAAAATATAGACGATCGATGCCTATCCTGCCATGTCAACAGTGATCCATCATGTGGTCCTGGATCCATCTATATTTGTCAAGAAGAAATATATGATTAGAAAATACATCAAACAAAAATAGATAATAAAAGAAGTAAGATACAATTTAGATAAACTTGTGTATAAGTAAAATACTGCTAAACCTCGAGAGTTCTTTCATGGAGGACAATATCTTCGATTATGACCATCCATCTTATAGAAGCTATAAGTTATTGTAGATGGTTAATCTTTTATATCCATCTCATTACAAATTAGCTTTGATCAGGGTCTACCAATGCTTCGAGCAAGGTTTTGGGTTTGGAATAAGTAATGGACCATTAATCACGGGCCAATATTTCAAATCACCAAGGGGATTAAAGGTGGCCTAGTAACAGAGTTTTTAATAATTCCATGTATACCATGTGCCTACTTGTGCAGTCTAATCAACCTAAATGGATGCCATTGCCCCCATTGCATGAGAACATGATATTCTATATGTCTGTCATTTGTTACAGGTGCATGACCGATCATTTAGGTAGACTTTGTGAATCTAGTCACCTCAGACACCATACCTGGTGCGTTGTTGCCCTATCACAATCTCGAATATTCCATATACTCTATTGAATCTTGTTACAGCATGTCCATTAGCTGTTCTGTGCCATTTGTTCAATCTTTTTGCAGCCCATGGTGTGTGCATTTCCCCTCTACTAATAGCTACATCTACTTCAGCAATCCGAGCTGCAAAGTATCCAACATAATTATAGAATATCTTTTTAACTAGAGATGCAACAGCTAAACACCTTGCATCCTTCAATGTGGCGTTATAGCTCTCGTTGTGATTGGTTGTCATAAATCCATATCTCTAACCCTGATCAAATGCTCGTGTCCATCTGTCAACTTCGATGTCAGCAAAGTAATATGAAGCATCTTCCTTCAATATTTTCAATTCATCCTTATATTTTACAAATTTTTGTGGTTGATATTGTAAAGTTACTCTTGTGACAAGTCTCTTCAATGGATGAGATTTGTGAAGCTTATTGACATTGTTAGCCATAAGACGCATGCAATATCGTCACTTTGCAGAGGGACTACTATCCAACTCTACACTTAATATTCCAGCACGCCAGTCTAAAATGAGGCATAAAGACTCTTCTCGCCCGCCTACAACATGACTTTTCAATTTACTCAAAAACCAAGCCAATGATGCAAACGATTCCTGATCAACCAAAGCAAAAGCCAAAGGAATAATATGATTTGCACTATCCATACTACATACTATCAACAACTTATGCGAATTACCATATAAAAATATTTCATCAATGCTTACGACTGGCCTGCAAAATGCGAAAGCAAATATGCATATCCCAAGTCCAAAAGACACTTTGAAACATCCCTTTTTCCATCATTCTCACCAGGGACAATACCCCAATCTACTTTTGATCCAGGATTTACCAACGCTATTACATTAAGAAGTTTAGGTAATTCTATATAGGAGGAGTCCTAATCACCTTATACAGCTTGAAGTGCTCTTCTCTTCGCATCCTATACCCTCCGACTTATTACCAAGTACCCAAATGTGTCCAAAATTGTTTGGCGAAGTACTGAGACTATCACGTCAAGTGTCTGCTTCACTTGATTGATGAAGCATTGACTTAACAAAATGGCATCTAATTGTGGATGGTCTTGACTTACAACCAGATTAACACAGGTATGTGGTTCTTCAACAATTGTAACTAGAAAAGCACTGTCCACGGCGTTTTCGACTTGCACGTAATTGCCATTTGCATCCACTATCCCTCTCCGAACAAACAACAAACCACGTTCTCCTATCCAACTCCCGAATACGAAAATTGTGGTGATGTTTGCTACGATATATCTTTACTATATAAATCAAATCAAACTTCTTTGCAAACTGCACTCCCTTCTTTAACTCATTACCGAATCTCAATGTATCTTCAGATAGAAGCTCATTATCTTCAAAAATTATATAGCCATTGCCATCATCCATCCAATTAAAAAGGGGAATTGGGTCTCGTATGCACATCTCATTGTACTCAATTGGTTCGGGATCCACTAACGTATCCAAGTCAAAATAAGTGTCAGTAACACCATATGCATCCTCTGCATATATCAACTCTTCATCAGTGTCAACTGAGACCTCCTATAATGCATCATCCTCCTCCCTACCTAATTCATCATCAAAATTTTTAGTACAATGAGCCTTTGGATCTTCAATATCTTGTTCAACCATATTACAGACATTTACACATCTTGTTCCTCAGGAGGTGAATGGACGATTGTCAGCTGCCATTCTTGATCGATCTTGTACTGTAACGTACAATTCTTGTAATAAATATCCACCTCTTTCTTCACCCATTCGAACAAGTATCTTGGCATCGTCATCTTCAGTGATAGGAACCAACGTGAACTGCTGCAAAGCGGTCGGATATCTATGAAAGATCTCCACTTTTGATATGGTAGGATCGCTTCTAATAGCTGTGCATACCACCTGCAGCAATTCCTCATAACTTGTACCCCTTTTTACTCGAATTTTTTTCAAAAGCGGCTTGTCATAATATGTCCCGTACTCACCCCATAAAGTATTCTCGTGGGCAAATATCAAAACTTTGATATCATTTACCATTCTCTATTGACACAATCTTGCTACATTTCACCAAATTAGAAGCTCATCTCTAACAAAATTGAAATTAAAATCGAAAATAAGATTAATTAAATATATTTGATCAGTGCTAGAGTAGTGCTGGATCACTACTCGAGCAGCTAACCGAGCACTGCTAGTTGCTGACTGATGCCGATTGACCAATGCTCGACCAATGCTAGAGAAGCTGATGGATCAGTGCTGGATCACTACTCAAGCAGGTGATCGAGCACTGCTCGAGCATCTGGCCAGCTATCGCTCGAGCAGCTGATCAAGGACGGCTCAAGCACTAAGTACTGCTCGAGTCGGCCGAGTACTGCTCGAGCAAGTCATGGAGCAATGCTCGAGTAGCCGACCAACGAACAACAATGGGACCGGAGAAGAATGGCAACTAACGACAACTACCATTCAACAATAACGAATCACCAACAACAGATAAACAGTAAATGAGCAACAAATCACCATCAAACCGGCAACAATGGTAACTACTGGTAATTAGGATTTCAACAACAATGGCAACTAGTGACAGCAGCTCTACAACAAATCGAGGACGACCGAACATACCAAATGTTGCTGCTGCTTGGGTGTCTGCTAACTGGAGGGGAATGCCTCTTGGCCTCCGATGCTTCCACTTCTTGCTACTGGAGTTTGCCTCTACTACTGGAGTGCTCAAGTGTGGCTCTGCTGTAGCTATTGATGTATGGCAATGAACCGCGTGTTGAACATGCAGTTACGTAATCGCATATTCAACATATATTTACCTTAAACTACAGCCAAGCCCCTTTTTTGGTTGTATGGGATAGACAACGAATAGCCAGTATTGCCATAAATACTTTCGTCTGTACTATTTTTTGCAAATTACTTTTAAAACTAACAGCAATTAGTCCTAGCCACAGTTCCAGAACCGAATGGTTCCGGTTCTGTGGCCCCTTGGAATCGGCCCTGAACCTTCCTTTTGACTGTTCAAGGGTGGTTTGGAATTGGACGGTTCCGGTTTGGAACCACGGTTCAGTCCAATTCCGAACCAACTGGTTCGATTTTTATTAAAATTAAATAAAATTTGATGCATATAACGAGTTTGTTGTGTAAATCACAGTTAAATTTTTTACAGGTGTAAATTTTTTACAATTATTGATGGTCAACTCTACATGTGTCAAGATTTGAAAGGTAATTTACACAACAAACTTATTTGTATTTTGCATCACACAATAAATATCTAAAATTGGAAATGTGTTAAAAAAAACAAAAGAAAAGAAAACTAAAGTCCTATGGGGTAGGCCTGCGTGTAGGATAGGAAAGGGTGGGATTAGGCCCACGTGTGGGTTGAGAGGTCGGGGGTAGGCCTGCTCTCATTTATAGGAGTGACAAGGGGAAGGATTCAAATTTTTTTTTATTCTTTTACTTTCCCACCAGCCGGTTCCGGTTTTTTGAGCTAGTGGAACCAGCCCTAAACCTTAAGCCTCACGGTTCAAGGACGGTTCCGGGCCCAAACCGGCCCATGGCCAAGACTAACAGGAATGAGACCCATTTCTCCATTTTTGTGCTCCAATCGAGTGATGATGCAGCAGTTAAACTAGGCAATGGCCTCAGATGACGCCGTTTAGCATAAACGGGCAAAAATAATGGCAATTTTTTTTAAAATAGGTTGTTTTAAAAATATTTATATAGTTATTTTTTTAAAAACCACATATTTAACATGCATTTTTCAGTTTTGTGAGACAGAAAATCACTCATGAATGCAAGCAACACCAAACTCATCTATCATAAATGAAATTGTTATTTTACTCAAATTAGGGAAATAAGTGATAGAAAATAGAAAAGCTTTATAATATTAAGTGGAAATAAGTATTTTTTTTATATCGATGGTATCCAACTTTGTAGTAACCGACCGATCCATCGTGGCTGTTGAATTCTGAACCCGCCTTACTACATATTATCAGTTTACCAATGGGTTCGCCTGTAAGAGGCAAATGGAAATAAGTAAAGTTTAAAGAAAAAATTTTCATTTTTCCTTTCAATTAAAAAAAATCAAAACAGTAAAATAAACCAAATCAAGCTGAACCCGTCAGCTTCCTCCTCTCCCTTCTCTCATGAGCCGTAGCCTCTGCAAGTCTGCTCTGCGTCAGCCTTCCCTTCCCTACTCCCTGTCTCGACTCCAGTTCTCAGCTTCTCTCCCATTCCACTTCTCCGTTTCTCGCTGCAAGAGACCACATTGCAAACTCCTTGAAACTTTCTTCTCTTGGTAGCCAGTCCTCTACCCAACCTAGACAGATATATTGGCAACTTCCATTTCTCTTCTATTGAAGGTTTGAATACAATTTGAATCTCTAATATTCGTGATTAAGTTTGCCACATTGATGTCTGAGGGAAGTGCAATTTTTTGGATGGGGTCGGCTTCAATGGCAGAGACGAACTCGTCGATGGCACCAGGAAGAAACGAAAGAGGACATGAATTTGGAATTGTTTATGCTTTCTATTATTAATGATCTTATGGGGAATAAATGCAACGAATGCTTGACTCGGTTTCAGACTGGATTTGTCTTTCAAATTGGTTTGTTCTTAGACTTCGTAAATTGGCTGCTGGTCTTGGCTTGCCATTGTTCTGTTGTTATGGTTTTACAATCTTATCACATATGCCGTTGTTCTAAGTTTGCCATCCTTTTTCCATTCAATACCACAAGCCCAGTGAGATTCGACTAGTCTGGACTAATTGAGGCGGGATGGCTACTAAGAATGAAATCTTCTAATTTCAAAATTTCTTTGAAGCGAGACCTTCTTGGTTAAGAGCAAACCATGTTGGTTTCCAATAACTGGGCTTTACTTATTTTTAATTTATCTATTTTTTGAATTGATTATCAATTGATTTCTATTTTTGGTAACACCGCTTTTCACAAAAAATCCTCGGACGGTCCGAAGTTTGTACCCCATTTTGTGTAGGAATGCTTGAATCTTTCATCATTGCCCAATTTAACTGTATAAGGAAATGACAATCTGCCCCCTCTTCAAAACTAAGTTGCCGGTCTCATATTCTAAAGTCCTTCCATGTTGGTCTGCATAAAAGTCTGCGTATCACTCTTCAAACCAGGCTGCAGGATCCAATTCCAAGAATGCTCCTTCGATGCTGATACTGTTTTGCTTACTGCAGTCTGAAATCCGTCCTGTTAAGGTCCATCAAGTGCGGCCCAATAGTCTGCTAAAGCCTCCTCCCCCCTCTTCGAAGCCCACTGAACCCTCCTCCGAATCCTGTTCACCCGCTGAAGATGTTCCCTGTACTTCTACTTGGGGAGAATTTGACTCACTGTCTTGATCCAGAATACCCGCTTGGTCTTTCCTCCTGCAGCTACACAGCTTGCCTTGACGGTACATGTAACGCAGTTGTGAGAGCTTTTCCACTCGACCGAAAGCATTCCATCTTTCCACCTTTTGATGTGGAATCCGTACTATTCTTCACTCGAAGACCGACTCGAATTTTGAACTCTGGCCTGATTTTACATAGACGTAACCCTCAATCTGAAACTTTCACAGGTACCATCTGAAAGTCCCCTTCTAATGGTGTTTACCCTCCCAAAATTATTTGATGCTGCATATATGCTCAGCCATCACCTATTCATAGAAACTTTAGCACATCCCTGAAAGTAAGCATCATCAGATGGGTACTGATTAAAACTCTCTGTATTTGGTGTAATCGGGTCAAAGTACCTGCATTTTTTTAGGTACACAGATCCTATTCTATATAAAAGTAATTTTCTGAAGTTTGGATCTGAGCAATTTATGATTGGATCTAGAAACCGAATTCTATCCAAAACCGGTGTTATAACACAGTTTCAGATACTCTGTTAGAACTTATTCCTTTTCTTTTCTTCCCATCATGACAACTTAGCTATTTCAAATTTTGGATCATAGATTCAATTAAGTTTTTATAAGTTTGGCATAGTTCTATTATTAAAATTCAATATATTTCAGTATTAGTCTTTAAATTATATTTTGATTATGATAAATTTATTTATTTAATATATGCATAATATTTTGTGAAATGAAAGGTCATCGAGTTGGAGATCCATCATTATGCTAAATGAAACTTTATCGAGTTGGGATCTAATCGGTACAAGTAGCACTAAAATTGGAATTTGATTGAGGAAGTCATTATACATCAAAATCAACAATGCATAATAGTTTTTTTTCCCAAGCTCAGAATGTTTTCGATCTCCAGGATTAGCTCAAGTAGATAGGATATGTGTACGACTTGTGAGGAAATCCACGAGGTCAGAAGTTCGAATCTCCCCTTAAGTGCGTATCTCTTACTGACGCAACTAACCCATGTAACAGGTTCAGGTACCTGCAACTGAAACAACTGGTTTTAATCATTTTTTTTAAATTTTGTTGTCCAGACTTCCCTTGAATATTAATGAATTCTACCCAATACCCGTGAGCATCCCTTATCCATGAGGTAGGTAGTATATCAAATGCATTTTTTAATTATTTAGAAGTTCAATCAATCTTATTGAATTCAAGTTGGAGCGGATTTGGCCAACGAAATTCATTCAAATCATGTTAGTGGTAAGAAAAGGACTGAGATGGGCAAAGGGCACGTGAGTGGGTCCATATAATTCGTTCCTTTCTCAGTAGCAAGCAGCACGAAACTTCTTCCATTTTGTCATATGCCAATACAAAACAAGTTCGCCAGGGCACTTCACTTCGCCCAAAAACGGAAGCCATAGACTATAAAAAAAAAAAACAAAAAAACAAAAATGCATCCAAAAGCAAGAGAGGTGGTACAAATGTGCCGGAGAAAATTCCTCATCACATGATATATGAAAATATTAATATGAATACTGCAGATAACTGATCGGGTGTTTACCACTCTTGTATTTGCCATATAAGTTGCTTGTTGTATCAATGTGATCCGTTCTTTCTCATAATGACGGTGGTATAGTGGTTCAAAACTCACTCTCTTATGATTTGATAAGATCAGGATCCTAAATTCGAGTCTCATTTCTAGTAATACTACTAGAAGAGGATTTTGAGCTTTGGATTTAGCGAGCACCGGCTCCTTAGACCAGTAAATGGTGGTTGTTAAATTCGTTTGATACTCCTGAGACCAACTCGAGTGGTGAGACATTCGCCTGACTCAGCGATACTCGCTAAGGTTCGGAGTTCGAATCACCACTCAAGCACAAAACCTCTGGAGGCCACCTACATACGCGGGAGCGTGGACTTGCCCAAACTCATGTGCTTGCAGGGTATTCATGGGCTCCATGGGAATTAGTCGGGTCCCATACCCCGAATACCCCTCGTCATAAAAAAATAACAAAGAGAGAAAGTACAAATTAAATTAATTTGATATGCTTGGTTGAATATTACTCATTTGTCCATCAGCTATAATTTAATTTAATTTAATTGCTACTTCTTCACATCACATGATAAGGCATAGTCCCAAAAAAATTTTTCTTCGTCGTCATATAATAACAAATTAGGAGTAGGACCATTCAAAATTCGGTCGCGATTGAAGCATTCCTTCCATGCCAAGGCCTGAGATTTACATAAATCTCTCGGTCCCTTCATAAACTTCCTCCCATTTCCAAAGGAAAAAAGAGAGAGAGAAATCCAATAGTATTCCAAAGAACGGCACAGGCAATTACCCGTGGCTCAATGGCAGGAAGAATGGTGAGGAGCTGTCTCCAGTCACTGCTGAAGGCCATGAACTGTGTTATGGCTGTCGTGGGGATTGCGATGATTCTGTACGGCCTGTGGATGATTAGGGTTTGGCAGAGAGACATGGGGAAGAAGGCTTCATTCTATTCCACTGCTCCCTGGTATGTCTTCCCTCTCAGTGTTATATTTCTTGCACTTTCAATTCGACACCGTGGCATATGGTATTGACACAGTCCCCCAGACTAATGCAGTCTGGTTCGAGCCTCGGTAGCAGGGTGGTGGTGTGCGTAACAATCCGATGTAAATTGTTTGGAGTCTCTTTCCTTAGGGCAGTATATCGGGTCTAATCTTATAAATGTAGAAAATTCGTGTTTGGGAGAGTTTTACTCCAACTCGAACTTTACTGATTTGAACCCGTTAACTTTCTGAACATTTGATGGTGAATAAAAGAAAAAAATGTGTCAAATGGCATAGGAACGAGGCTTAGTATAGCAGTACGAGTCACTGATCACCGTAGGAGACGATGGTCTAATAGTCCAATTCTCACCTGCACGTGGTTTAGTGAGATCAATATCTCATTTTCAAATCCCTTTTATGCACTTGTCAAAACTATCAGTTAGAAGTATGCTCTTTAAACTAGCTAAACCTTGATGGGGTCTGACTACTAAGACAATAATGATCTTTGTCAGTGTTGTATTGACTGGACCAGTGCAAAACGCCGGTTGTTTAATATCAAACTTTTATGCACTTGTCAAAACTATCAGTTAGAAGTGTGCTCTTTAAACCAGCTAAACTTTGATGGACACTACTTCTAAGACAATATCAGTGTTTGTCGGTGTTGCGTTGACTGAACCAGTGCTGAGCGCTGGTTGTTCAGCTCGCGCGGTCACCACTACTGCAGTCCTCTTTTTTCATTGAAAGAAAGGCAGAAGTCTTTGGTCCAAAACCAAGATATCTTTAGTCCAAGCCTCACTAGTGTGATTCCTCCGCCCTTTTATTCATTTTTCATATCCCCTATCAGGCTCACGAGTCATCTCTCTAACCGGAAAAAGAAAAAAAATTGAATTGTCTTGAAAGTGCAGGTTCATATATGCATTTCTTGGAATGGGCTTGGTGGTGTGCTTAATAGCCTGCATCGGGTACATTGCTGCCGACAGTGCAAATGGTTGTTGCCTGTCCTGTGTATCCTTTTGACCTGACCCTTTTACGGATCCGGTCGGACTCGTACATTGTAACCCACTCGACCTTACTAAATCATCGCACCTCGAGACATCGGAAAATGTTTCGACTTAATTCAACGCAGAACACGGTGCTCATCTCCCTGCTCGTCCTGTTCGAGATCGCGGTTTTCGGCAGATATCCTCCTCAATTCCGACTGGGAAAAGGTGATTTATCACCATTAAGTTTTCATAAAACCCGACTTTTTACAGTGCCCTCTTCAGGTCGAATCGACTGCTTGTAAAATATGACACTATATGTGGTTTAATGTTCCGATCCGCAGGACCTGCCGGAAGATCCCACTGGAAGATTTGCTGATTTTGAAGACTTTGTCGAGTCAAACTGGGACGTCTTCAAGTGGATAACCTTGCTTATAGCCTTAACCCAGGTACCTTTTTAAAAAAAAAAATTTATTTTTCATTCTCATGTTCCTTTTTCCAACTACCTGATTCTTACGTCCATAATTTTTTTTTTTGTAAATTGTCATTTTAATCCTCTAAAATAGTTTTTACAGTCATTATTTTTATCCAACCATGATCAATATTTAAGAAGTTCAAATAATTTAGTCAATTATCATCATTTTTATAATCTTTGTTACTTTAAACAAATTCAAAACAGGTTTGATCTTATTTTCAAGTTCCAAAAATACCCTCAATCAAATTTATTTTATAGTTAGGAAAATTTAATTTTTCATGATTTTAGTACAATTATCTATTTTATTAACTTATCGCACTCTGTTAACATTTTCGAGATTCTCTCAGTTATTTCTCATGATTTTCTTAACTATACAATCTGCTTTCACTCTTTTGAAATTCTCCAATTCCGGATTTGCAACTTCAACAAAAAAAATCTACTTTATTTACCTGAAACTGACTGAATTTCCCGATTCTACTTCATTGTTATTTGATTTAAATTATTCCTTTTTATTATAGAATATATTATGTAAAATTTTGTGCGTAGCACGGGTCATCCTCTAAGCTAATGTTTAAGAGATCATAACAACTTAGTCCCTTCATGCGGGGACAAATGATAACTGTATAAAATATCACGAACGAAAATTATGGTAAAGGATTAAATTGTTAGGATTTTTTAAATATCGAGGACAATATTGATGACAAAATTAGATTGTGGGCAATAAAGATTTGGTATAAGAAACATTAATCTACTTATTTTTTTTTCAGCCTTTGTTAATGTATAATGAATTTTCTTATCTCTTTGAATTTTGGGTGCTAACAAAAAAAAAATGTTAAGATTTTAAAGGAAAGTACAACAAGAGAAACATCTCTTGAGTTTAGATCGAAATGTGAGATGATTGCTGGAAAATAATGTTATGCGATTATAAAATTAGTTATAATTTAAGAATTTCGCGTATTTTAAATATACCGATTTTAATTATCACAATATAAAATTTTAACTCACTTAACCTTAAAGTAAATCTTAAAATTAACGAAAATAGAAACTTCAGTATTACTGCCAATGTCAGGAACAAAATCTTATATGGTGGTACTTATTATAATACTAGAGACTTACTCGTACTATACACGGTATATTATTTAAATAAGATTTATTAGAAACATCTATTCTTGTACTATTGAAGAAAGTAATTATTAACAGTTAATTTTTCAGGTAAAAATAATATATGTTTTGCTTTTAAATTAGATAATTATAATAGTGAATTGTAGAATGAAATTAGAATTCATAATTTATATGTACGGATTACTGATTAAAAAAAGTGAGAAATAAAATGCGAGTATTAAAAATAAATCCATCAGAAAGAAAAAAAGAATACAGTACAGATGAGAGGGAAGTTTCAAGTGGGAGAGAAAATAGTGAAAAGTGGATAGTTATATCTAACAAATTTATGACCACAATCTTATTTCATTCTAATATAAGGGCTAACGAAATTTTAACCGAGGACAAATTTGAGAAAAGAAAAAGTGACACTAAAGGGAGGTCTCCTTCCTTAAAGTAGTAATAGATGATGAGAAAATGTCCATTAAATTAATTTTGATTACTAATAATTATAATAAAATTTTTGAGATTTTAACACTAATTCTCTCATTTATCACGATTTTATTGGTACCTTCTCATATCGTAAAGAGGTAGAATCATGTGAGAATTCCTCCATTATCATCAGCATTTTTCTTAAGAAAATGCATAAATTCTTCAAATCTTCTTTCACAAGGTTTTTTTTTTTTTTTCTAATCCTTTCCGAGCAGGGAATGTCAATCTTGTTGAGCATGGTTTTGAGGTCAATTGGGTCACGCAGCTACGACAGTGAGGACTATGATCAGATACCTGCAGCAAAACTCCCGCTGCTCCACCCTCTTCCTCCTCCTCCTCCTCCTAATCCTTACATCGTAAAGGGCGACCCCCATTTCGACCCGATCAAATAAATTCTACTCGAAAGTTTACCACTAGTTCGGGGCTGGACTCGATGTTACCTCTTACCTGTCATCCTCGATTGTTCTCGAGTTCCTGTTCTGTGCTTTCCATGGGACTGTTTTCAGCTGTTGTTCTTAATTCAGATAGACCCCACACACTGCATGTTTGACTACATCCAAGCTCGAGAATTTTTCCAGGGAAATGCAAGAAAACTCGAACAAGAGTGTTCATAAAGGAAACTGTTTCCGGTTTTGCAGTTGTTCGACTCTCATACTATTCTCCATTGTTTTCCATATCTGGACAGTAGTAGTAGGGTGTGCACGGTACAGAGTAGAACCAAAACCAGTTGAAAGCTATCCAATAGATTCGGTTCCGAATAAATATTCATAAAATTTGAATGGAGACTTGATGATGAATAGAGCAACCGGTTAGGAGATTCTGGTACTCGGAACTATGAAAACTAGTTTGTACAATTGATTTCAATTCAATTAACTACTACTCTCTTGTTTGCATTCTTATAACGTTCAATTCATAACTCGGCAAACTTTCATTTTTTACAGTAATCATGTTTACTCGATGAATTTATCATATTCAAGATATTAATAAGATTTAGAGACCGAGAACGAATAATAATGAACTATACTGAAAATCTATCTGGAATTAACTGACATTTACTAAATTCTATCAATATTATCATACTAAACTAATAGAAGGTAGGTAGTAGTAATTAAACACATGAATGGTGTTGAAATAGCTACATATCCATAAAATTTTTCATGATGAGAAGGGAAAACTAACATATTTGAATTGGGTAATCTGAAACTTGTGGTGTAATATGAGCCTTGGGTAGCGTATGATTCCTCAATTCAACTGGATAGTGACCGAGTCTCGAAATTTAGGACACGGTCCTATACAAGACAAGGTCATGATATTATGAAAAATATAGAATGAACCAAACAGAACAAGCAGCCACTACGTACATGTGCTTGAACATGTCCTGTACATATAACAGCACAATCTTAAAATACAGGCATGTGAAAAAAAGTTAGCAGACCAAGAACTTGAAGAGAGAAGGCGTTAAGTGTCAGAAGTTTCAAGCTGTACAGATGAATATTTACAAGTGCTGCTAAATGCAGTTTGTAGAATCCACTGTCTGATAAGTAAAGCAGGCTCAGAATAAATCGAGACAGCTTCTTTGTAGAAAGTGGGACAGCCGACCGAACGACGAACATAAACCATGTAAACAGGAATCGGACGAAGAACAGATCATCCATACCTGGAGAACTCCGGTGCCCATCACCTCACGTGAGAGCTGTAAGAGTCGAACAGGGAATCGGGAACGATCAAAGGCCTCTTGTCTATGTACGGGAAGAGCCTTCGTAGATTCTCCTGGGTCACTGTCGCTATGTCTACTATGTCCCTGCTGTCAGTCAAGACCCAGAGATCGCCTGAGCTCACCCTCTTCAGACTGTCTCTGCAGAAAGGGCAAGACTGCGACCTTGTGCGCTTGCAAAAGACATTGCCACCAGAAGGGACTACGGGGCACTTCACAAAGCCAATCCATTTACCTCATGAAAACCGTAAGATCCAGCTGGCTGGTATAGCCATCCGATTTATAAAGTAAATATAGGTAGGTTTGAAACGTGGTAATTATTACAGAATTGCAACTCTATGGATGTCCTGGTGTTGAATGGATATCTGCATACATAGAATAATTTCTCTGAAAATTTACGCAAGAGAACTAAGGACAAGAGCAGCCTCATAATTGCAAATATATAACACCTACTACTGACATTGCACCAATGTATAAGTTTCTCTCCTTCACCAAATAGCTTTTTTTTTCCCCTTCTCCAACCTCATTATCCCATTACAGGATACATAATATAGAATATCGATAAATGAGACAACTTGCTCCACCAACACACTTGCAGTAGCAACAGAAGCTCATGGGATACTATTTTTCCATATTCACCAGCAAATGTTGTGAAGAGACAGAGAGCCAGAGTGGAAGAGAATGTACCATTGGCAGTAACATTTCAAGCACATGGCATGGTTGCAATTTGGCAGGACGATCTTGCTATTCAACTCCATGCAAATCCCGAACTCATCTTCCCTTTCGATGTCCACATCGAAGTTGTACTGTTTATAATCCTCCATCTCATCTCCCCTTCTGTACCTCTCACTGCAGGCTGCCTTCTGCCTCTTATGTTCTGTATCTGTAGCTCCTCTTTCAAGCTGGAGCAGAGAGGGAGAAATTACTGCTGCCGAGTTGAAATATAGCTCATACAGGTGAGATCTCATGCAGTGACAAAAATTTAGAAGATTTTGGATTCGCATGAGAGGAAAATCTCACCACAGAACTCCCTAACACTCGCCTTTCTTTCGTGAACGGACATGGTAGTAGTACCATCCACACACACCTGGAGCACCAGATATACATGTGTCATTCAAATTTCTCAAGTGCCCAAGTTCCTCAGAACATAGAGTGGAGCTATTGCTGACATATTCTCATTTTTCCAAGTAAAGGCTCTTATAACAAATTCACAAAGACACGAATGGAACAGATGTTCTCAAACTTCTGTTCATGGCATTCCAAATGCGGAACTCTTCTGATTTTCCTTCAGTACCAGTTCACCATCAACAGCATTGGCAAATAACTCAAGGCTGTACTCAAAATCTCATCTTCAGCTGTGTCAACTAAAACCAGGGAAATAAAGAATTCTCTTTTTAACCTTGTAGATTAATATTCTTAACAAGCCAAGGGCACTGGCAAGATGGCAGTTGGTCCATTGCACAAGAAAGAGGAAAAAATGAGCAGCTGGGCTATATGACATTCTCATCTGGAGGCAGGCCACATCATACTCCCTGGGGAAATGTGAGGCTCTGCAAGTGACAACAGTCCATTTAAGACTTCACGTGAACGCAAATCCCAGAAATAAAATTAATTCCAACAACACAAACAGTTCATCTTCATCCGACAATACTAGTATCAATTACATGACATCGTTTAACAAGAACATACATAATTTTCATGAAATGAGCTTTTATTTATTCTCTTTGGTCAATGTAGCAGAGATAGATCAGGACCATGAAACCAGAATTTCAGCAATGTCTGAAGCTCTAAATCAAGAAAACCTATTGCCCACCAGAAGCAGCTGAGGACACCATAAAGCTTGGCAGTGTGAAAAGCTCTTGCAAACTGGATCTTCCACAAATATGAGAACAAGGGAAAATCTTTTTGTATTTAACGAGAGGAGAGACATAACAAAATATGAAAAAGAGAATGAAGCTGCCAATTAAAATATCGGCAAATGGAGGATTAGAGAAAGGGCAAGATCTGACACATAAAGCAGCAGAAAAAAAAAATTCAATCTTTATAACTCTATCATTGGCACGATTCACTAGATAAGTTTATTTTCATGGAATTGTCAACATCAAATCTCCCCTAGATACATAGGTTTTTAACTATTCTTAGCATAGTTTTTAGAGCTGGCCAAACGGGAATTGGACGAGGTATGTGGCTCTCGGGTTCATTGGTTCAATGGGTCCAACTGAACTTTTGCAAGTAATAATGACTATAATATAAATTGGAGTGGGGATATGTTTCGGCATAAGATGGAACTCGAAGATCGGAAGAACTGTGTAACGAGTTGGAGATCAGATTTTGATACGAGATATGTGCGAACAACGATCAACGGTCGAGATTGCGGTTAGAAGTACGGAATATCCTGGACAAAATCTTGGTGATATTTGGAAGATTTTGTGAATATTGTTTTCACGTTTGAATATGATATCATCGATCTCGTAATCTATTTGATTTAGAAAATATATCTAAATAATATTTTCTAGGATATCAAATAAGATACGGTATTCTGTTATAAATAAGGTCTTGTAAGAGTTGTGAAAGAGCGTCTCGGTGCCATGAAACGCCCGGGCCTTGGGGTCCGAGTGAGAGAGTCTGATGACAGATCTTTCTAATAAACCTCTCTGTAATGTTAGAGCGTGAAAATTTGAGAGATCGGGTTGTGACTCTTTTTTGAGTGGAGCTTGTAATGGGGCTTGGGATTGGTGGTGCCCTAGAGATTATAACCTCCTAGTTTGATCTAGTAGAGTATCCTGCTTTGTCCGTGAACGTTTCCCTCGGATTTGAGGGTTTTACCACTTATATCCGATGTCAAGTTTTTGAATTTCGTTTCATCATCTCGTTCGGGACATCCGAAACCCGGCAGACGGTATCAGAGTGATCGCGATCCCCAACAATTGGTAATATGAATGTAAAATATTATATTCTATACATTAATTTATAACTTCATCTTTTAACTAAATCATTATAATACACTATTACTGTACAGCCAAAACAGATGGTTATATTGCATCAATCTTCATTAATGGCAAATTCACTACTTACTCAATTTGCTAGCATCATCGGGCTGCCAACACAAAATGCAAAAACCAGGTTGACTTGGTGAGCGAGTTGAATTTGTAGAAGGGCTCATCACTAACCTAAGAAATCATTGCATCTAAATATCGAGGAGGAAACGGAGGGCCTGGCACTAACCTGTCCTTGTATAGAAAGATTAGTTCAGATCAAAGGCATCCAATTGCAATCTCAATCCTGCAACCTACAATCCCAGCCTCAAGAGGGAAAAATACTAAAACAAACATTGAAGAAGAGGAGCAACAAAGGCGGAACAGAGCATAGTAGATGAGATTTGGGCGGTCTCAGAATCTTACCGACTTACTGAGCAAGTTGTGAAATGCAGTAGCAACAGATCGATACAAAGGAGCAACCACCGGATGAGAGAAGACAGAGGATTGAAGCATCAATAGTAGTGTTCACTTGATTTCAAAGTCTCGAATAGAGCTTGAGGAGCGCTCATCTATCGAAAGAAGGCGAAGGCCAAGAAGAGGCTCGAAGAAGTTCACAGTGAATTTTGCGCAGCAATGGTAGCAGTTCCTACTCCTAGACACAGCAGTGGCAGGTCCCTCGACACAGCAGCCCTTGATTCCTTGACACAGTAGTGGCATGTCCCTCGATGCAGCAGCCCCTGCTTCCCCGACGCAGCAACGGCAGATCCCTCAGTGTAGTGGCCCATGCTTCCTCGACTCAGCAGCGACTAGTCTGTTTATGTAGCATGCCTTCGGGAAACGAGCAAGATTACCGTTTATTTTAAAAAAAATTCTTAAAAACTGGTAATTTTTAAAATATTTACGAAACTACCGGTACTAAAACGCTACAAGTAGTAGCGTTTTTAATAAAGTAAAAATGCCACGACATATGGCGTTTTACAGTGACAAAAACGCCACACCCTGTGGCGTTTTATGTGAGGCAAAAACGTTACACAGGGTAGCGTTTTCTTAAGAAATGGAAAAGGCAAAACGGTTGTGGCGGTAATGTTAGAGTAAATGTTAAGTGTGTAATATATTATAATCTATTTTCATAAATTTCTGTCAGATTTTTATATTTATATAATTTTTATAAAATTTTAAAAATAAATTTTACAAGTATTGACACCTGAATAGTAGTTTAAGGAACGAATTATAATGTGTAATTGCTTGAGTTTTGCTGCACAATGTTTTGGGCTACAGTGTATTCGGTAGTTAATAATGTATCACACATTTAAATTCGTTGTATAAATTACCAGTCAGATATCGACACCTATAAAATTTACTTTGAAAATTTTATAAAAAATGTATACGTATAAAAATATGAGAGAAATTTACAAAATGAAATTATAATGCATTACACACTTAACATATACTGTCACATTAACTTCAAGCATTTTGGCATTTTTTATTTCTTAATAAAACGCCACAACTTGTGGCGTTTTTGCTATTGGAAAACGCCATAAGTTGTGGCGTTTTCACTTTACTAAAAACGCTACTGTCTGTAGCGTTTTAGTACCGGTAATTTGGTAAATACTTAAAAAATTACCATATTTTAAGAATTTATTTTAAAATTAACAGTAATCTTGATCGTTCCTCGCATGCCTTCTCCCCACGACATAGCAGCTCCTTCTCCCTCAATGCAGCAGCAACATAGCAACAAAGTCACGTTAACTTTTGGGGTTTCCTATTGTTTTACTTATGTTTTGTTCTGTCTTTTAATTTTCTTTAATATTTTTAATTTTTCTTATCTGACCGATTTATTGTCCGGTCTCATGGGTTTAGTTAGAACTTGGTTTTTAGCGGCCAGTCTACGATGTTCGACCTGATTTTTGATGCAACTGGAGAAATTAGCAAAACAGGACCAGGCTGGTGTCCAGTTCCCAGTTCAACTAGCCGGTCCAATCCGATTTTAAAAACTATATTTTCTGGTTATTTATGCCTAGGCCAATGGGGTTGGCCGGAGAAGTTTATAGAGCTAGTATTCCGTATAATATTATAATGTGACAATGTTTATATTGTGATATCAATAAATATAATTTAACGATTTTTAATTTTCTTATAAAACCTAAAAAAATTCAAAAATAACCCTAACAATAGCTTAATCCTACTGGTTGGTATTAGTACGTAAATATTATCACACGGTAACCTTGTCGCATAACATTCTTTGGCTTGTAACGGGCACCGACGTCCCTTTCCAATAGAAACAATCAATTTCCACTTTTGAACTAAATATCCTCTCGAACAAAACAGTGGATGCCCCATTTCGATGAAAAAAGCTTAAATGGTCCTATCTCACAGTGACATGATAAAAAAATTAATTAAACTACTCTGATTAATAATAATTAAGGTAACTGCATAAATGATCAATACTAATTTAATTATTTTTTACAGTTTGATTAGTATTTTTTCACACCACATGATGGGGTAGGATTGTTACAGATTTCTCTGTCTCGATGCAGCTTTAACTTTCAGATTGGGCTCTGGATAATCTACAATTTGGGATGTTCTGGTGATGAAGCCCAGCCGGTCTCCTTCCCCGAATAACTCATGGGGTACCCATGAGCCCAAACAAACCAGTTCAAAGGTAAATATTAATACATAACGAGTTCGTCATGTAAGTTACCGTTTAAACTTTGACAGTGCAAAGTTGACTCTCGAAAATTATGATAACTTTACACATGTCAAGATTTAAAAGAGATTTATATAATAAACTCGTTGTGTAATTATTACAAATACAATATTTACTCCCAGTTGAATGGGTGCAATGGAGTTGCTTTCAAATGTTTCCAACAGCAGGTGTTTCATATGAACTTCCATGTCTATTTCAAGTTGTGGAATCAGACATTCACTAGATCTCAACCAACCAGGGGTTACGGGTATTCTCGTTCATTGTCTGTGCTTGCGTATAGAACCGGACACATTTATATGGTATAGGAGATCAAACCTAGACCTTAACAAATCAGTCCCACCATGGTCTGTGGAAGACACGACAAAGTGTTGTATGTCAAGGGTATACTACGCACTACTGTGTCGTGCCATAAACTAATAAAAATTATTTATATTAACAAATTTTCAAGAGATAAATGGGTTAGTAAAATATAAATTCGAACTTTACAAAAAAAAAATAAATAACCTCAAAAAAAGGAAAAATATAATCACTATAAATATCAGTTTAAAGAGTTGTAATATCGGTTTAAAATAATTGTAAATGATCATTTAACTTTGGAATAAGAAAGTGCACCTTGTAAGCACGATAGATGTGAAATCATAGATAATATTGTAAACTTAACCAATAAATATTGGACATATAAGTAAATATATCAAATCATGTTTAAAAATAAATATTATTAATAAATAAAAAAAGATGATATGATATTTAATAATGATATATTAAATATTTATCAGTAAAATTCACTGATAATGTGGTGAACTGAGCGGTAGAGTGATGTTTAGATAATAAAAAAGCATTCAACCCCTCACGTTACCGTACCACCAGGATCATCAAACATTTTACTGAACTCAGAACCGTGCTACATAGAAAAAAAAAATATATGATATATTAGAATGAAATTATATAATTAAAATATTTATTTATAATTTATTATAATTTAATTTATTTAAAATTTATTAACTTATAATAATAAATAGAATATTTTCAATTATCGTTAATATACTATATCAATATTATCTTTTTATTTTTTTTATAATTTTAAATTATTTATTCAAAAAATACAACAGGATTGCTAAAATCAAAGATACAGAGTGATGTGGAGGAATGTGAGCAATTAATATAATATTTTAATATTAAGATCGTAAATATACATTGAGAAAAAAATTACTAAAATCATTACTTTATCATTAATTTAAAAATGAGATGAATATCATAAATATTAATATGTAAATTAAATTAATAATAAATATAAAAAATAAAAAAATTAAATTTCTCCAATATTTGTATGTAATAAATTCGTCCAACGAGGATATGGTCAGAGTTGGCTTTTGAAAAACAATTTCCTGGGGGTTTTTATCCGTAGATGACAGACACGCGTGAGGTGGATATGGAGGTGTGATGGGTGAGAATGACAGTACTCCGAGTCAGCACCTGTCATGTTTGTCGGTTCAAGGTTACCGCTTTCTTCTCCTTCTAGCGAGCCTTTTTTTCCTCCTTTTTTTTTTTTTATAGAAATGGAAAGTGACCCTTGAAATTTTGTAAATTTAATTTTTTAACAGTTAAATTATATACGTTGACTGATTCAGTCTTATCAATTTAATTCTATTATATTTTCAGTTTAAATCATCGTTATTTCACTGAAATAAACTTTACATCATTATCGGAATCTCCAATGGAACAACGATGATTCAGACTGTACGTGTAACGAAACTGATTTTATAGTACTAAATCAGTTATTTTCTAATTTATAGGACTCAACTGCTATAAATACCAAATATATAAAACTTACACTGTAATTATATCAAGTAGAAATTCATTGGCGAATTAAAGAAAGTTGGTGATTTTCCGTTTGACGATCCAACTACAACATTAATCTGAACAAATGTCGCTCTCCTGCCAATAGTTTCACCTGACATGATCGATTTCGTGATTCTGGGAGCACACACGCAGAAATGGCTCGATAAAGACATTTACGATCACCCGGGAAGAGAAATTTTTAGGCAAATTTATTTTATCGTACTCTATATAAGAAAAAGTATCAATATTTTATTTTTATTTTATATATTACCAGCATTTTTTTTCCTAATATTAATGGTTTTCATTTCGAAACTATTCATTTTCATCAAAAGATGCAAACCTCATAATCAATTTCACTAGAAAATTTTAAATGATTTTATATCGTTATATAATCCGAGAATATATTAATTAGATTATAATAAATATATAAATTTATATTAATTATTATAATAATTATTAATTCGATCAAATTAATTTATTTTTTCTTACAACGTGACGGTAATGTAGGTGTATCTAGTATTTTCGGATTCGACACATGGAGCTAACAGATTGACAACGATCATTTACTTTTTTATCGAATTGGTTAAAATTGATATGTCTCTTTTTTATCAATTAAAATGTTATATGGAAGAATAATAAAGGAAAAAAAATCTATAATAGTAAAAATAATTTTTAGTTAAAATTTTATAAATAAAAAAAAATTTATCTTATAAGAGTTTTATATTAATGAACTTATAGCGATCAAATCGAATTACTCAGGATAAGTTAGAGTTATGAATAACTCGAAAAAGAGTTGTATTTTTTAATAAATTAATTTAAATATTATTTAAATTATATGGACGATATTATCTCTTCTTCGTACTACCGATAGGAAAAGGAACTAAATTAACATTATCCAAAAATAACAAATGCCCAGAGAATTCAGAAACAAAATTAGTTAATTAATTTGTCGCCACGAAAGAATCTTATCCAAATCTATTTCCCAACTCTTTTGACTCTCTCCGTTCTTAATCAATAGAACTTAAGATAGAACTGCCACGTCACCAAATGTCTTCCCCCCTCTGCCCCGACTGATATAAATATCCCCTGTCACACCACACTTCTCCATCACCCATTTCTCCTCAGCCTCATATCCATCCGTCGATCAATACTTTGTTTGCAAGGAGAGAACCAAAAGAAAAAAAAAACAGAGAGAAGATGTTGGGGATATTCAACAAGGAACTGGCACAACCACCCCAGGAGCTGAACAGCCCCCCGAACCCGAACCCGAACACGGGGTCGGGGTCCGATTCCAAGCTCCCGGTGGAGATCGCCCGAGCTTTCCGGTCTCAGCACCCCTCGGATCCATTCTCGATCAGTTTTGGGAATGGCGCTTTTCTTGCATTTGATCCCCAGGGAAGGAGATCCTTCTCCACCCCTCAGAGGTGAAATTCTCTTGCCCTTTCTTTTCAAATTTTTTTTCTGGTCACCGTGATCGCGAACCGGATTCGATTCCATGAATCTGGCCTGGATACTTGATCGGGTCGTAGAAGGGTCTCCGGTTTTACGAGAAGTTTCGGTTTTAGATTTCATGTTCTTGCACATGCTTTCATTGTCGAACGTCACAATGCTGCGTTGTTCAGATCAATCAATCCCAGTTTTAAAAAACGCAGCTGGACATTATTCAGGTAGTTTCCAAGGATGATCTCGGAAAAAAAAAATATAAAATATTATGCAAATTCTACAAATTTCTTTTTTCTTTTTAATGTATATTACTTTAAGAAAATATAAGTAATTTTATTTTTTTTAATTTTCAGAATTACTATTTATCTTAATTTAATTATATAATAGTTACGGAAGTTTTATTACTTCACCCATCATCTCTTTTTTTTTTTCCTAATCCACTGACAGTTTTTATTCTGAATGGATATCTCTACGTCCGTTATTATCTAAAGCTATTAGTTTATGGGATATCATTCCACAGCCATATTAAACAATACGTCAGCGTTTTTATTTGTTTAGTCTTTCTTTTGACATTTCTTTAATTAATTTCATCTGGGCGAAAGTGATTTAATTTTGAAAAAAAAAGAGAGATTAAGCTACTTTTTTTTTTTATTTGGCAGGGTGTTCTGTGCATTGGAGGAGGTATACTGCGTGTTCATCGGGAGCCTAAACAACCTGTCCAGCCTCATTAGGCAATACGGCCTATCCAAGGGGGCGAACGAGGCCATGCTCGTCATTGAAGCGTACAGGACCCTCCGTGACCGTGGCCCGTACCCGGCCGACCAGGTCCTCAGCGACCTCGACGGCGACTACGGGTTCGTAATCCTCGACACCCAAGCCGGGACCGTCTTCCTGGCATCGGTAATTTCCCACCTTCACAACTGCTGCAATTGTGTTTATTGACCATTTTTTGCCATTATCCCAAAGTACAATCCACTAATTCGGGTTTGAGTCTGACTCGGTTTGTGGAGAGAGAGTACTTTTTACAACTTTCCATGTGGCAACACCATCTAATTAAAAGTATTAGACACGAATGGGTCAAATACTAAACGATTTCAATCAAATAATGTTGGCATTTGAGAAGCATTTGGTTCAAATAATATTAGATTACGAGAAATATTAATATTACAGTAAAGGTTTGAACCGTTGTAAAGTTTCTTGGGAAATTAGTCGGAATTTAAGATTGTGATATTTAAAGTGTTATTTTAATTGTAAAATTTAGTAAGTATAAATAAAATAATTATAAATTTATGTAAATACTTTGCCAACTAGTAAACTTTTAATCCATATAATTTTATATTACGTAGAACTTTACAATCAAATGTTGTAATCAGAACTGTAAAGCGTAATCTAATTTTAGACCGAAACAGATAGCCCCTTCTTCAGCCAAAAAGAAAGAAAGAAAGAAACAGGCAGCCCCGTAATTCTATGGGAGCTTGTGGTGGGCTGGGCTATGCATGTTCTTGGCTGGGCCCAAACTTTTCGAGCCCATTAGGCCCAAGCTTTTCGAGCCCATTAGGCCCATTTTCCATGTCCTTATATAAAAAAGAATTTCTATTTTTTTAATTTGGAAAATTTGTTCCGCGGGACTAAAATTTTGGTACTGTTTGTCTACTTTTCCAGGGACCTAATGAAAGGGTGAGACTCTTCTGGGGGATTGCTGGTGATGGCTCCATGGTAATTTCGGATACCTTGGAGGTCATAAAGAGTGGCTGTGCGAAATCCTATGCACCGTTCCCTCTCGGTACGTGACCATGGGCTCATACCCGTTTCACCGAATTGTCGAAAACATTTTATTATTTAAAACCTGAACATGATGAAACCGGGGTTCTCTCTCTCTCTCCCTCTCTCTCTCTTTTATTGGTCGCAGGTTGTATGTTCCATAGTAAGCAGGGACTCAAGAGCTTCGAGCACCCGACGAGGAAGATGAAGGCGATGCCGAGGGTCGACAGCGAGGGTGTCATGTGTGGGGCCAACTTCAAGGTTGATGTCCACTCCAAGGTTAGCAGCATGCCACGCGTCGGCAGCGAGGCCAACTGGGCAATGTGGACCCAGAATGCTTGATTGATCCTCGGGATTTAGTCTAATTTTATTCACTGATGTAAATTTGTTTCTGTCAATTCCCATTTTATCTTTTATTATGTCCTTGAATTTTCTGTAAATTCGAGGGTCCTCGTACCGTCCACCTTGTAAATAAGACCATGGGAAGAGAATATCAAACTTCTCTCGCTGATAAAATCAACTGCTATAGTGAAATTGTTATCGACCTGATGTCAAAAAGCTAGTGTTTTAATCTTGGTGATAGAATTTATCTTACATCTTTGATATTATAATTGAAAAAAAAAGTTGTATTATTGATGTTATATTATCCCAATTTTGTTAAAATGACTACAATAGTGCGTTATTTTTCGGTGATATGAGTGGCTCATGGACTTATACAAGGATAATAAATAGGGAGGAACAGAGGGATATGTGAATCTTACAGTGAGGATTGAATTTAGATCATTTTAGTTATGAGTTGAAATCTTGTGTCAAGGTATTAACGTCACATGCTTGTTACAGTGCGTTATCATTTGACTGTTCCAGTCCTCTTAATGGTCAAGTTAGTGACGCATATAACAAAAAAGAAGGGCAACCGGTCGTTTAAGAGTTCTATCTAACGGTTCACAACCAATGATTCAAATTTAAAAAAAATTGGAGTTAAATGGTTCATAATTATTTTCCTAAACCGGTTCACAGCAGGTCCCTATGACTTATTGCCCTCCTTATGATTCGGTCCGATCCAATCCAATTTGTGCCTTGTAACTTACCGTGGCTAATAGGGATGGCAATGGGCTGGCCAGGGGCAAGTATTTGGATACCTGCACCTGCCCCGCACCTTAGCAGGTTCGGTCGTGCCCCGTCCCGCATGGGTCAGTGCGCGGGTGGGGAAATTAATTAATGATATGTAAAATATAATTTAAAATACAATATAAATGTACTGATAGTATATAATTAAATAAATTTTAAAAATTAGGAATTTACATAATTTCGATAAAATAGAGCAACTATTATCCAATTTATGAATATAAAAGTATTCATTTATCAAATAAATTAATTTTTAAATATATAATTATATAAATAAATGTGGGCAGGGCGGGTTTGACCGGTCTCAAAGCGGGGTGGGGCAGGGCGAATTTTGCGCGCCCCGGTCAAATTGCCATCCCGTGACTAATTGTTTATGCAACTTCTCGAGAAAGATGAATCGAATTGTTTCGGTAGCACAGCACGATGCTGATTAAGGGGAAAAGATGGCAATGAATCAACAACCAGTGATAAGGATGCCAGGCTGCAGCAAGCCCTATTCTTCCTTAACGGTATCCGACACTACCGAATGGCCAGAAGCTTACATGTATTAGGAAAATTGTAGTGAAATTAAGGAAGGTACCGGATGAAGAATCAAGGAGTCGGTTCTTGTTTGAGCGAACAGGTTGCTGGGGACTGACTATATAAGAACTGTTCCTCCCCGAAGCGATTCCATTTTAGTTCGATCTTTTAGGATATATAAGGTTCGATTATTTTTTAAGTGTAATTAATTCAGTTAATCATTCGAACTGAACCGAAACAATCTCACTTTTCATCTTTAAAACTAAAACAATCTGGTTCAAAAACGGTTCGACCCAAACCGAACCATTTTTTATTTATAAGATTCTTCAAATAAACAGTTTGGATCGGTTTGACCTGAATGAAACCGTTTATTTTAAAAAAAAAATAGTTCCATTTAGTTCGAACAGGTTTCCAAAACCTAATTGTTTGAATTTTTAGAAATAAAAGATTAAAATTGGTTTGATTCACATTGATTTAAAACAATCTGATTTTTTTCTCTTAACCGGTTCTAAATAATTCTAAAATTATTTGAACGGATTTTCATGCTGGTTTAAAACAATATGATTTTTTCCCCAAGCCAGTCTAAACAGGTCAGCTTGGATACTATTCCAAAACTTAAGAATCATTTGTTGAGTAAACCATCAAATTGATCCTTAAATTTATAATGAGCCATCAGTTTGGTCCTCAATTTCAAAGTCATCAATTTAATCTTCACTATTCACTTCCGTTTGTCAATTTAATCCAGGCATTAAACACCGTTTAACGATACTGACGTGGATGGCTGTTGCCATGTCAGCTGGTCTCACATATCACGTGGCAATCAATAAAATGGACAAAATTATATTTTATTTTTTAACTTCAACCATTCATAAATCATCACGTAGTATGTGGAGCTTGCTGACATGTTCATCACCGTCCATGTCAACACCTACAAACGGTGTTATAAAACCTAGATCAAATTGATTGACGGAAGCGAACAGTGAGTACCAAATTGATGACTTTCAAATTTTGAGAATCAAACCGATTACTCGTTAAAATTTTGAGGACCAATTTAATAGTTTACTCATTATTTTTATATGAGGTAAGACCAAAATGTTATGAAAAATACGATCCGCCAGCCCCAGCCCGACCCTGATTAAAGATTATCTTCTGTTTCATGTACAATCTGTAGGGAAGGATGGCTGCCGGGCGAAATTTATAACCCATACAATGGGTAGAAAGGTAACTTCGCGGGCATTTCCACATCTTTTCTTTTCTTCGGCTAGCGGAGCCCTCTTTGCTCGACCAAGACCAAGCAAGTAAAAAATCTATCGATTATTATTAAATTTTGCTCAATCTGTTTCTTTCCACAATCCTTTTTTCTTTTTACACGATAGTAATGAGAATTCATTCATTACTTAAAAAGGTACAGAGAAAATGTCAAGAAAATTACAAGTTTAGATAGTAGATAGTAGCTTGAACCTCCTAACTTAACTATAGGAAAATAAACAGATGGCACATCACATCTGTAGTTAAAACACAAAAATCTAGAACTAAACCTGCCATCGGCAACAAGGATCTCCAGTAAACACTGGACGGAGAGAGTCCTCAGGTCCATTAATCCTATATCAGTTTCAGGAATTTGATCTGGAATATCAGAAGGAGATCCTAAACCAGAGCTAAACAACAAGATTTTAAGCATACCTCAACGCTTTTGAGCTTACTACGATTTTTGGAGAAGGTATTTCGAAGGGAAGCTACTGATCGGGGGAGGAGCGGAGGCAAGTCGGATCTGGCCACAGGGAGGAGCGGAGGGTTGCCGGACCTAGCCATGGGGAGTGAAGGCTTGCTAGATCTAGCCGCATCTTTCCACTGTCCTTTTTATACTCTTAAATTGCATGTACCTAGAACAGGTAGAAGAAGAGGGTGTATAAAAGTTTCATTGATGAAAATCGAACTTTGTAGAGAGAAGGCACGTGAGTTCAAGGTAGAGCTAATTCACAGCTTGCAAAGGGGAAGTTAGAGAGTTACCGTGAAAGCAATCTTACGATCGAAAATTGTACGTTTCCTTGAACTCGAGGTGCTCCTCATCCAGCCATTTGCTTCTGCTAAGGATCAATGTTTTGTTTGGAGGCCTCCTGAAATGGTGAAAGGACACTGATGAGAAATAGGACTACTGTCGAATAGAAAGAGACTCGATACTTTCGGCAGGCCGAGGGCTGAAGTCCGAGCAACACCAATTTCGATCTGAAGAATTTCACTAGTTGTGTAATACTCTGTGGCATACGGACCAACATAAACAGTCCACAACCTGGGACGTGCTTCGGCTCAAAATTCAGCACAAGCCAATTCGATAAATTCAATAACCATAGGAACTGTTTCGCGCATTATAAGAGACAAATCAACATGCTTGTCATGAAGTTGCCACTTCATAATAATTTTTTCCTTAAAAAATAATATATATATATATATATAAAAGAAATAACAATCAAAGAGGAAAAAGAAAGCTGAATAAATTTGATTCTAAAAGCCCGCACATATAACTTTCTGGGCCCCATACGGCCCATTTACGTCTCCCCCAACTCAGCCCTCGGCGTCTCCTCCTCGTCTGCGCTGTTGCTCTAGTCAGTAACAATTTTTTTCATCTTTAATTCTGTTTTTGTTATCACACGAGAAAGGACCGGACTTCGGTTGTTGAATCAATTTATCCTGGTCTGTAACTTCTGCATATGGTTAGGTTTTTGCTGGTGCCTGATAGTGGGCTTGGTGCGAGCTATCTTTCTGTGTTTGCATCGCATTTTCACATGCTCGACCTGCAGCAGATGCCCACTTAAGTTATGATCTTGTCGGGTTCTTAAGCTCTGAAGTAGAAATAAGATGCTTACTCTGTCTCAGCTGCAATTAACTTCTCAGCAGTCCAAGGGATGTTAGAACATGTTTCCTTCGCCAGTTTGTCTTTCCGGAATCAGCTACATCCCTAATAGTCCAGATATGTAGGACAGAAGCACCAGTTCATTAGTTTGATTAACATTAATAATGTTGAGAGTACGGTCAACTGCTTTCTTTTTTGCTTTTCGACATGGGAAAATATAAGAATTGCAACTTCAATTCAGTGTTAATGTGATTGCAATCATAATTAGGGTCTACTTGAGGAAAAGAATGCTTCTGCGCATAATTTTAAAAGTAGGACCAGACCAGCCGGTTCAACCGGTTGAGCCTGGACCGGTGGCTGGCCCGATCCGATTACGTAGTTGAATTAGTTTGTACAGAAGCCCATTTGCAACCCGGTTGAACCGGTTGGTTTTCATGAAACCTGTTGAACCCATGAAAACTGGCCGGTTCATAATATTGTCCTTTGAAAAAAGGAAAAACATATTCATTCTCTGAAGTTTGATTTGATTGATCGTTCTTTTCTTTCTTTCTCTTCTCAACCAAAACCCTAGCAAGGGCAGCCGTGCAAAGCAGAGCTCCTAACGTCCTCCTCCTTCTCAAGTCTCAATTGTTCTCAAGTCTCAATTTTGAGTGTTGACACCTCATTTTTGCCTGTAAAGTATATGGATCTGGATCTTAGAAAAATTGAGCGAGTATGTGTCCATGATTGATATAAAATGATGTTTGAGATTAAAATCGAGGATCCAAGTTGATTTAGTCATAAGGCAAATTTAGAGTCATTGAGAAGAACATCAAACTAGTTTCGATTTGACATATTTTGAACCTCGAGATTGGTCGAATTTGTCAAAATTCATTTATCTCGTCTAGTTTTATTAAAAAAAAAATTGTAACTAATTATTTGATTGTCCGAATTGAGCAAAACTAATGTCATTTGTATCTAAAAATTGAAGAAGAGATAAAATAGGATGTCAAAAAGTTGAGGACAAGCTCAGGAAAGATTGATTTCTTAGCCCTGGGACTTATAGAGGATGGAAGGAACCAGACGGGCAAAAATTATGCGGGACACACTTGAGGGTCTTTTTCCGAGTTCCCTGCTCTAAATAAATTTTAACCGAACAAATTTTAATGTAAAAATAAAAAATAAAATAAATATCAAATAAAATGAGAATTAAGGGTTTGTATGAGGGGGGCGGCAGTAGCTTTTCAGCCCGGAGCTCCAAAAGCCTTCGGGGGACAGAAGGAAAAGAGGGAGGAGAACAGAGGAAAGGAACTGACGTTGTTTTCTTCCGGAGCTCACATTCCGTTCGCGGCAGCCAGCTCGCGTCCGTCCTCCTCCATTGAGCTTTTTCCAACATCAATGCGATTAGCCCATCCAAGCCCCGACCGCCTCAACCCGCCTTTGCCTCATGCTCGACCTCCTGGACCACAGAGTCGGATGACTGAGCTGTTCGAAAACCAAACTCTCTGCTGAGCAGCACCGATCATCGTCCCCGAGCCGAGCTCTCTCGATTCGAGTCATTATCTTCGGCTAGCTTTCGGTAAGTAGCTATGACGTTTTTCATTCCTCATCACTGTTTTTGCCACATTTCAAATAAAGAGGGAGAAATGCGCAAGCTTATTTTGGTTCATATTCCATTGCTTGGGTGATAGTTTAGTTTAATGAGGATTGAACAGAACGATGTTGAGACCTCTGAGGCAATTTGGCATGCATTTGGGCGTTCAATGCGAGTTATAGTCTGACTTACGGACGATCCAATCTGGTTGGTTGTTAATACAAGTTCGTGGACTCTATTTTATAGCTGTCCGGTTGTGAAAGGCTGTTCAGATGTTACGATCTAATTCATGGTCGACTGAAGCTGTTTTAGCCGGTGCCTTGTCCCGTGGCTGTTTGGCTCATAGCTTCAATAACTTTCAGCTCCATTCTGATTGTGGTGACTGGTCTGGGTGTTACGATCTAATTCATGGTCCTCTGAAGCTGTTTTAGTCACTGCCTTGTCCGGTGGCTGTTTGGCTTACAGCTTCAATAACATTCAGCCCCATTCTGATTACAGTGACCAGTCGGGTGCTACAGACTACAGAGAAGCTATCTTGTTGAGCGATAGTTCTTGTTTGCTGAGCGAATACAGGGCTGCAATGGTCTTCTTTGCTGGTGCTGTTGGGGCTATTGATGCTGGGGCTGTTGGAGCTGCTAGGGTTGTCGGGGTTTTTGTAGCTGGGATTGTTGAGAGTGGGAACTGTCGAGGCTGGGGCTAGATTCAAATTTGGAAATGCTATGAAAAAAATTTTGATTAATTTGTCTTGCTTACTAGAGCTAATGCCGGGGGTGTTGGGATTGGTGTGGCTGGGGCTGGTGCTAGATCCAAGCTGAACTACTCTGGGAATTTTTTTGATTAATCTGTCTTGCTTGCCAGAGCTAATGCTGGGGCTGTCAGGGCTGCTGGGGCTGAACTGAACCTGTCTATTCTGAAATTGATTAATCTGTCTTGCTCGGTGAACTGAATTGAACATGTTTTGCTTGCCAAAATTTGCTACAGTATAATATGTGGCTTGTTAAACTCAAACATAAGGCTGCTTGCTTGCTGAATTCCGATGCAATATTATTTTGTGACTTGTTAAACTTGAATATAAGACTGCTTGCCTACTGAACTTTGCTCGAGCATTATGCATTACTTTGCTGAGTGTCTTTGCTGCAATAAAATTCTGTGAACTTGAATATAGAACTCTTCCTTGCTAAACTACTTGTTCATCCAAATTGAATGAAATGAATTGCTTTGTCGAGCGCTCTTTTGTAGTATTGCATCCAAGTGGAAAGGGAAGCAGAGTTAATGTATCTTCTGCTTGAAAGTCTTCAATGGAGGTGGCTTTCGTAGATTCAAATGATATTTGACAAAGATAAAAGGCAATGTTGAGCCTTGTAAAAAGGATCCTGATAATGATTATGTTGAAGTTGTGATATATGTTTAATGTTCTTGTATATTTAAGGTTGCTACCCATACTTTCATATCTTTCATTATTTTTTTTATAAAAATCCAATTCGACTCATCGAACCTCGGTTGAACCTGGAATTGGTACCTTGACCGGTTCTCAGTCCGATCCGATTTTAAAAACTATGTTTCTGCCGCTTCTTAGGTTGGAAATTATGAAAAAGTTGGGGGCCCTATATAACTCAGAATTCTGTCTAGAAACTCATTCAAAGTCATCCTTTGGAGTCATAAAAGCTTAAGATTGGTCAATTGTTTGAGCATTGGAGCTATTTATCCAAGTTAACAATTCTCTGATATATTTCTCCTAGTGTCGACAGTACCCTCAGTTAGGATCATTTAAGCCATTGAAACTCTAACCTTCACATCATATTTTTGTTTTCAGAGGCAAAATGGTGATCCCCCCACCTGCAAGGCCCCCGAGAATCGTGAACTACCTCAAGCCTTACATTCTGAGTATGCATTTCACAAACAAGTTTGTGAGTGCCCAAGTGATCCACTCTCCAACAGCCACGGTCGCCTCTTCCGCAAGCTCACAAGAGAAGGCCTTGAGGTCGAGCATGGAGTCCACTCGGGATGTGGCAGCTGCTGCAAAGATCGGCAAGCTACTGGGAGAGCGTCTCCTCCTAAACGGTATCCCAGCTATCTCGGTTCATCTGAAGAGAGAGCAGAAGTATCATGGGAAAGTGAAGGCTGTGATCGATTCCGTTAGAGATGCCGGGGTTAGGTTATTGTGAGGAGAGTTAGATCTATGACAGTCTGCCGATTCCCGTTGCAGTTTGAAACTATCCTTTGGTAAAGGAGAGCTGCAAAAGGGGGTTGGTTTTCTTGGTTGAACCTCGTGTCCTTGGACATGTTGGCTTCCTGAGAAGATTTTGTCGGGTGATGGCTGATCTTTAATGGTCTTTCATTGTATCTGCGGAGTTTTGCATGGTTTTGGTGGTCACTAGGTTTGGCTACTTCACTGGCCGAGGGTGAGTCCATGACCATTTTCGTGCAGTTACACCAATAACAGACACTCATTGTTGCACCCCCGTAGATAACTTGTCCCAGGCATTAACAATTGCAACAGAAGCACTTCCACTCTCCAGTGAATCACAGGCTTGAGATATGTAAAACCGGAAATGTTGGGACCGATCGATTGCTGAATAAAAGTGGACTTGGTTGATCTTACTGAAGAACCACCAACCTAACATATTACGAGAAATCATGGTTTAGTCTACGTGGTGACACTGAGAAGGCACTGCCTCTCCCTTGCTCAAGCAAACACAGTTCTGTTTCCTGTCTAGCTGAAACATTAGAAAAAACAAAACCACAGATGGTTGTTACACTTTTGCCAGCCTCGTGAGGATCGTGATGGCTGGCGAAATTACCGTCCAGCATTCCTTTGAAAATTTAAAGAGAACATCCGCTCTACCACCTCTCTCAATCACATTCTTTTATGTTTAATGAATAAGCAAAAATCACCATACAGCTTTATGTTATTCTATCAAGCTAAACTCCTCTCCATTCCATTCCTTGCCTGACAAAGTAAATTAAGAGAGACAACATTTGTATGGCACCCCTGGAAGCATAGCAGGATCAGGGTTAATCTCTCAGCTCTACAACACTATCCACATCTCTCCTCAACGGTAGAAGCTTAAACGCTGTAATCCGTACCATGCCTGCCCCTTGCAGTGAGTGGCCACAGTCTGCCGTTACTGATCAAGGCCAAGTTGATTCATAGTCAGGGTTTTCCTCCTGAAGATTATTAAGCTCGGGAATATTTGAACACATTCCCACATCTCAGGCATTGAAAAGCTTCCTGAAAGGTCCGTCCTCACTGTCCTTGGCTGCTTCTGTAAGCGCGAGGAACCTTTTGGAGGCCGTGGAGGCAGCACCTCTTCCTTGAGCAGCTGCTTGGGCAAGCACATCCGAGCCTGAAGCTATCAAGCTGACTGACGAGGCATTGAGTAATGCTGGAGGCAGGGCAGGAGGGGCAATCAGGGCAGAAGACGGAGCTAGTGATGCGAGAGCAATAGGAGGCTGGGTACTCCCTGGCCCCAGTTTGTTGAAATCGTCCAATATGCTTTGCTGATCAGCCTTCTACAGTCCCTGTGCATGCCCACTCAGAAATCATTAACATGGTCAGTGCAGACCGATTTTTACAAGCTAAGCTTGCCACTTCATCCTTGAAGAACTCCCAAATGATCATGAACTTGACAAATGATTGTTTAGCACATTAACAAAAAAATATCACATCATCTTTCCCTCCATTAATAATATTCACTTTATTTAAATGATATAGCATCCATTGCTGATTGTCAAACAATCATTGGCCGAGATCACCACATCATCTGTATGCTCAGCTCACCTGATAACTTCTTGATTTTCACCGAGCTCTTGAAAGAAGTGAAGTGCCAAGGAAAACTACCTTAGGCTCCAGAGCACGCTGGAACTCCACGGTTGTTCCCTCTGGTAACAATGCGCGGTAGGTGTCTGCAACAGAGTCAACAGGAGATAATATGACCTGCACGGAAAGCGTGCATTAAACTCAAATTCAGCGCAGAAGGCCAAGCATGAATTTACAAGTAAAAATAGAACAAAAACCTTGAGAAGTGCTTCAGCCTTGTTCATCTCATGGCTTACAAACTTCGAGTAGTTAGCAGCACTCGATGATTGCACCAAAAGAATAACAGAGAGTATGAAAGGAAAATGACGAACGAGTGTGGCAATAAAGAAATGTACTGCACGGATGAAAAAGAATGAGAAGATGGAAAAGAACTAATTGAAGTAGCTCACCTGCCCTGCCAGAGATGGAATACCCAGAAGAATAGTCTTTATGGCTTGCGTATCCCACAGCATCTACAGGGGAAATCATACAGGGATGACTAGTGCTTATTGTGAAATTTCTAGCCATCCCACAAGAGATTGGGCTCATGTCCATCTCAAAAGCTCAAGCTGATAGAATGGTGGTATCCACAATCTTATAAACCGGGTTTCAATTGCTTAGCTGTCCGATATGGGATTGAATCGTCAACACTTATATTCAAATTTGAATAGACAATCAATTAGTTAAATCGGAAATCTACCACAAACAATTCATATTATTGGGGTCAAGTGTGCCCACAAAAGCTATTGACTGTGTGTCAATCCTCTTCAGTAATATAACCCGATCTAAAAACAAACAATAACAAGAGAAGGAGGCGATCACTACTTGTTGGGCTCCTGTTTCTGAAAACTGCCTGCATTTTGAAGATGTTGCTGAAGAAGCGAGGACCAAGAGATGATGCAAGCTGAAAAGAATAGAAGTTCTTTCAGAAAAGATTATGTCAAAGAAGATAATATTCTGATCATGAACACAGCATATAAACTTCTTTAGCTTTTTTGCAACTCTGCATAAAGTAACAACCTGTACAGCTCCTGACATAATCTTACAGGGAATATAAACTCCAAGCTAAAGCTAACTATAATTGCATCTAATTGAATGGCTTCAAAGGCACACCTTAAACAAATTGAATAATGTCTGGCTCTTTGTTAGAGCGCTGTATCGCTTTAAGCTCCTCTTGATTATAAGGAACAGCTGCAGAAAACAACATCATATAACTATATCAGCCCAAATATCCAAAATTACTGCATCCCCAGCTCATCTTTAACAGATGTACAATTAGAGCCCTGCTCTCCTCCCACTGCTAGGGAATCATTCATGTATGATTCATTTTAATCTGCAATTTAGGGATAAATATTATTTGCCATCTTTTCAGAGAACTGCCAAAAATTCCTATCTAGAAGATGAGATGATTTTTCTTGTAGCAATTGATGTTATGAGCCTTCCAAAATTGGGGGGATTGTTATTTCTATGTTCAATTCTCTTTGAAACCGGGTTAGTTAACCTTCAGAAATCTGCAGGGCAAAAATAAAAATTTCAGAAAGTTCTAGCAAAAATGGGAATACTAGTTCTTTATTCTTCTGAAAGGTAGGAGAAAAGATAAAAGCAAAAGAATAATTAGCATTCATGTTTGAAATTTACGCAGTTAACCTCTTTCATATAAACACGAAGCATTCATTTTTTATTTTTTATTTTTTTAACTTAGATCTATGAAGCATTCTTATCTAAACAAAGCAACATTAGTGATCCTTTTGGGACCCTGGCTTGTCGTGACTCTGAATTCATACTACAAGGTCCAAATTCGAGTCCAGGCAACCCATATTACCTATCTATTGAAACAATGATACGAGTTTTCTTATTGCATATCATTTCTTAAGAAAGGTAAAGCCAAACCAGTTCTGCTTAGCTCAAGAAATCTGAGCCATTTCCAGCTTCACTGTTAGAATAATAACTCAAGAAAGACAAAATGAAAGTAGCATGACAATGCACATCATCATAGCAAGATATGAGACGAGTTTGTATCTGGCACATCAAGAAACAAAGTAGTTGTTTAGCCAGCATCAAGACATGAAACTTTTAAACAGCACAAAGAACATTGTGCATTACTTTTGGAAGAGGATATCATACCATAACTGAAAAGATCTCAATTAATATTTAGTAGGACCAGACAAAGTTAGAACCCTAAGGGGTTGTTTACTTTCATAAAGTATTTTCTATTTTTTTTCTTCTACTTTACTTCTCCTTTTCTAAATTTAGTTTTCAGCAGAAATGTGTTCATGTATCAAATTATAAATTTCTGTTTTTATAAATTTCTGATTTACATGATATAAAAGGAAACTTATAAATTAAACAGTCAAAATCACATTATTGAGCAACAAAAGAACTTACATATGGCAAAATAGAATAGTAGTAAGTAAAATTTGAAAAAAGAAGGAATTACAAACTAATCAAAGAGTGGAGAACTTAAGAACTTCTCCAATCTATTTATAAACATGAAAAGTGGAGAAAAGAAATTCCAAGAAAAAAATTTCCTTTTCTCATATAATGAAACATGTTTTTTGCAGTTCTCCATTTTTCAGAAATATTTTCTGGAAAATTAGAAAATTCTCCACAAGTAAACAGGGCATAAATTTCTGTGCTAGTAACGGACGACATCTGACTGCAGCTAAAGCATACTTTATCTAATGAGAAAAAGTTTCAGTGATTGGGTGTTGCTACTGCAATCCAAAGAGTAAAGGATCGTATCCTTGCATATATTCATGTAATCAACCTCAAGTAACCGGCAAGTGTCCCAAATCCAGTCAATATAGAAGTATATTTTTGCCCAAAAAAATATAGAAGTATATTTAATCGCATACCTGCATACTACTAGATAACACTGTTCTGACTGCCTTCCTCAATATCCCATGTTTCCTCCTGCATAACAGCCATGCAAAGGCATAGAAACATAAAAAGTCACTGGATATGAAAGGGATGAAATCCACGCACCAAAAATAAAATTCGGACAGCAGCAACGACATTATCAGATTACCTGGGTCAGTTTCTCTAGATGCTCCACGAGTGTCTTCCCTTCTAGTTCTATATATACTGTCAAGTGAGGTTCAAAGCAAGAAGATATGATTCCTTCGGAGTTGAACTGCCATGTAAACGACTGTAGAAAGTCCTGAGGACCAAAATGGTTCATGTAAAAACCATGCACGTGACAATAATGAATGAATCGTATGGCAAAAATTAAACCCCTGACCAAATTAAAAATGAAGAAGAAGAAGAAGAAGACAGAGGCCCTGTTTTTATGTTCACACTACAAGCAACTATACATGTGTGCCTAGTTTGGCAAATTTTATCTACCGATACAGTTCAGAATATACAGAATTTTTTGTGCACTATAGAGCAGCAACACAAACTTCCTTTTGATTCTCAAATAGGTCTCAAGTTAAAGCTGAGAATAGGGGATGCAGCAGAAGAATACCTCAGCTCCAGGAACTGACTTTTCCTTGTTTATTTCCTTTTCCTTCAAACGAAGAGAAGCCATAGAATGAGGTAAACATAAGGATACTTACAGCAAGGACCCTGTAAAATCAAATTAGAATTTTTATTGATACTGTAGGCACTACAGGTACATACTTCTGTTCCAGCTCCTTGGTGTGCAGCAAGTTTTCTTTCATAATTTTTTCCAGATTTCTAGGACAATTTGACTGTTATTTTCACCTTCATCACCGTCTTCTATGTCATCACTAATCTGCTTGTTCATTGTGCCTCCCCCAAATTTCTCAGCCAGTTCATCCTCAAATTCCAGAGTATTGCAATGCCTACAATCAATTTTTGAAACATCTGGCATCAACTTTCATAGAAAAGGTCCAGAACTGATCATAGATGTCAAAAAATGTAAGCAATGACATTCATGTCAAGTAGCAGATCAAAGAGACCCCGGATGATTCCCATTAACGGTGTTTCATTTCAATGAAAACTCTTTGGACTGTTAACCATGTGTTGCATTTCAATGAAAACTCTTTGGACTGTTAACCATGTTGTGCTATAATACAACACTTAAAATATAAAACAAGCAGTAACAAAAGCACTTATATAGACCATAACAACAGTAAAAAGAAAGGAAAAAAGATAAAGGGGCAAATACCAAGAGTGAGAGATTGTTTAAAATTTACCACAATCCATAATGGCAAGTTTTAAAAAAGGCATTTAAAACAACTAGGGCAGCAACACAGGATGGCAGTCAGTAAACCATCAATAACATTACTAGATTAAGTCTAATCCCAGTTTTTTAAATAAATTCTCAAAGTTAAAATGCAGATTACCATTGAGCATTCATTTGATCTTTGCTTACCAATAATAGGGTTCCAACATCGGGTTTTTCTTTCAAACTGCCAAGAATCTCTTCAAGCTGCTTCCTTCCAAAAAAAAGCAAATTGGTACAATGCCAGTAAAAGCAGTTATTTAGGAAATAATTTACTTTCTGATAATGAGCCAGGATTCGGTTTTGCTTTTCTTTTTAAATGAAAAACAACAACCCATGGATAGTGCAACTAAGCATAAAAATGTGTGCCACGGCAACAAACACATTCCATATTTCTGCCCCATTCACTCCATAAGCATAATAATTCAGTCAATTTACTAAAAATTTAAAAACAGTCAGACATGAAATACCTTTACATGATACTTTTCCTCAATTATACCATTCCTATTTGCAGAACAGGATACACGGCCAATAACGAACATGCCACGAGGAAGGAAAGATTTTCCAAATCTCTTCATTGGTTCTCATACGACGCTATATCCAGGCATATGTCCGCTCAGTTTTATCCAACTTAGCTAATTCTGTTAGCATGGAAGAAAATGAAAATAAAATTGCAGATGTACTCCATGGCGGAAGATTGAAAAAAACAACAACAATCAAGAAAGTGGGAAATCTGCACACCAGCTCCTTCAAATATTTGTTCATAAGATGTAAGCTCTCTGCTGCAGAAATTATTTACCAACTCTTCCCTCACTGATGGCTCCAAAGCATCAACCACTAAGCAAGCATCAGATAACTGCTGCAGTAAATTTGCTTCTTCGCTCTCTTTCCCAGAACCTAAACTGGACAGAGAAACAGTATCTTAGCCAGAGGCAGTGAGGGGTGTTCTACATTGAAATGTTAACATATCTTCTACAACTTCAAACAGTGCAAGAAGCAAATCATACCTCTCCATAAAGACATTCAGTTAGCTATTTTATGGATATGTACATGTTTTTGCAATTCCATAAACTGCAATCTTGGTCATGTTAGAAACAGCATACCTTGAGAAATCAGAGAATACGTGTGACTTAAGAATTTGGCTGATATTCTTAAACTTCTCATGAAGATCCGTAATTTTTGGGTTGTCCATGTAAACTTCAAAATGATTACATAGCTGGTTTACAGCCTGATACATGAAACAAAGTAAGCAGTTTCAATCCTTTGCATAACGATAACACTGAATTTATAAAACCCAAAAATGAAATCATGAGAAACAAAGGAAGAAAAAAAGCAGCTCTGGGAAATAGCAGCAAATACATCAACTCTACAGTAAAAGTCACTACAGCTAAAAGCACAAGAGGCGGGAAGAAAAATATTGCTGAAGTTGTTTCATCTTCATTTCTTTTATGAGTAATTTCTCAAACTTGCCACCATAACTAAAAATGTACTATGAGGAGCACCTAATTAATAAAGTAGCAGAAGACAATTATATGACCCTGTAAGAACAAAATACCTCTGTCTGTGCACCAGCTTCCTTATATTGCCGTTTTGAGGCCATCACTTGAAGTTGATCAATAGCAGAAACTGGAATTACATAAAACATGTGAGACTTTCAACAAGAGTCTTTTTTAACTAATTTATCCCAAGAAAAGGTAAGCACAAGAAAGGCAACTGCAGTCCAATGACATCACAAAAACCTCTTGATACAACTAAATTTTCCCATAGAAAACAGTCAATCTTCTACTCCAAAAATGTTCTTCAAGTATTGAAGAGTTTGTGCGAACATGTTAGCTTCACAATATAATCCTGACAGGAAGCAGATATTATCCTCAAAAGAAATCACTACTCATTTGCAATATAAGCATTGTCCGTCCACACAATAAGACAACCTTCTGTAATCCTTAATCAGTAAATCCACAGAAGGATAAATTTAAACTCACAATGAAGAAGAAATACTAACTTAGCATGGTAAGACGGTGAAGTGCAGTGATGGTAGTAGTTATATGCTTCTTAGCAAAGTCCAACTTCTTGATGACCCGGCAGATCTCTTTTACCATTATTTCACTTTGCTCAGCCTTGGTTTTTATTTGACGAGCTTTGTACATGAGCTCCTATCAGAGAGCAAAAAGGATAAGAGGATGAGAACAAATCTGAGAATGAATAAATGCCAAGGTGTTATCATGACAATCACTCATGCATGTAAGAGAAAAGGCATTCATATGAAAGAGCTTTCCTTTCCTCAGTGCATTTATAGCTTCATGAATAAGGGATTCAGATTAAAATTCAACAAAGCACACCTCAACAGCACTTGTCGCAGCAGCAAGATCTTCTTTGGACTTCGTTCCTGAGTTACTCTGGATATGTTGAACAGTTGAAGCTATGTTAGAACATGCAGATGTCGTGATTGCATACTATCTAAGTCCGCACTCCAAGAATTCTACTTCCTTCCTCAAATGTACCGACCCAACATGAATCAAACATGAGCCTTGCAAGTTTTACCAAACACAAGAATTGCTGAAAAATCAAAACTTTTCACAGGAATAGTAGCATGGAATTACTTATTACCAGACGCAGTATCCTTTTCACAAAATAACAAATTCCGAAGGAAAGAAACTGCTTGTCAGGCTAACTATGAATCTATAACAGAAATGTCATCTTGGACAGAATCGTACACAAAAAAGGATGTCATAAATTCCATTTTTTATTTCAACTTTCCACAGGAGCATTGATAACTCTAGGAAAAATAGAGTTTTTTAGTCACTTTTGAATATTAAATGGTTGTGAAATCTCGAGCTGAAGTCAATTTTACATTTGTTTTAGTTAGGATGCTCATTGGTCTCCTTTTTGATATTTTCTTGTCCTCATGGTGTTTTGTGATGTTAGGTACTGAGTTGGGATTATTTTGTAGGTTGTGGGTTAGTCTGAACCTGAGAAGATAAGAAGGAAATCAAGGATTATGAGCTATCAATAATGTTATGACACTGTGTCATTACAAATCAGAATAGATTGCATTCTGTTATGTTCTGTTCCATATTGTTGCAACATGGTGTCACGATACTCACACAGAATCTGCTGGATACGGGAATATTAGGTTCCTTGATTTGTGGGATACCGAGATCATGAAGAATCGTTGGAGAATCCTTGAAGATATTCACAAGAAAATTGAAATGTTTCCCTTCTATTATTAGAGATATTTTTGGAAACAACATTTGGAGAGAATATTATCTCGAGAGATATTAGAAAAGAAAAATATCTCTATTTAGAGGAGAAGAAATTAGAGTAAAATCATCTTTGATCTGGGAATCGTGGATCCTGGGGCTGAAGACGTGAGGATAGTGAGGCAAAAATTCATTGAAGACAAAGGAGGAAGATCAAGCCGGAAGATCAAATTCGAGTGGAGACACCGGATTAGTTTGCATCAATTATTTCTTCCTTTCTTTGTTATCATTCGAATGATGTCTTCTCTATTCTTGTCGTTATTTGATTTTGATTCCTCCATGAACTAAACATTTCATCCTAAGGTGACCAATGAAACCTAGTTGTTTATTTTAATTTCGTATTTGTCTCAATTATGTTCGTTGGTTAATGGTGTTACTTATATTTTTACCGTTCTTAATGCGACTTAATTGCCTGATCAACAATTAGGTTGAAGTGGAAATCTAATTGAACTCGAGAGAGGAATATTAGATTAAGTCAGGTAAAATATGACTTAGGGTAATTTGTATCGAGAGATAGAATTATTCTTGAGAGGGATAGAGATATACCCGATCATCCTAAGTAATCAATTAGGGTTGAAACATAAAGAGCTTTCACGTGATTAACCACCCAGAGATAGAGTATGTTAGCAAGATCTTGAGAGTATGGTCTTACTACAAGTGAGAGCTGCGTAAGGCTAGAATCGAACCCTAAATTAGTAACATTAATCAATTAACGGCATAAGTAGAGATAGATCGGAATGAGAATAACAACTGGGGGAAGTTGCAATTCTAAGGTTTTCATAATTTGAATTATCGTTATTTAATTTCTTTGTTAATTTCTTCTATTCAATTGACTTCACTTTTGATTGTTTGAATAAGGATAATTGTTTTAATTTTAATAATCAGTTGGATTCTGAAGTTAGGTCTCTGTGGGTACGACACTCGATCGCATCACTTTATTATTTGTTCTGACACGTACACTTGCATATTCCGATTCTAAAATCGCGAACAAGCACATATATTTTAGACAAGTGCCAAGATGCACAAATTGGTTCTACAAGGGATCAAGTGACAAGCCTTGAAAAAGCATATCAATTTGAATATGCTTCTAATGGCATATCAAACTGCACGCTACAAATTTTTAAATGCAGCACAGAGCTGTAACCAACCAATAACTCTTACCAAGACAGACTAAATTTTTATCTCAGATATGTTCCAGCATCTATCGAAGCTACTGATAATCACTTAACTTCCCTTTTATAGAACCAGTGAGTGCTTCAAAGGGAAAGAGGAGAGTGGTAAGGCTAGGCCTGGCCATGGTTCCGGTTTGGAACCGCCAGTTCCTGTTCTGTGGCCTATTGGAACTGGCCCTGAACCTTCCTTTGGAGGGTTTGGGGACGGTTCTGGTTCAGAACTACGGTCTGTACGGTTCCGAATCGACTAGTTCCATTTCTACTAGAATTAAATAAAATTTAATTTAATAACAAGTTCATTATATAAATTACACACATGTAAAATTTTTACAATTATTAATAGTTAACTCTATAAGTGTCAAATAATGATTTACCTGACGAACTTATTTATATTTTATATTATACAATAATATTTATTCTATATTAAAAAAATAAAAATTCACAAAATCGAAGAGGAGGCCCACGGGAGGGCCTACTGTTGATTGACAAGGGGGTGTTGATTGACGCGGGGGAGTGTTGATTGACCGGGGGTGGGTGGTGTTGTCAGGTTGATTGACATGGGCTAATTCTTTTTTTTTTTCTTTTTTTTCTTTTTTTTCACTTTCCCGGCGATTCCAGTTTCTAAGGCGAGTGAAACCGGTCCTGAATCTTAGGCCTCACTGTTCGAGACCAATTTCAGGCTAGTTTCGGTTTGACCTGTTTCGGATCCAAACCGGCCCATGACCATCACTAACCTCACCGGTTCACCCTGTCCCTTAAGCTCGATGCCTGGTTTATACTTAGCATCACGAAACACCACTGAGTTTAATCTATAAACTTGTACTCATCAATTCAACAATTGAGTTTGCCAGTACAATGTTGAACTACTCGTCATACGCATTGAAATTGGCAGGATGAAAAAACTTGGATTTGTACATTGATTCAAGTTGAAATACATGTGGGTATCTTAGTAATTTACATCTCGTTGAACTGGAAAGAGCACGGGACTTGCATATATATATGTGTGTGTGTGTGTGTGTGTGTGTGTCACCTTAGCATATCCGTGATCCTGTCCCGTGTTTCTTGATTTCTTACCCGAAACTGAGCTCTTGCCCTGTAGCATACTGGAAACCACACATGTACACATTGGCTGCTTCTAGTACACAGTGCTTCGTCGGTGTAGGCAAAAGGGAACCTCGTCATGTTGGTCCTGAAACCTGCAAAAAAATATTATTGATCAAAAGAAACCTGCAAAACTTTTGTCAGGTAAGACAGCTCTTAGCTTCTCTCTCGATCAGTTTTCTATCTGAAAGTCACTTTTGCTGGTGTGCTAACTAAATTTGCCACGACCTGGGAAAACCATCAGGTCCTGGATAGTCGAAATTCGAACAAGGTCGGGCTGGATTAGTCATCTTTGGTTCCATGAAATATTTAACTGGTGGTGAAAGGTATGATGCAAACAACATGAGTTGCTGTTGAGTAAGTGTATACCAGGAAATAGCATTCACCATGCTCCAAGCTCTGCATTAAGAAACCCCACTCGTCGATGGGCAAAGGGACACCGTAGCGATGGAACAAAACCGCATCTGGGCCAAACATGGCTTTCATGTCGATCGGGCCTCTTGGCACTTCTGTCGGGATGCCATTGATGAACACTGTGATGTTTCCTATAATACACGCACAATATGTACCGGGAACCGACTTAATTCAACCAAAAAAAAACTGACTCAATCAGGATGATAATTATAGATGTTAGCAGTAATATCTGCTGATATAATTGTGAGATAGGGACCAAATTCATCTTCTATCGAGCCGCATAGGTTCATGACCTCGAAATCAATCCAAGGATAATAGAGATCCAAGAGAAACTGGATAGTTTTCCGGGTAGGGTTAGAAATGTTTCAAGGAAATAAATATGGTTTTTGCGCAGATAAGGAAAATTCTATTCGGAACTCTTATCTATCTTTGAAGAAAATCTTCAATGGAACAATCATACACGTAGGTGATACTTACATAGTATATCTATATAATCAGAAATTACTATTTATATATTTTTTTAATTAGAGTTAACTATTTATTAAAATTTTAAATATTTTTTTACCATTTATATATTTTTTCATTTAGGGTTCAACATTTATTTAGTATTTGTATATTTTTTAAATAATTTTTTATGATTTAATAACTATAAATATATAATTATTGATTGCATGTCAGGTTCTAATTGGATGAATGTATTAGCATCGCCTACGTGGTATGACTACTCAAATGAAGACTTTAGTGAAATGGTTATACCACGTCAGCATCGCTTATGTGGTATATCTCTCCAATCGCAGCTTGATATGTAATCAATAATTATATAATTATAATTATTAAATTCTAAAAAAATCTTTAAAAAGTATTTAAAAACTATCAATAAATGATGAGTTCTAATTGAAAATGATATATAAATGGTAAAAAATATTTAAAAATATAATAAATGATGAATTCTAATTATAAATAATATATAAATAGTGAATTCTTATCGAACGGATGTATATACTACATCAGCAATACCGCTCCACCGAAAACTTTCTCCTGCATAAAGGCTTTCTTCCACAAAGCCTTTAACTTCAACTTCAACAAAGTTACGAGAAAAAAGGCAGAAAAAAAGCGAATTAAGACTCGATTCGACGTGATGTGGAAGATGTTCTCTACTGCATGCATCAGTTACCGGACTCGCAAGTCAAATTCGAAGTCTCCGGTGGGCAAGACATCGATAGTACGTTCGCGTTCTGATCCGTTCCGGGGACACCCTCTTTGCCCGGGATTGAGAACAAGCTCTCAGCGCCACCTTCCTGGCCTAGACGGGCTCCGAAAACATCAGCAGACGATGAGCCGACATGGCAACTTGTCGGATCACGCTGCGGGTGAACTGCACCGAGAACTGGCTGAGATCGGTGGTTCTCATGGTGGGTGCTGTTATTTCTCCTGGCCCCAGCTATGGTAGTTGCCAACCCCTGCATTTGCCGCTGCCGCCTCCGCGATCTTGACCGCCGGTTCTGGAACCAGTAGAAGATGTTGGCGTCCCCAACGGGCCCGAACTTCTCGAGAAGATTCCGGATCCTCGCGGTCTCGTCCTTGGGCGGGTTCACCATGCCGCTGTTAAAGATGGACTCCAGGATCAGGATCTGCTCCGGCTTCGGGGTCCATCTCGACCGCACCGTCTCCCTGCTTCTGGCCTGGTTTAGGCCACCGGAGTTACTTGGGTCTTGGCCGTGATCTTCCATCAAAGGTAGCTTCTTCTTGTGAGAAAGGGCGAGGGGGGAATCAAGAAATTACATGATCTTTGAAAATAGCCAAAACCTAGGCGAGGAAGGGATAGTATTTATGGAGAGTGGGGAAAGCGGGAGTGTATTGAAACGGATATAACACATCACAATACTTATATAATATTATAATTTAATGAAATTCAACTATCTCTAAAATTATTTTTTTTATTTTTAGATGTAAAATTTTAAAATATTCGAATCTTATTAATTCATGATACCATGTACGCACTGTTCATGATATACCCATTACAGACGATGATGTGGGGCTTTCAAGCTATATTCATATAAAGAATACAAAAAATCAAACGTAGCAAATTGGTTGAAGTGGTTGAATATCAATTTTCTTATAAATTCGAATTTAAATTTTGTAAATAGAAAAAATCCATTTTAAAAAGAATTATACCTCATAATGAACTAAATTCAACTTGAGCATGATTCGTTGAACTTCTAAATGTCATGGTGGTGCGCAGGGTATTTGAATTTACCTGCTGGCCCCTTCTTGCATGATCAGTATGGTTCATTGAATCAGTCATTAAGCTTATCCATGGAATGGAAGAGACAATTGATCCTATTTTGTATTTCTCGATCGATGATTAGTCTCTTATATTGTAAAATTTCATTGACTATTTGCATTACACTTCAACGTTGAGACGCCTATCGATTAGGAAAAAGCCATCTCTAGTCCAAAACATCTGCCATGGAAGGGTGCGCGAGCGCGACCGATCAGTAAATATGGGTGTGGAATCGATAGCGCAATCATGTCAAAACGAAACCGGGAAAACGAGCGGCCAACTACCCTTTATAACTGGTTTATGTGGAATTGTAATTCGATATCGTTAGATGCCACATTCTACTTGGTCAATTGCAAGCTGGAGCATGAATCGAATGCTTAACGCGTTATTATATGTTACGCATATAAAACAGTAAGCTCATTAGTATGCCAAAGTGTCGAAAACGAGTAAAAATATTAATCTCAACATTTTTTTTTTCAGAGATTTCCAATCCAATACAGAATTTCTTAATTCTAAGTTGAGAATGGGTGTCGCCGCACCGATTCCATTTCTCGAACTATTTCATTTCATGGGTTGAGGATGCAACTCCCCTGATACAAACATCCAAAACATATCGAACGTTTCCAAATTACATCGTTTCACAAACCAGAGGGGCCCATGAAGTCTAGTCATCGAGAGAGAGTGTATTTTATGTAACGGATACATTATATAACATTACTTACGCTGTGTCATGATGTACCAATCAGGTTTAATCATTTTAATATTTTTTTATGGAATCTTAAAAATTTTTAAAAATTAAAAAATATTGAATCTCATCAATTTGTAAAATCATATAAGTACTATCACTTAATACATCAGTTACATACAAGACTTTTCACTAATGATCGCAGTCGAACCTAATTGGAATTATAAAGTTAATAATATGCCAATTTTTTTGTCATAATTTGGAGGGAGGCGACATGGAAGTCAAATCGAGTGGAATAGAGCGGACATAGTCACTAGCAGCCCTTGGCCAAGCTCGACGAGGATGGTGGCAAGAGTGCTTGATTTCAGGGTCACCATGCTTCCTCCAAGGATGAAACCCAACATGTATCTGCTCAATCAAGCTATCTGCCACCCCTTCCCTCTTTATTAATTCCGTTCACTAATATAATTTTTCTCGATTATAGGGAAGATCCACGAAACTAAAATAAAGATATAACGAGAATTTAAAAAAAAAAAAGACATAAACAACTCCATTCCTTGATGCTACAAAAATTTTACCATTTACTGATTGCCAATTTTTGTTGGTAAAATTACTGAAAATTAGTTGATAAAATGCTATAGTCCAATCAAAATCTGTCAGTATAATATGAGAATCGATGAAATGATGACGAGAGTTCTATATATATATATATATGTATTTGCTAAATCTTGCATTTAAGTCATAAATGATTTAAAATAAAATATCAAGTCTTATTTGCAACCTGCCGTTACAATATTTAGTCATTTCCGTTGCCTGATAGCTGACGTGGCAAATTTTATTCTGTTACATCAATTTTTTATGCTGACATGGATATTTTGATACCGCGTATACAGTGGGTACGCAATATTAGAAATTTATTTTCAAAGTAATAATTTTAAAATTTTGACAGATAGTAACGGGGTAAAAAAATTTAATTGTATTGACTTTAAAATAAAAAAATTAATATTTTCACATCCTTTCTCCACATGAAATTAAAAATGTCCACATCATTAATTGTAAAAAACTGACACATCGCATTAAAATGTGGCACATCGGTTCTTATTTAACGGCATGTGACGGGAATGAATGAATATTATAATGGCGGGTAATAAATAGGACTTGATATTTCATTGTAAAATATTTAGGACTCGCTTGCAAGATTTGACAAACATATAGGACCCATTTACAAGATTCGACAAATATATAGGACTTTCACTGTCATTTTCTCTATAATAATCAAACGTTGTAACTTCTTAAATTCGGATTCTGCATAATATCACCACAACGAACCCCCCATATTCACACCGTGAAAGGGGAAGTCTCACCGGTAAGATCGAACTTCAACATATTTTATTAATATATAACTCTTGTATTTGCCAAAAACGACAAACTAATAAAGGAAGCTGAGGTGCTTGCATGGAGCTAAAATCCTCATCTTTTTTTTAACATGTTTGGTTTCCTCTTTTCAATGCATTACTGACCCTTCAATCTTTTCATGCTATAGACAAAGTTTTACAAAATTTTATGCATTTATATGGGAAAAGTTTGTTACAGTCAGTGATATCATATTCATTTTCCAATATATCTTTTTTACGCGTTAATATTCAGTGTGTAATATACTAGTTTATTGTGTGAATTACGTTTAAACCCTTAATGCGTACAAGATTTTAACAATTTTTTAGGGTCAATTTTGCATGTATAAGATTTTAAAGGTAATTTCCGTAATGAATTTATTATATATTGTATACTGAATATTTACTCCTTTCTTGGGACTCTAAAATCTAAAAAAAATACGTTGATACATGAAATTTAATTTTTAATAGAAATATGACTAAAAAATAAGGGTACAGTAGTACATTTACCAATATATTTACTTACTTTTTCTCCGCTTTCATTTTCTTTTACTTCTCTCTTATTTCAGCATTTTCATTATAGAAATCACTATATTTTATCCTATGTTTAATTCTATTTGTTATATTTAATTTACCAAAAAATAACACGTTAAAAATTACTACAATTGGTCAAGAAAGCGGACACGTGAATGGTTAAACAGAGTCTTAATTGTGTAAAAATCTTAATTACAGTTAATTTCTAAGTATGTGATTTGTCGAATTGGGTCGTAACACTGCAACCCAATTCGACAAAAGCCTGCTAGCATTATTGGGTCTCCGCTGATGAGCCCAAAAGAACTTTCTCCGTAAAACTCGAATTCATATTTTTTTAATCAATAAAAAGGAGAGTAGCAGTAGTGACGACCCGATCACCTTGTTATATAATATTCATTCGAGTTCTTGTGTTCAACGGCGGACATTGATAACCGGTACTGACACCGGTCTGTTCGACTTAGAGACACCAGTGGCCCAGTAATTCATTTGACAAGCCCTAAATCTCCTATTATTAATTGTAAACCTTATCGGATAAACAGTTTCCACATGATACTTTGTGCATGTGATTGACGAAGGTGAACATTATTCCGATGCCGGAGGGACTTTCGGGTGGTGGCAAGGGTTCGGACCCGGTTCGGGATAGTCACCAAGCTCGAGATCCATCCTTCCCTCGACGAGTCCATCTCCTCCGTTCCCTCCCGTCGATTCCTCCTGGAAATGATAGATCAGACACAGCCTTTAGGTTGTTACCGAGACTCAGTCGATCGGGAGATGGCGATTGCTCATCTCGATTCATCGATGTCCGTAATCACAGCCGAGTTTTGATTCACATTTACTCGTTTGCCCCTTTTTGTGAATCCATGCTTTGTGTTTCGATTACATAAGATGAAGCTACGTGGAAGGTGGTCACCTGAACGACCAAGTGAGGGGCAGAGCTGTCTTCCACGCTTGACATTAGGCTTCCTGTGCAGTAACCAGGCCGAACTTACAGTGAGTACTCCGATCATACATATAGACATATACATATATTCTCTCTCTCGGGGGTGAAAAAAAAGGATCGAGAAGCTTACTGGAAGAAGGAACTGCAGAAGTGAGGAGGATGAAGGAGAAGAGATAGAGCACCGCGAGCTGCTTCAACATCGTAGCCAGCCTTGCTTTCCTCGATCTCTCCCGATGATCAGTGACTGAAAACCTGAAAATTTTCAGATTTCTGATTGGAATAAGATGAAGATGAGTGAAGAGAGAATGTAGTGTGATGACTTTATACAGGATAAAAAAAAGGAAAAAATCAGTCATAAATATTCCAGACTCACAAATCAAGTCCTATATGTTACCGTACACGTCAGCTTAAAATAATGGTAAGTGATGGAAAAGACTCGATATTATAACTGCGGTAACATATGTAACTTAATTTGTAATTTTGAGACATTTAACATTAACTTATAATAATTGATAAATATATAGGAATTCTGATATTTTTCTTTTAAAAAAAATTAGAGGAAACGTTGGAATCCATAATTTCCAGATAGAGAAGATGTCGGAATCCATACTTTGCAACAATTTTTTTTTTTGGAAATTTAGAGCGGAGAAAGGGGTGAAATACTTTTACAGTGTACATCACTCGATATTTAGAATTTCAATTAAGATATTATTTAAGGGAAAAAAATGTCAAACCGTCTCAATCAACCACTCGTCAGTAAAAGATTTCATTGACAATATGTACAGAATGATGTCGGTACAAAGTGTAATTTTCATTTCATTCTACCAAGAAAAGATTGTATTGTTAATGGTCTTTTATCATAAAATATATACATCCATTTAACTTTGGAAAAGTATTTTTTTATTTTCCCTTTCTTTTCTAAATTTAATTTTAGTAGAAATTTGTAAGAATGAATTTTTTTGATCAGGTTTTTTATGGGTTGTAAGAATGAGTTTATTGTTGTGTAAAAATTAGAAAATTTTTTATTATATGGTATATAAAAAGGAAAGTTATTAACTAAAGGGTTAAAATTAAATTTGAATAATAAATATAAACTTATATATGGTAAATAAATAATAGTCAGATTTAAAAATGAATTTCCCCTGTCTGGATATTTAATATGTAAAGGGAAAAAAAGTATATTTTGAGGAAAATATTAATTTTATGTATAAATAAATATTTTTTTTTGCAATTCTCCTTTTTTAAAAATTAATTACCACAAGTAAACAGGGACTATAATTCTCTTATTTATGTACTAATTAATTCCAGTGCAATTTAGATTTATGGAAGTCACTCATGGACAGCTCCAATAAGGCAATAAGTATCTCAGTGTAATCAAGCCTTTAAGAAATTATGCAAAAAGTATTAATTAAGGTGTTGACAGATTTAACAACACTATTACCAATTAAAAAAACTCAAAAGAAAAGAAAGTTTCAGATGATCATTCTCCACAACGACGTGGCGAGAAAGTACCGATTAAATTATTTTGATTAACAATAATCATGCTACCTGCTTGGATAATTGATATCAATTTTCTCGTTTGTTACAATTTAGCTGGTGTTACTCCACGCCACGTGACGTGATAGAGTCACATAAGAATTTGTCGTTGCGGATTTTATTGCAAAATCTACGGGCCTATTTATTTTCAGAAAAAATATTTCTTATTTCTCTTTGTCATTTCTTGTCCTTTTCTAAATTTAATTTTCATAAGAATTGTGGGGAAATACTAGTAACGGCACATGTTTGTGGGGGGTGAGAGGCCGAAGCTATCCCACACCGGTCATCGAAAATAGTAGATGATTCTTGATAAGAAATTGGAGAGACCGGAAAAACTGGATGAGCCGCGCCTACAGCCATGAGGTAAACCCGTGGACGGGTATGCCTGAGCTCATGGGTACTTAGTGTGAGTCCCATTGCCGGTTTTGCGCGACGGCTGAGGTGGCTCCCTTGTATCTCCTGCGGAGGAGGAATCAGGATCAACAGAGCAGGCGTGTATTCTCTCGTGTCCTTTTTTTTTTTTTTTTAACCGGAGAAAAATCTAAATGAAATTTAAAATTACAATGAGTTGGGACGATAATTTAACCTCGACCAGAGAGACCTGGTTTTGGGAGGCCCGGTCTCTCTTCTAACTCATCTCGACCTGACCGGTACCGTAAATAAAGTATAATAGTACTGTACCTGTACATATTTTTAAAGTTAATTTTTTACTTATTCTTTCAGTAAATCTATCATAACAAATTTGAATAATAATTGTCCTATTCCGATGAAATCGTATAAATTTTTATTTATTTAACTATGCCTATGCATTTCATAGTTAGTCTCGTTATCGGTAACATTTTAGTCTAAGCGCATGGTTGAATAAGTTAGAAATTTTTGTTAACCTAAAAGGGCTTATGAAACTCCGTATATTTCATAGTCCCGTGGACGTTTTGATTAGATCAAAACCAATATGCTAATAAGCTTTCACTCCTTTATGTTTCTCCATTTGAATTGGAAGTTCGATGCTTTCTGGGATTTGAGGAGGGCATTCTTGTAAATTAAACTACTAATGCCAATATTAATGGATCATGCACGACCCTGAGAGCAAAAGAGCAGGGACCCTCCCGCCTCCGAACCGACAGGCACCACGGTCGGATTCATATGATTTTGACATTGATCCCCTCATCAAGAGTTACGCATGGAAGGGGGAACCGAACCTTCGACCCTGTAGAGATTTTCACAACTTAGATGTACATCTTATTCACTCGAACTAACTCAATAATTGGTTCAACGGTAAGGTACCAGTACTTTCTTCAATTGTCCACCGTGAAACCAACTTCACTCAAGAATTTCTCAAACTTACAGTACCCGATAAAATGGCAACTTCAAATGTCATATCCTTATTTCCTAAGCTCCAGAAAGGCTAGGAGGAAGATGGGATAAAAGGAATATGGGAAGTCCCACGAATGAGATCGAATCCAGGACCTCTAAATCACAAGGCGAGAGTAGTATCAACTGTACTAAACCATCTTCCTAAAAAAGAAAAGAAAGAAAAACTCGAGCATCCAATTGAAATTAGTGATTCATCATTAAATAAAAAGGCCCCTAATTAACCTCCTCTCAAAGCTTCACTAAATTGTAATTCGAGCCCTTACAAGCTTTCCTACACAACCAAGTATGGCCGTGGGATTGTACTTCATGTATGTGATCGAAGACGAAGTGTCCTAAGCCGTCCCCGGGACCTTAGGGTCCTGGCCTGGCCTCGGTTAGGGCCCGGATCGGGATAGTCCTTGGGTTCGATAAAATGTTTTTACTGTTTATATCATATATGTTGAGTGTGAAGACAATAATGAAAATTACTATTTTACCCTTAATCAAGAGGATTTTATAAAATGGATGTATGTCATAAGTTTTAATATGTAAATTAGGCAAATGTCAACTATGGAAAACTAAAAAAGATGCCAAAATAGATAAACGTTTTCCCAGAGATCCTGACCCAACCGTAGATTAGTCTTAATGTGAGTTTCAGCTAGTCTGAGGTACTGCGTGGTGCAAATAAAAATATATATATTAGTAAATTATATATGTAGATGCTTTATAATTGTTTTTTGCTAGTTTTTAAATTATATTTTGATTATGATAAATTTATTTAGTATGTAAAATTATTTTATCAAATGAAAGTTCGTCGAGTTAGGGATCCATCAGTACAAGTAGCACTAAATTAGAATTCGAACGAGGAAGTAATGATTCATCAAAATCAATAATACATGTTTTGTTTCTTTTTATATAATAGAGTAATCAAAATCAATAATGCAAATTTGTTTCTCCTTATATAATAGATTCTGAGTACCTGTAGTTCACACAACAATCGATTTTAATCATTTTTAATTTATTATTTAGACTTCACTTGAATTTTGTTGGAATCTACTCACAACTTCTCGTATTTCTTACTAGTGTTGAATCTACCCGATACTCATGAGCATGCCTTATTCATGTATTTGCTTGACTTAAAAATTGACACATGTCGACGTCTCATTAGACGGTTGTACCACGTGCCGACGCCACGTGGTACCACAATTGCATCAAAGACTTTCTCCAAGTTAATGTCGCAGGCTCTTGAGTTAATGTCGCAGGCTCTTTAAAAGGAGAAAGTGTTAAGTAAAACAGTCATACCATGTAAGTTATACTGATATGATATTTTCGTCTAATTAGAATCTGACATGTAATCAACAATTATATCATTAATTAAAAAATACTAATAAATTTTAAAAATTTATAATAAAATTGCGAATTCTAATTGAAAAAATATATAAATGATGATTTCTGATTGGACAGACATATTATGTTAGTATCGCCTATATGGTATGACCACTCTTGCGAAGACTTTCTCGTATAGAAGCCTTAACCAATAATTCCTCCGGAAATGCATTTTGTTCTATCTAGATATTCAATTAACCTTAATTAATTCCATAAGTTGAAGTCGATTTCGTTCACAAAATTCATTCAAATCATGTAAGTGGAAAGAAAAGGACAGAGATGGGCAAAGGGCATCAAAATGGGTTCCACATAATTCGTTGCCCTCTCAGTAGCAGGCAGCACGAAGCTTCTTGCATTTTGTCATATCCCATTACAAAACAAATTCCCCAAGGCCTCAATTCACTCCACCAAAAAAAAAACCATAAACTATAGATGAAAAAAAAAATTATATATATATATATATATAAGAAAGCAAGAGCAGCAGTACAAATGTCGTGGATAAAATTTATCATCACATGATATAAGAAAATACTAATGCGAATACTGCAGATAAGTAATAAGGCATTTACCGCTCTTGTAATTGCCACATAAGTTGCTTGTTGTGTCAATGTGATCGGTTCTTTCTTACTGTGGCGGTAATCTAGCGGTTCAAAACTCACTCCTGTATAATTTGGTGAGACCGAGATCTTAAATTCGAGTCTTGTTCTGAGTAACATTGCTAGAAGAGGCTTAGGAGCTTTGGTTTCAGCAGACACCAACTTCTTAAATGATATAAGGACTCTAGTAGTGGTACGTTGATGGAGCTAGTGTAAATGCTGGTTGTCAAGTTTACCTGTCAGCTCGAACATTACATTACATAGTGAGGTGGCTAGGTTGTCACCACTAGTAAACTTCTTTTTATTCACCACTTTGTAATAGCAAGTTGTGACCGCTTAACATTCTTTACATCGACACTTTACAATAACGTGGTGAGTATTGATTAATTACTCTGATTTGCTCGGTCGATTGTCGCTCCCTCTATCCATCAGTTATAATTCAATTTAATTGCTACTTCTTCATATCATGTGACGAGATATAATTCCTAAGAAAAATTTCTTCATCGTCATATAATAATAGGAGTAGGACCATTTAAAATTCGGTTGCGATTGAAGCTTTCCTTCAATGCCAAGGCCTGAGATTTACATAAATCTCTCGGTCCCTTCATAAACTTCCTCCCATTTCCAAAGAAAAGAGAGAGAGAGAGAGAGATCCCATAGTATTCCAAGAACAGCGCAGGCAACTAGCTGTGGCTCAATGGCAGGGAGAATGGTGAGGAGCTGTCTCCAGTCTCTGCTGAAGGCCATGAACGGTGTGATGGCTGTCGTGGGGATTGCAATGATCCTGTATGGCCTGTGGATGATTAGGGTTTGGCGGAGAGACATGGGGAAGAAGGCCACATTCTCTTCCACTGCTCCCTGGTACGTTGCCCCTCTGTGTTCGATTTCTTGTACTTTCAATTCGGAGCAATCGTACATGGTATGGACGTGGTGTCTCGAATTAATTCGGTCTGGTTCGAGCCTCCGTAATGGGGTTGCGGTGTATACAACGATCCGGTTGTCAGAGCAAGGTGGTATCGATCATTTTTTTGACTGCAACAGGAAGTCCTTCTAGAAATGCTTGCCTGTGAATTTCGTTTCATGCTCTCAATTGAGAAGGGAAAGTATTCCTTTCCTTGTGAACGTAATGGCAGTTAATATGTAATCATGATCGGTCAACATCGTTTGTTGTCTCTTCCCTTTGGGTAGCGTATCGGATCTAAATCTTACAAATGAAAAAAAATTTATATTTGAAAGAGTTTTACTCCAGCTCGATCATTAAATAGTGCATAAAGAAAAAAGTCCCAAAGGGCATAGGAAGGAGGCTTAGTATAGCAGTAATCTCACTTGCAAGTGATTTTGTGAGATTGATATCCCATTTTCGAATCCCTTTTATGCACTTGTTAGAACGATCGGCTAAACCTTGTTGGACTCTGGCTTCATGGACAATACTGGTCTTTGATAGTGTTACGTTGATAGGACCAGTGCTGAGCGCCGGTTATTTAACTTGCATGGTCACCACTACTATTATCCTCTTTTTTTGTTGATAAAAAAGGCACATGTCACTGATCCAAAACCAAGACGTCTTTAGTCCGATGCTCACTAGTGCGACTCCCATACCATTTATTCCTCTTTTGTAACCAGAAAAAGAGAGAAAAAAAAAGGGTGAATTCTCTTGAAACTGCAGGTTTATATATGCATTTCTGGGACTGGGCTTGGTGGTGTGCTTAATGGCATGCATCGGGTACATTGCCGCCGACAGTGCAAATGGTTGTTGCCTGTCTTGTGTATCCTTTTCACATGACCCTTCTACGGATCCAATCGGACTCGTACACTGTAACCTACTCGGCCTTAGTAAACCATCGCGACTCAAGAGTCCAGACATCATAAAATGTTCAGACTTAATTCAACGCAGAACGTGGTGCTCATCTCCCTGCTCGTCTTATTGGAGATCGCGGTTTCAGCAGACATCCTCCTCAATTCTGACTGGAAAAAGGTGATTGTCATGGTTAAATTTTCGTAAAACTCGACGTCTTACTCTACCCTCTTCGGGTCATGTTGACTGCTTGTAAAATGTGACGTTAATACGAGATTTAATGTTCCGATCTGCAGGACCTGCCTGAAGATCCCACCGGAAGATTTGCTGATTTTGAAGACTTTGTCGAGTCGAACTGGGACGTCTTCAAGTGGATAACACTGCTTATAGCCCTAACCCAGGTACCCTTTATTTAAAAAAAATTTTTTTTTTATTTTTCAGTCTTTTGTTCCCTTTTCCAATTACCTGATTCTTACAACCATAATTATTTTTTTTTAGTAAGGTGTGGTTTTAATCCATAATATTTTATAGAATCATCAATTTTGTCCTCAATTTAATTTTACTATCAATATCATCCTCGGTATTTAAAAAAACTCAAATGATTTAGTCCATTGTCATCAATTTCATCCTCAATATTTAAAAATTTCTAACAATTTAGTCCATTCATGAGGAGACAAAAATAATAATTGGATAAAACCGAAAATGACGGCAAGGCATTGAATTGTTAGGATTTTTCAAATACTGAGGATAATATTGATTATAAAATTAGATTGAGAACAAAAATGATGATGGTACAATATATTAAAAATAGTCTAATCTTTTTTTTAGTCTTGTTAATGTAGAATAAATTTTGTTGTGTATCTTTGAATTTTGGGTGCTAATTGTTTAGGAGATATTAGATTACAGAAAATATCAAGATTTTTAAAGAAAGTAAAAAAAAAAACATTTCTTAGGTTGTAGATCCAAACGTGAGATGATTGTTGGAAAATAAGTGCTAGTATAGTGTCAGTTTAGTTCTAATAATGTAAGGTGATGATAACGTTATCTGTATTTCGAGAATTTCACGTATTTTAGATATACAGATTTTGACTATTATAACTGTAAAAGTTTGATACATGTAGATCTTAGAGTAAGTCCACAGTTTGATTTCTAATATTTTCGCGAATTAACATTTTTCTTAATTTGGAGAAAAAAAAGAAGAAGAGGGGCCAAATATTGGTTCGCAAAAACATAGGGACCAATGTGTAGATTACCGGAATCTTACGTTAAAATAAAGTTTGTAATCGAACACCAGAGTCCATACGATAAAGATCCAATTTTCCATAAAAAAAATAAAAATAAAATTGACGAAAATAGAAACTTCAGCTTTACTGCCACTGTCAGGAGGAATTAATTGTCTTACATGGGCATTTGATTTGAGTATTCTTAAATTATAAGAAAAAGTTAGATTTGGAGGAAAAATTTTATTTTACATGAAAAATGAATTGTAATATGAGATTATCGTGTCTGGTAAATATTTTAGGTTGTTAGTAAAATAGTTGAAAATATAATATTATAATATATGATGTGATGAGTAATGAATATAAATTTACAAATATACCCTCTCATTTCTTCCTTTTTTTTTTCACTCTTATTTGTCCTTTTTGGTTGACAAAGCGAGAAAAGTGGAGTTTCCCACTTTGCAATCTGACAATGCAAGACTGGAACTCAGCAAGCACTTTGCTAGGATTCCTTGCTGGCCCGATAAGCTCTCCGGAGCCCGGGAAAGTGGGATTCCATCCCAATTTTCACCCAAACATGGGAAAGTTGATGGGAAAATGTACTACTTTCTATATAAAGTTGATATTTTATATCAATCCAAACACACTCTTAGTGTAATACAGTGAGAAGGTGCTAATTAAATTTTTTTATTAATAAAAATTATGATAGTTGCTCAATACTTAATACTAATTTGTTCATTTGGTGTCTCCTTATATTGTGACAAGATAGAATCATTTAAGAATTTTTCCACTGCTAACAGCATTTTTCTTGAGAAGGCGCATAAATTCTTCAAAATTTCCTTCACAAGCCTTTTTCTTTCTTCTTTCGAGCAGGGAATGTCAATCTTGTTGAGCATGGTTTTGAGGTCAACTGGGTCACGCAGCAACTGCAGCGAGGACGATGACCAGTTACCTGCAGCAAAACTCCCGCTGCTCCATCCTCCTCCTCCTCCTCCTCCTTACATCGTAAAGGGCGACCCCCATTTCACCCCGATCAAGTAATTCCACTCGAGAAATTACCGCCGGTTTGGGTTGAGAGCCGATGTTATCAATCTCAAGTTCCTGTTCCGTGCTCTTCCATGACACTGTTTACCGCTACTGTTCTCTACTCAGACCGACCCCATATACATACATATATGCAGACTGCATATTTGACTACATCCAAGCACGAGAATGTTTCCAAGGAAACGATAGAAAACTCGAACAAGAGTGATCATAAAAGAAACTGTTTCCAGTTTTACAGTTGTCCGATTCTCTTGACCAGACAAACTATTCTCCAATGTTTTCCCTATCTAGACAGTAGCAGGGTGCGCATGGTACCAAATAGAATCAAAACCATTTGAAACCTATTTGACAGATTCAATAAATTTAATTACATTTGGCACTTATTTCATAGATTTAATTTTGGGTAAATATTAATGAAAATTAAAAAGGGTGTTTAATTGAGCCACTGATTACACTTAATTGTGATTTCAGTTCCAACCACAAGGTACTCAAAACTGGTATCAGAATCGACATATGAGGGAAAACTAATTTGTGCGATCGATTTCAACTATAGCGTTCTTGTTCGCATTCTAACTCGAGTGTTGTTTATCCTGTTCAATTCCTAGCTCGGTAAACTTTGTTATATTACATAATAATCATCGACACTCGATGAATTTATCATATTCAAGATATTAATAAAATTTAAAAACCAAGAACAAATATTAATGAACTACACTAAAAATCTATCAAGAATTAACTAGCATTTACTAATTTCTCACAATGTAATTATACTAAACTAATGGATTGTTTAGATCTATATAATCTGTTGAATTTACAGGGACAATGAAAAGGATTACCATCTATACTATCATGTTTGGCTGCAATCGTCTCCTCATTTTCAATTTGCCGAGCCAAGAAAATTTTTCCAGGCAGAGCACGAACCCAGTAAAAGGTTTACCATTCAAATAGGTGGGAGACCACCTTTCCCGTGGGGCCACCCCAAAATACTCACAGTTCCCATGTCACCATGGACCAAACTACTCATTCCCTACCGATTTTTACGGATTTGCCCTCTATTTAATTTTACTTTTATTTAAAAAAGAAGGGCAACATTGTAAAAATGCATTTATTTTCTATCACATCGAATATTATAATATTATATTTTTAATCATTTTTCTCACAATAATTTCATATTACAACTTACATTTCATGTAAATTACAACTTTCCATGTAATCTAACAATACTCAAACCAAATGCCTCATAATAGAAACTAAATTAAACCATAAACACAGCTAGTTAACATATGAACGATGCTGTAATAACCAAATACTAAAGATTTTCATGATGAGAAGGGAAAACTAACATGTTCTAACAGAATACTCAAAATCTGTGGTATTATATAAGTTGTGGGTAGTGTATGATTTCTAGATTCAATAGGATAGTGTCCAAATCCCAGCCCTATACCAGGTACAGTCCTGATATTATGAAAAATATAAGATGCCTGAACCCAATCACCCCTACCGGACAGAGCAAGCAGCCACAATATATATGTGCACGAACATGTGTTGTACATATAACAGCAGAACCTTAAAATACAGACATGGGAAGAAAAGATTGAAGACCAAGAATTTGAAGAGAGAAGGCGTTAAATGTCAGAGTTTCAAGCTGTACAGATGAATATTTACAAGTGTTGCTAAATACAATTTGCAGACTTCACTGTTTTAAAAGTAAAGCAGGCTCAGAATAAATCGAGACAGCTTCTTCATAGAAAGTGGGACAGCCGACCGAACGACGAGCATAAACCATGTAAACAGTAATCGGATGAAGAACAGATCATCCATACCTCGAGAACTCCTGTGCTCATCACCTCACATGAGAGTCGTAAGAGTCGAACACGGAATCGGGAACGATCAAAGGCAGCTTGTCTATGTACAGGAACAGCCTTCGTAGATTCTCCTGGGTCACTGTCGCTATATCTACTATGTCCCTGCTGTCAGTAAAGACCCAGAGATCGCCTGAGCTCACCCTCTTCAGACTGTCTCTGCAGAAAGGGCAAGACTGCGACCTTGTGCACCTGAAGAAGAAATTGCAACCAAAAGGGGACTCAGTCTTCTCTGGTAATGAATGGCACTTCACAAAGCCAATCCATGGCTCACGATAACTGAAAAATCCAGCTTGGCTGGTATAGTCATCCAATTTATAACGCAAACATAGGTAGCTTTGACGACCCTTAATATGGCCCAACATAGTAATTAATATAAATTTGCTACTTTGTGGATGTCCTGGTATCGAATGGATATCTTCCTACATAGGATAATTTCTCTAAAAATTTACACAGGCGCGCAAGAACAAGAACAACTTCATAATTGCAAAAATATAACACCTACTAACGAGTTTGCACCCATTAGTAAGTTTCTCTCCTTCATCAAATAGCTTTTTGTTTCTTCTATAACCGCATTATCCCATTACAGGATGCAGAATATAGAAAATCAATATATGAGATAACTTGCTCCAGCAACACACTTGCGGTAGCAAAGAAGCTCATGGGATACAATTTTTCCATATTCACATGTTGTAAAGAGACATAGAGCCAGAGAGGAAGAGAAGAAAAGGTACCATTGGCGGTAACATTTCAAGCACATGGCATGGTTGCAATTAGGTAGGACGATCTTGCTATTCAACTCCATGCAAATCCCGCACTCATCTTCCCTTTCAATGTCCACATCAGAGTTGTACTGTTTATAATCCTCCATCTCATCTCTCCTCCTGTACCTCTCACTGCAGGCTGCCTTCTGCCTCTTATATTCTGTGTCTGTAACCCCTCTTTCCAGCTGGAGCAGAGAGGGATAAATTACCGCTGCCGAGTTGAATTATAGCTCATATAGGTGAGATCTCATGTAGTGAGAAAAAATTTAGAAGCTTTTAGATTCGCATGGGAGGAAAATCTTACCATAGAACTCCCTAACACTTGCCTTTCTTTCATGAACGGACATGGTAGTAGTACCATCCACATACACCTGAAGCACAAGATACATGTGTCATTCAAATTTCTCAAGAGCTCAAGTTCCTTGGAACATAGAGTGGAGCTATTGCTGACATTTTTTTCCAAGTAAAGGCTCTGGCAGCAAATTCACAAAACACACATGGGACACATGTTTTCAATCTTCTATTCATAGCATTCCAAAAATGTAACTCTTCTAATTTTACCAATTTATCATCAAAACTATTGCAGAATAAATCTCAAGGCTGTACTCAAAATTCAGTCATATCCGCGTTAGCTCCACACACAAGGACAAAATCCAACTAGAATCAGGGAAATCATGAGTTTTCTTTTTAACCTTGTAAATCAATATTCTTAACAAGCCGAGGGCACCAGCAAGATGGCAGTCAGTCCATTGCACAAGGAAGAGGAAAAAATGAGCAGCTGGGCTATATGACATTCGCATCTGGAGGCAGGCCCCATCATACTCCCTGGGGAAATCTGAGGCCCTGCAAGTCATAACAGTACATTCAAGACTTTAACATGAACGCAAATCCCAGAAATAAAATAAAATCCAACAACACGAACAGTCCATCTTCATCAGAGAAAATTAGTACGAATTACATGACATCATTTAACGAAAACATACATAATTTTCACGAAATGAACTTTTATTTATTCTCTTTGGTCAATGTTGCAGATAGATCACGACTATCAAACCCGAATTTCAGCAATGCCTTAAGCTCTAAATCAACAAAACCCATTGCCCACCGAAAGCAGCTGAGGACACCATAAACATTGGCAGTGCGAACAGCTCTTGAAAAATTCGATCCTTCACAAATATGAGAACAAGGGAAAATCTCTTTGTATTTAAAGGAGAGAAGAGACGTGTCGAAATATGAAACAGACAATGAAGCTGCCAATTAAAAGTACAGGAAAATGAAGGATTAGGGAAAGGGCAAAATCTGACACACAAAGCTGCAGGAAAAAAAATTCAATCTTTATAAATCTAGCACTGACACGATTCACTTATTTATTAGAAATTCTCAAATGTTCATCTTAAATTAAAGGAAGCCGACAGAAATTCCAGAGCTTACAGAGTGTTAGCGTGCTGTATATCAGCTTCGAGAACTTTGAGGGAGTCCTTGAACGACTTCCGCATTGAGCTAACGCACATCTCCGAACCACCGACTCGATCATCAAATGAGAAACCCTAATCGGAATCACCCACCAAACAAAAAAGCAAAAGGGACACCCTTTTCACCCTCGATGTGAAGGAGAAAGTAGGGGGAGTGAGGAGGAAGAAGAATAAGAAGGTGGGATATTTGATCGAGGGAGGCCGCTTTCCTCGTCTTGGTGCTTCTATCCCCTTCTTGAAAAGTGAGGAGTTGTAGTTGCACAGTGAAGGAGACGGAGAGAGAGAGAGAGAGAGAGAGAGAGAGTGTGTGTGTGTGATGCGTGGAGGCTGGGGAGCTGTCGTGGAGCGGCTGCGGAAATGTTGCAGAAATTAAGAATAATTATCAACTATACCAACTTGAATGAGTTAAAATAAAATTTTTTTTATATAATTCTATTTTATAATAATATGACGAGAAAAAATAAATTAAATTATATAATTAGTATTAATTATAATAATTATTTAAGTAATTAATATTACTTATTTATATATTTTAATTGATATTTTCTCACGTTACTTGATAAGATAAAATCACATGCGAATTTGTCGTTGAAATCACTCCACATTTCTTTCTATCGTTCCCGAGATCACCCATTTAGAGGTCTAGTGAGGGAACCACTAGGCCAACCCCAAATTGGTTCAATGTTTGAGTTTTGCTCCTTACGTAGTTGATATCACTTTTACTTTTTTAAAATATTATTAATACATATATTCTTAATAAGTAAAAAAGGATAATTGTGGATGAAATCGTAAAATTATTAGAATTAAAACTGCCACTTGTAAATAAAATATCTATCATTAATATTTTTCCAATCACAAAATTTTATTCTTTATTATTCATTATTAATTTTATATATGAATAATGTTATAAGGAATTAATACGGAGTTGTAAAAGTATATAAAATATTAATAAAATATACAAACATTATGAATATATAATTGACTATGTTATTGACGATTCCGTGCATCGCATGAGTTCACACGTAGTATCTTTTTAGTAGATTGATTAATATTAAATTTTAAAAAGTAATTAGGGTTTGTTTAATCTCTCATCTAAAGTAATTAAAAAGTAATCTAAAATTTAAATAATTACCATATTATAATGGATAGAGTTATAATGATAGAGCTATCATTATTTTATTGGGGAATTGTCAACACTCAACAACCATATAAAAAAATTGTAAAAGGTGAAACATTTCACCCAAAAAAAATTAATAAATAAGGAAAGCGGATAATTAAGAGAATGATAAATTAAATTTAGTATAATAATATCGTTTTCGATCTCTGGTTCACAGATTTCTATTTAATTTTATTAGTAAAATTTATCCCTTTTTCTTTATTCTTGTCTTTGTGTTTTATATATTTTAGGTTCACCAACCTCCATTTAAAAAAGGGGGAAAATGTCTCGAATGCCTCCGAGAGGCTGACCGACTTATAAGCTGATAACATGCAGTAGGTTAGGTCAGGGTTCGACTCCCCACGGGAGCTGGTATCTGAGGAATTAACAGTATGCTCCGGATCGTATAATATATCGTCTGGTGGATCAGTCGATTTTTACAATATCGGATACTGTTGATATAAAAAAAAGGGAGAAAATTGGACCAGGAAAGCGCATGATAAGCGCCATTACCTCCGTCAAAGTGCAAAATTAATCCAAAGAATTACCCCTTTATTTCAGTACAATTTTATTAGAAAAAAAGTGCAGTTTTTATTTCCAATCTAATCCTCCTTTGTCTTTTTCATTACAAACTTCTTTAGGGAAATGGTGTAAACGAATAGAATCGAACACGAATCTACCAGTGCAAATTCGGTTTATTTAGTAATTTGTAGCTCGAGACCGGTCTAATATTTCAAATTCGGGCTTCGTAAGCCAATAAGAAAGAAGGAGAAGGATTTTGAGTGAAAATTAAAGAAAGTAATTTAAGACATTATATTTGATTTTTTTTCGAGCAAACTGTCAAAATGGTCCTCGAATTTCTATGCGGCCATCAAGTCAGTCCTCAAATTAAATTTGCCACCAAATTGATCCAAGATTCGTAATTTTGCCGTCAAATTAGTCCGGCCGTTAACGACGTCAAAGAGAATTTTGAGGCCATTATTCACGAGACAAAATTCCATCAAAATGGTCCTTAAATTTATGCTTAGCCACCAAGTTAGTCATCAAATTAAATTTTTCATCAAATTGGTCTAACATTTGTAATTTAGTAATTTTATTACTAAAATTTTGACTAAAGTATAATTTTTTTAATTTTTCATTATTTTAATATATTAAAAATATATTAATTAAATAAAATAATAATACTAATGATAAAAGCATTGAAATGGATGGAGAGACTTACCAGCGACCACTTACCCCCCTCTGGTGTTGCTAGTAACCTTTGTGAAACGGGTCATCATCGACGAGAAATTGAAAACCCTTAATTGGAGAGTAAAGAACTTCGCCCGTAACTGTTCCTCCCTATATAAAATGGCTGACGACTGTAAAGAGAACCTTTCCTACGGCCATCCCTTGCCTGTAGAATCGACTGTCCCATCCACAGACACAGATACTGTAACTAATACCTGAGCGACTTTGGAGGGAAGAGGTAGCCTCGAGGTCTATCTTGTTCCTTCAATTCATATTCTTTTAGGTTTTATTGATTTTATTATTTTCAGTCGGTTAATAAATTTTAATATAAAAATAATCAAAAAATGGAGGTTAGTGACAAGGTTAAGAATTAAGTATGCTCCAAAAAAAATTATGATAAAAATATTGAAGAGGGAAGAAAACGAGAAGAAGAAGAAGAAGAAAAAAAAAAAGCAGGCTTTCTGGGACATTACACCGAAGGCCACCGCCGAGGCAAAGGTTAAGTCGTTGCCGATGACCTCACCTGGACGGTGTTCGTCCCCACCAACCCCTCACATTCCCTTCCTAAGTTCCTTTTTCTTTTTCTCTTTGGCATGTTTCCTTTAATTTTAAATTTAATTAAAGTATAAAATTTGCTTGAATGAGTTTAAATTGGGTGTTTGCACCATGCAGTATCCCCGAGCCAGCCGAATCACACCTCAAGACTAATCTGCGATCGAGTCGGAATCCTTGGGAAAATTCCCGTCGACCCTCCTAACATAAGATTCGATCCTGAGATAACCCATTTGAAGGCCTAGTGAGGGAACCATTAAGTCAACCCCAAGTTAGTGAGTTTAAATTGGGTGTAAGTCTATACGACTTACCCTTTGTTTGGATATGGGTGAATGGAGGAGAGGGGAAGGAACAGATGTGAAATATTTATAATATTTGAATATATTATAATAAGGAGAATGAATGAGAAAAATTAGTCTTCTTTCCATTTTATTTATTAATTGATAGACGTATATGCCCTTCACTTTATATCAAACTCAATAGAGCACATGCACATCCAAGTTAATTTCAGTGAAAAGAAATTTTAGTTAATAATAAAAAATTCAAATACTCAATCTATTATAAATGATAAATCTTAAATCTCATATAATTTAATTCAACAGAGTTCTATTTACATAATTACGACGACGAGTTTTTAATTAACATGAAAGAAAAATGAGATTATTTTTTTTATATTGATTTCATAAAAGAGGTAATTTGGTAATTTTTTTAAACGAGTATTTTATTATTCGTTTCCTCCTCTATTCCCCTTTCCCTCCATTAAATATAAATATCCAAATAAGGCCAATTTTTGTCCCTCTAGCTTTAAATTCCTCATTATTTTCATAGTTTTAAAATTTCTAAAGATTTTTAATTTCTTAAAATGCATAAACAATTCTGATTTCTTATCTCTAATTTTATTAAATATATCCACGTTTTTTCAAATAAGCCAGCTACATGATGGAAAGGGAAAAAAGTGAAATTGACTAAATTAAAGGAAGTAACAGTACAATTTTTTATTTTAATAAATTTTCTCAATGATGTCGATAAATTTCTCTATTTGTATAAATTGAAAATGCAATATTTATTATTTTTAACTAGGTGTTAAATAAAAAAATTTATCAATGTAAGTACTGAGAATTATATGATAATGCAACAGTTGATATTTCAAAGTGTTGGGAATTGTCATACGATATTATAACAATCTTACCGACTTTTGACAAAATTTGTATGCGAATAAAGTCTCCAAAAACATGTTTATGTCAAGTTTAAATGGTAGAACTGCGATCCATCACTTATAAAGAAATAATATCCAATTTGATAGGATGGAATGGAATGGAATGAAATTGAAACTGTCATTCTGGCCTGCATTCCATGGAGGAAGAAGGAATGACCACTCCTTTATCTTTGTAGTGAAATTATTAAAAAAAATAAAACTAATTAGTAAATATTATATTAGTATAATTTAAAATTATTAATGATATAATATTATATTATATAATAGAATCTTCACTTCGATCCGTCCCGTTTTATAATATTATATTATTTAAAATTAACTAAAATAATGACTCCCCCTATTTTAACATAATTTATATGAATAATTAATAATACTATATTAAATATAATTTGGAATATACAATAAATTTATATATTCATAATAAATAATTAATACTTTTAGACAATTTTAATAAAAATAAAATAAATAAAAATGATTTTAAAGATGTATAATTATATAAATTAGTTTAAAGATATATTATTATATTATATAATGCGACGGGTCAGAGAAAAGATTCGGATCAGTCTCATTCTAATACATGTCTCATCATAGCCCGTCAAATAATTATCAAGAGTTCAATTGGTAAAAGCATTTTTATTTGTCATTCCATTACTTAGCACTGAAAATGATACCAATCAGAAGAATGATATTAACCATTCCTTTTGGATTGCATTCCACTCCATTGCATGCTACCGGAAATGACATAAGAACCTTGTCATAGTGAAAATGCCACAATCAATTATGAAATGGTTTATTGATAATTTGTGACAAAGGGTACTGATAACTCAGATAGGCTCAAAGGTTCTAAAATACTAAAGAGAATAAACATGTTCTTATTGATTCATGATATGAATGTCAATATGATGTAAACCTCATTGGTAATTTATGGACTCCTAATGATGTTATAAATACGGTAAATATATCCTCATAAACATCCTAAAAATATGACAAATTTACTCTAAACATACGTCATTTAAACACATTTATTAAATGTATTCACTATTTATATATATAGACTCATTTAATAAATTTATATATGAAAATTTTATGATATATAAAATATTACATGCATTACATGTATCATTATTGTTAAAAATGATGTTATATGATCTATAATTGAATAATTTTACTTATTTATTATACTAATTATCAACAAATATTATTATTTTAGTAATCATATCATATATTATTAGAGTATAAGTATATATTATCGACATTTCTCATTAAATGAGTCAACCCATTTTAGACACGATTTAGACACGAACCCGTTTAGACACAAAAAATAAATGTGTCATATCCAGATCATCGAGATTTCTAACCCGAATACGTTTAGACACGACACGACACAGTTTGTCAGGCCTATCTTTGAGCTCCCCCTTGCCTTTCATTATTAATATATTTATCTTCTATATGCGACAATTATATTCACATATATACTCTTGAAATTTCTCTTGAGCTCTTGTCATCGGAATATAAAGAATATTAGTTGCATTTTTCAAACCAGGGTCTTAGATTGCACCACACATGCGAAGATCAAGTTCCCTTGATTGACTTTTATCCATTTAAAACGAACATCATTCCACTAGGCAGAACCAATCGCTTTCTGTTTAGGATTTTATGAAAGTTTCTACGTACTCTCTAATCACGTGACTGTCAATAATCTAATCCAACGGCTGACAATCAATCATTTGAACTAAAAAAGAATCTAACAATTTACTATTATTTTTCCCATCTATTAACCATCCAATAATTAGACCGTAAAATTTTCTTGCGCTTTAACTTTATTATATTCTACAAACAAGATTTACTGATTTAATAATGGCTTGGTTGGCAGATATTTACTCTCTTTAGCTTTTATAACGGCAATTTTATTTTAAAAACCTATAAATATCAATAAGATTATAAATTTTACTTGTATAAGTAATTTTATCAAGAACTACACAATGGGATCTTTATTGTTTATTCACAATTCGGTGGATATTAAATAGGGATGTGTAAAACTGGTTCGGCCCTGAACCGGTTTAAAATCAAACCGAACTGAACCAAAAGAACCAGTTTAGTTCATTCGACATAGTAGGCATGAGCTGTAACTGACATATTGGAAAATCAGGATTGTTTTAAATCAATTTGGTTAACTTTTTCAAACCAAATCGTTCTTAAAACAGTTTGATTCAGTTCGAACAAGTGTAAACCGAGTTGGATTTGTTTTTAAATTGTTTGCTATGGTTTAAAATGGTTCAATTCAGTTAGAACTGTATCGAATTGGTTTTCAAATTGCATTCTTGTATTATTATACTTTTATTATATTAAAATCAATTTAATTAGATTCGAACCGGTTAACCTCATTAATTACACTTAGAAATTAACCAAACTGATTTTCATTAAAAAAATCGCACCGGAATACAATCGATTAAGGAAGAACCGGTTCAAACCAATTCAGTTTCGGTTCGATCCTCCTCGAGCCGATCTTTTTGCATGCATTCTAATATTAAAGAACATATAAAAACAATGTGGTGGTTTTTAAAATTTTTTTAAATATATATATTTTTTATGGATACTAGGAACTTCGAGAATTTCAATAATACTCTTGAGCCATTTCGTTTCCTTTTTTTTTTTTAATTCCACATATAAAACTCTTGACCCGTTTCGTTTTGTGGGACATTGTTTATGGATGTCTCCCAGGAAAATAATTTTCTTTTTTGTTTTATTTCAATTTAATACTCTTTTTATTCCACACAAATAAAAAAAAAACCAAGACATTGCGGTGGTTTTTGAATTTTTTTTTTAAAAAAATATATTTTTTATGAATACTAGGAACTTCGAGAATTTCAATAATACTCTTGAGCCCTTTCGTTTCCTTTTTTTTTTTAATTCCACATATAAAATTCTTGACCCCTTTCGTTTCGTGGGACATTGTTTATGGATATTGTCTCCCAGGAAAATAATTTTCTTTTTTGTTTTGTTGTATTTCAATTTAATACTCTTTTTATTCCACACAAATAAAAAAAACCAAGACATTGCGGTGGTTTTTGAAAATTTTTTAAATATATATATATTTTTTATGGATACTAGGAACTTCGAGAATTTCAATAATACTCTTGAGCCCTTTCGTTTCCTTTTTTTTTTTAATTCCACATATAAAATTCTTGACCCCTTTCGTTTCGTGGGACATTGTTTATGGATATTGTCTCCAGGAAAATAATTTTCTTTTTTGTTTTGTTGTATTCAATTTAATACTCTTTTTATTCCACACAAATAAAAAAAACCAAGACATTGCGGTGGTTTTGAAAATTTTTAACATATATATATATTTTTTATGGATACTAGGAACTTCGAGAATTTCAATAATACTCTTGAGCCCTTTCGTTTCCTTTTTTTTTTTTTTTTTAAATTTAAGTTTCACATATAATGCTCTTGAGCCCTTTCGTTTCGTGGGACATTGTTTATGGATATATCTCCCAGGAAAATAATTTTCTTTTTTGTTTTATTTCAATTTAATATTCTTTTTATTCCACACATAAAAAAAAAAAAAAAACCTTCACCGACTACTCGTCTGGGAAACTAGCACTTAATGTCGGATTCATGCAATGCACCAGCGACAGTAACTTAATTTTCACATCTAACCAACTTGGAATTGGCCTATTAATTCACTCACTAGACCCCCAAATCGGTGATCTCAGGATCGAATCTCAGGTTGGGAGGGTCGAAGGGAATTTTCTCAAGGATCCCGGCCCGATCGTAGATTAGTCTCGAGGTGCGCCTTAGCTGGTCCAGTGATATTGCGTAGTGCAAATATTTTTCATCTTTTATTACTTCATTATAACTATCGTCCGCTTTGTTTTATACTGTTAGGGAAAATTTTAAAATCTGTTTAATCGTTTGAGAATCTTTCAATTTTCTAAAAAATTTTGAGAAGCAATTTTTTTTTTTTTATAATAATGAGTTTACTCTCTCTGATCTAGGATATTCAAACCTCCGAACTTGTGAATTTTTACACGAGTCGTATGTACGTCCTATCCTCTTGAACGAACTCTTAGGGGTTATGATTTATTTACTTAGATAGAAGGTGAATATATTTTTTTAAAGAAAACTCTCTTGTTCACTTTTCATATTTACTAGAAAAAAGGGTCCGCACTACGCTGCGATTCGATCTATCTTTTACAACATGCAATAACTGTGTTAAATAATTGTAATGAAAAGATCGACCAACATGCTACACCCATGCGTAGGTTAAATAGAGGACATTAGTTTATAGGGGATAATCAAGAAGCGTGAAGTAAGAATAAAGAATTTCCAATGTACTGCCGATCTCGATAAAACCAAACGGGCACACACAAAACTACATTGTCCAAAACTTTCTCTATACAAACTATGAAAAATATGACAATGTAACAAACAACTATGATAAAAAAAGGAAAAAAGATAGTCTCTTCCAACGACAATTACTAATCAAATCTTAAATAGCTTAAAAGCTCGATAGCAGCCTCTTGGGTAGTCCAGGCAGACCAATGAGAGGCAGAAAAACAGCCATAGGTATGTGTAATAACATCTTAGGAGAGTATAGATGCGCGGACACTACAAAAAGCCGTTGACTTTAAGTATCCATCATATAGAAGAGTAAGAAATGTAGAAGAGAGAATATTACTAACCACCAAGAAATACACACATGCTCGATTGTGACGACTTACCAATAGAAACCTTGGCAAAGCCAGGCAAATTTATGAAAGTTTTGTTGATAACTGCCAGTAATAGAAAACAATAGAATTTAAGTAACTTTTAAAAGTGACCACAAAGGAGATAATAATATTAAAATTTATCCACTAAAATGAGAAGAGAGTCGGGGAAAAACACTGAATAAAAAGAAGGAATCAAAGCCTAGAGAATCAAGTTTCAGATTGTAAAGGATGTGCAGAAAAAGGGTATAGAATATATATATATATATGCAACTTTAAGAAGGCAGCAATATGGAATGCGAACATCGTGCTGCCAATAAGACACTTACCTGTATAGGTGCGAGCCTAGTGGAAGCATTTACCCATCATTACTTCCATGACCCATGATTAGAACACAAATAAAGTGACTTCCAAATAAGCCATGTCTGCCAAACGTGTTATCTTTATCCATTTTCATCTGTGAATGCAAAACCAAAACCTCCCATCAAAAATGTATTTTAAGAATGGAGAACCTGTCATTAGAATTGGAAGTACTTTTAATTGAACCTATCCTGAAAAATTTACTCAGTATATGATGCAAAAAATGTAAATCGAGCGGTATGAAGCTAAAAGATAGATCCAAAAGCCACTAAAGCATTTAATCAAATAGATTTAATGTAAAATATCTATGAAATTCACAGGCTTACTGACTCCATAGACCACGGCAAAAAAGAGAATGTTGCAATTTTTATCATCTTGTATCACAGTTTCTTCAATTCTTAAAATGTCAAAATTGAACTCGAAGATCAAGCTCACCTTTTCACGCTCTGTTTCTCTTCCTTGAAATAGATCTTGAACTCTATCTCCTATGATGAGTGTGATAAGAAAGCAAGAAGAACTGAATCAAGAGTGAGAATAGATAATTCCCTACTTTTCACTTTATTAGTATCATTAAAACTCAACACTCGCCAGCTCACTATGAGGCCACAAATTCTCCCTTTAAGAGCTATTCAGTTTAAAGGACTCATTTAATCTTATCTACATAAGCAAAAACAGCAAAATTTCCAGATGAAAAATAGGAAAACATGTATATATTGTACATAAGCAACGAAGGTGGCCCAAAAGCTTATCTTTTTTCAGTAACAGATCCCAGCAAAAAAGTTCATATTTTTTTCTAACCTTTGAACTTCTTCGTGATGGAATTTGATCTTCTCTCACTAAACTCAGCGGCTAGATTTGTTGAAGCTTCAAAGAGAAACGAACAAAGGAGAAGAAAGGTGATCAAATAGACCGAGAGTTAAAATGGAGGGCGACAACCAAAGAAACAACCATAGCTTCATAACCCAACACGTCAAGGTTCATATTAAACAAAAATCATTTCCTATTAAAAATGAAACCGAAATAAAACGTCTATGAATTGCTTTTCATCTCTTCACTCCTGCTTTGACCCAGTGCTACTTTGCTCATGTAGCGGCACATATCCTACAAAAATGGTTGGAGTTTCTGTTAGCTAATATGAACAGATTCCTTTACTGTTTTTGCATAGATTTTCCTTTTTGTTTTGTGAGTGATTCATGAGTGAGAGAAGAAACAAATGTAACTGAGTCAAGTTTTAAGTGAAAGGATCAAGGTAGGAGTAGCCTCCATTTTCTGTATCAGTTCTCTGTTATTTTTTACTTAGATAACAATATTTCTAGAAGTTGGCTTTATGAATCCTTCTTCTACTCCTCTTTCAAATAGATAGACCAAGCAACTGTAACTATTAGTAACATGAATTAACTCATGGAATTAAAATTCAAAGAGTTGGTATTTGCTAGCAACATAAGACTCTTCAATTCTTAATTTGGTGCACCTTTGTGCTTTACTACTTTACAATTATGTTCCAGCTTACAAGATGCAGCTGCTCTCCATAATGTGCTATATTATCTTTTTTTTTCAAGAATATTCCAAGTTTCATTTGGTCCTATGGTTGGCGTAATTAACCATGATTTGCTAAGAGGACAGGAAAGACTTCAGTTTCATGTCAAATGTACTCGCCATATCAAATTCATGCCCATCATTTTCAGGTAGATACTCTATGTTTCATTAAACTATTATAATACTTAATATAATGAAATTCTATTAAGGTTAATCATTGCAGATAGAGAAGTTTCTCGAGATGCTATAAAATCGATCACCATCATGACACAGCCCGAACAGCACACCAACAAAACCATGTAATCCTATTCAACCAATGGAAAGATTTAACATTCTGATTGTTGCTTCAATTTACAGTTTGTCCCTCCACCAAAATAGAGGTTTTTAACAAGGAGGGTGAAAGCAGCAAGAAACAAGGTTGAGAAGAAGAATTGAGTAATAAACATGTTTTGGTTAGTAGATTGACTGTTTTTTATCACTCTTTTCAGAGTTCCCAGGTTTGTACATCAGTCTATCAATTGTCCATATGGAAATTTACAATTTCAAGAATTTCCTCTTTTGGGATTTCATTTTTGGTTTGTTCCTGTTGTTTTCAGATTTGTGTTTGGCCTCTTTACTCACTTGAACTTTCTTCTGGGTTAGTTGCGTTTCTCGACTTAGAAGAAGAAGAAGAAGAAGAGGAGGAAGATGATTTTGATGATGATGGGCCGAATTTCCTGTCTTGAAAACGGTTAGTATCCCTTTGTATAGATGGCGAACTAAATCCAAGAGAGTACCATTCCTTAAATAGTTAGATTATGTTGATGGTAATAAATATTTCCAGGGTGAGAATGATGACATTGTAGGAAGATTATCAACATGGATTATGTGTTTGTCACACAAATGTAGGTACAATTACATATACCATGAAGCTAATATTCATGCTATTCTGATTCCATACTACCATGCCTTTATATCTTTGTGGTGCAGATATAAAGAGAGCATTATGAACTAAAATGATTTTACAATTCATTTCAGATGATTAAAATCTTTTCTCATGGTCACCTTATAGCCCTCCCTTTTCCTCTATCCTATTGAGCAAAAGGTTCTCTTTCTAATGCATGTATTTGAATTCAGGGTACAAATATCTAAATTGGATATATTAGATACTTTTTCAGACCACCAGTGAGATACACACGCATAAGATGATTGTACTTTCCAATTTGCAAGTTTTGTTGACTTTTTATTACATAACGTCGGTCTCTTCTCATAAAATTTTAAACTCTTCATCTTATATCCAGTTATTACCTGCTTGAACATATTTCTTCTCAAATTAATATTTGAAATGTGATTCATATTTCATTAATCTAGAATAATTTCACATTACTGAATGTTTGTTTGGCCCTGCAGCGGAGCACGGGTCTTTTCACTAGTAAATCACTAAAGGGGAGAAGATGCTGTTTTAGGATATATATATATATATATATATTTCATTTCCATGCAAGTAAACATATTTCCTACTTTTTCTAATTTTTAATGAAAATTTTATTAAAAATATTAAAAAAATTTCCATAAGTAAATATGCGCTTGTTTAGTTCACTGTTTATCGGTGAAATAATAATTTCCTTTTTCCAAGCTTTTTTGCTTATGATATTTTTTTAATCACACAAGTTCTCTTGTTATACAAGTCATTTTTTTAATAATTCAATGAATTATATTAATTAACAAAAGAAGTTACAAAAGGGAGGCTTCGTCGCACATAGATCCATCCGTTGAGGGTTAAACTCCATGTGCTTGATCCTGCGGGCAGAAGTGTTTCGTTCTTTTGATTCGTAACCTATCACTGTTCAAAAGAAGGCAGCATAGCTGTAATTAGTCCTCCCCATGGGCCGGTTCTGAACCGGAGCTAGCCTGGAGCTAGGCCTAAACCAGCCGGAACTTTGAGTAGGCGGTCTAGGACCGGTTCCAAAGCGGAACCAAAAATCTAAAAAAAGAAGGGGCCGATTAATTTATGTATTAAATTATATGCTTTTTTAATAATATTTTTTAATTCAATTTCGTAATATTTATTACAATTTTTAACAGTCTATCCATTAATTTTTCTTAAAAAATTTGACGAACCGGCCGATTCCGAACATAACGGACAATTCTGAGCTGATCGCAATCGTGATTCCGAACCATCCATGAACCATCATAGGCATGGTTTAGGACTGGTTGTGTGGAAGACGGTCCATGAACGGTTCCATGTCTCCATGAAACTAGAATCGGCGATTCTGGACCGTGACCGGAACGAGTTGTAATATCCACAACTAGGGACTTAATTTCATAGGGGCATGAATTTACAACAAAAATAGAGGTCAGTAACATAAGACAATCTAAAAGTAAAACAACTCTCCTCTAATTGAAAAAATGGCCAAAGAGAGGGCCAAATGTGAGGAGCTAGCTTTCGCATGCAAGGGAGAGAAGGCTGCCAATCCTCTTCAATATTAGACTGCCTTGCCCTCTTATGCTCCAAACATCTTCCAAAATTATTCAGGAAATAAAACATATCCATATTATCATTGGAGAGTCTTGCTTTGTTGTTTACATCCCAAATATCGTATAATAATAAATAGCCCAGTAGTTGAAAGTATATTGAACATAAATACCTAACAATTTCGAAAACAATTGACTTCCACAGTTTTCCAATGAATTTTCTCCAAATAACATGATAAAATAAACATTTATTAAAAAGATATTTGTCATTAATTATCAAAACTGGTATTACATAGTGGACACGTTTCCTCCTCAGTAGAGTGCTAGGAGGATTAAGTTCACGAGTCTTCACAAGAAGACTTTAAACATTTCATGACTCTTAATTTTTCGAAGCATTTTTTTTTTTTTTATAAATCAAAGTACATCACAGTGTTATTGATTTGGAATTTCCTCTTTTGATCCAACAAATAGAAAGACTTACCGCCAATAGTGGTAGTCTAATGGTCTAAAACTCACTCATATGTGATTTGGTGTGACCTAGATTACATATTCAAATCTCCATCTAGGCAATATTGCTACAAAAAGTTTCTCAAACTTGTATGTTGGCAGACGCCAACTTCTTCAATTATATTAGATTGTTTATGGTGCCACATTGAGTGACCACTGTATTAGTAGTAATTATTCAGTTAGATTAATATGTTTGCAGTTGAATACGGAAGCCCAAACAATTACATAACGAATAGATTGCCACGATAGCTGTTCTCCTTTTTTATTGAGAAAAAAAGTAAAACGAATTGAGAGACTAGACCCTATGACTTAACATTTCTATCGAAGACTTGATTGTATAATTAAGTTCACAACATAACAGGAAATGAAAGCTCATTCTCATGTGATTTGAATTGGATATTAGATATGCAAATTATCTTATATAACATTCAAGTTGCTCATGCTATCAAGAGTAGTGACTTAATGGTCTAAAACTCACTCTTATATATTTTAGTAAGATTGTTGTCACGTGTTCGAGTTTCGCTCTGAGCAATATTGTCAGAAGAGATTCTTGAACTTATACCTTGACAAATATTGGTTTCTCAGACTATACTAAACCTTTAGTAGTGCTATGTTGATGGGTCAATGTTAGTATTGGTTATTCAGTTTATCTCATATATTTGCGATTGGATATGAAAATCCGAAAATTATGTAGCGGGGTGACTGCGTCGCCACTTCTATTATCCACGTTTTCACCGATAAAAAAAAAAAAATCAAGTTGCTCATTTTAAGAAAATTACTCTCTTAATTTTGATTTGTGTTTAACCATATTTATTGTTCATAATTTCTACCCACCTTTCTGATGTTATTTTAAATTTCCACAACCTTATCGTTATGGAGGTATTTCATATTTTAGCAATAGTGATATTTTTTTTATTAACCATATTTATTTTTTTTAATATTTGTACCAGCCTTTCTTATATTATTTTAAATTTCTGCAATCTTATTCTCATGGAGGTACTTCATATTTGAGCAAGAGTGATATTTTTTTTTATTAATCATACTTATTTTCATGGAGGTATTTCATATTTTAGCAAGAGTGATTGTTATTATTATTATAATATAAGGATTTGTTTTAACTATATTCAGAAATATTTTATGGTTAACCAATACTCTTTCGTTTCTCTTTTTCTTAATAACCACTTAATATATTTTCCCCTTCAAGAGGGTCTCGTATTGTGTAAAACTCTCCACTATGTGACTTTAAGTAGAAAATTTATTTGAGAAAACATATGAACATGTAATATTTTTGTAAATTGTACTTCATTTTTCTGAAGACGACACTGTCCAACCTTCTTATGTGAGATTAGGGGCGAATTTAGAAAATTCGTTCAGAGAGGAGAGACATCGAGTCAATTCATGTACTTACATTGTTGAATATGTTAATGTCATGTTTGATGCTTTGTTGGTAGTCCAAGCAATCAAAGCCTCCTATACAGCACCATGGGAGATAAGGAGCCTCATTTTGAATATTATGAACTTGTTATCTACTTTTACAAAGTGCAAATGTTACTGGATTGCTAGAGAGCTAAACCAAGAAGCACATTTCCTAATGCCCAGGATTTGTGTGTATGTGATCACCTCCCAGATTGGGAAGAAATAAGTGTACATGGTTGATTTAATATCATGGTATTTCATTACTTATATATAAAAAAGAAAGATACTTTGTTTGGTAAAACAAAAAAATTCACCACATAACATCAATTGATTCACCACATAACATCAATTGTTACTTTCTTGTTAGCAAGACAAAAACATTGATGCACTTAAAATTGGTAGGAAAAAAAAGAGGGGAATAAAATGTATGGGAAGAATTATAAATCGTATCCAAATCTTTTAGTTTCATATCGAGAACAATACTATTATATCAAAAAATTTTCCATCGTAATATCAATAATTAGCTCAAAAGATGGCTAGATAAGTATATTTTCATGGAATTATAAACATCAATTCTTTCCTAGATACATAGTTTTTAACTCTCTTTGGTTATTTGATGTCGAGGTCAGTGGGGTTGGTGGGGAGGTTTGTAGAGCAAGCATTCTGTATGACTGTTTAATGATGTGGTAATGTTTACATGATAATATTAATAAATAAGATTCAAATATTTTTTAGAATTTTTTTTATAAAAACCTAAAAAATCTAAAAACAATCCTAAGAACAATTTTTATTAGTTGGTGTCGTTGCATAAGTGCTGCCACGCGGTGACCTCGTTAAGTACCATTCTTTCACTTGTAATGGACATGAAAATAATCTTAGACGGTCCTACATCACAATGATATAGTAACGAAGAACTAATTAAATTGTTTTGTTTAGTGTTTAATTATGTCAACTGTTTGAGCGATTAATACTAAGTTACTTATTTACTGTATATCGATTGGTACTTTCTCATATTACGCAGTGAGATAGAACTAAAATTTTCTCAATGTACACAGGCATCCCTTTTCGATAGAAATAATCAATGCCACTTTTGAACTAAATATCCTCTTGAACTAAATAGTGGATGTCCCATTTCGATGAAAAGATTTTAAATGGTCCTATCTCACTGTGTCGTAATAGAAAAAATCAATTAAATTGTGTTAATTAATAATAATTAAGATAACTGCACGGGTGATTAACACCAATTTACTTATTTGTGATAGTCTGATTAGTGTTTTTTCACGCTATATAGTGGGTAGGATGGTCCGAGAATTTCTCCATTTGGAGGCAGCTTTAACTTTTAGATTGGAATCTGGATAATCTATAAATTTTAATTTGGGAGGTTCCGATGAAGAAGCCCAGCCAGCTTCTTTCCCCGAGCAGCTCATGGGGCTTCCATTGGCCCAAACAAACCAGTTGGATGGGTGCAATGTAGTTGCCTTCAAATGTTTTCAACAGTAGATGTTTCGTAATTATTTTAAAAAAAAACACAGTAGGTGTTTGATACGAACTTCCTTCCATGTCTATTTCAAGCTTTGTGGAACCATACATCACAGGATCTCGACCAACAAGCAATTCGGGCATTCTCGTTCTTCGTCTATGTTTGTGTATAGAGCCAGCCACGTCTATATGACATAGGAGATCGAACCTAGACCTTAAAAAGGGTCCCACTATGATTAGAGCAGATATCGGATATGAGAGACATATCCACCCTAGATGTGGAAATCAAATCACACCACGCCACATGTCCTCATTGTGCCCGAAATTAAAATTGACAAAAAGGGCATCGAATTGAAGATCATTTAACGGAGATGTGAGACATAATGAAAAAGAAATTTTCAATCAGGTCAATTTCGATCAAGAATGCCCCCTCTCTTTGTCTTCTCTCTTTGCTTTGAAACTGCCTTCATCTCCATTTATAGTGTTTCGATTTCGATCTAATTCGGGTTGATTCTTTGCATTTCAAGCTTTGATCTGGTCAAGAAATTTTGAATCTCCCCCTCTCTCTGTCTTCTCTCTGTCTCTGCTTTGAAACTGCGCCTTCATCTCCATTTCTAGGGTTTAGATTTCAATCTGATTCGGGCCGATTCTTTGCATTTCAAGCTTCGATTTGTATTTTGATCATGAATGCCATTCTCCCTTTGTGGAGGCTCTTCTATCCCGCTTTGTCAGACTATCTATTTTCTCTTCCTTCCCTATTTTGATCCAATTCGAGGATTTTTTTTTTTACTTGATCCAGATTTCGGCCACAACAACAATCCTAGCCTCCAGATCGGGCAAGTTCTGTGACAAAATCGAGATACGCTTTCTTCTTGCTTATTACAAAGTTAGAGCCAGGCATCGTTTAGTGATAGACTAGTTTTTGTACTAATATTCCACTGAACTATTGCTACTGCATGTTGTTGTGGTATATTGAACTGCATGTTCTTGTCATATACTAAGTTGCCACTACTTTACGCTTCCCTTTTGTAGTATACTAAATTGCATATTTTATCTTTGCACACTGTGAACATAGTGTGAAGAAAATATTGATTCTACTTGATAATCTTTTGTCGGATTGCTTTTCTTCAATGTTTTTCAATATTCTGATTGCTGATTGTTGCTACTAAAAATCACATCACTATATGCTAATTGCTCTAGTTTATTGTCCTTAAAATCTGTTAAAAAAATCATATTATTTTAGCAATTTAATTAGATTGAAGATTGCTGCTAAAAAATAAGATCATGATATGGAGATTGTTCTATTTTATTGTCGGCACGATTTGTTCAAAAAATCAAAATTTTTTGGATGATTCAATCAGATTGAAGGCTAAAAATCAAAATTTTTTCTCTACACACACTAATTTTCTCCATTAAATTGATAGTATGGCAAGAAAAAGTGTGCAATCAGAAATCAAGGAATTTTCTATGACATCCAAATTAAGTGAAACTGAAAGTCAAAGAGCATGTTTTCATGGAGTAAAAACTCGCTTAATAACATTATGGAGTTAAAGGAATCCCGAACAAAGATTTTGGCGTTGTAAATTTTGGAAGGCATATACTTATCTTAAATTTACAGTCATTTGGTATTATTTAGGAATTTGTTTTTACCAATTGTTAATTGGCTTATTAGTACATAATGAAGATTGCAGATATTTTGATTGGTATGATGTGGAGATTTCTGAGCACACAAAGGAAGTATTGACGTCTTTGATAGGTAAAAGAGATGTTTTGCAGGAGAAAGTCAAGCTACTCGAGGAGAAGAGTGATATTCTTGATTAAGGTAATATGGTTCTGCAACGCTTGAACAAGAACTTGCAAAGGGAACTTGCAAAGGGAAGTAAAAGGTTTGAGAGGCCAACTACAATGTTTTCAAAAGGATGAAAAGCAATCCTTAAAAATGAAGTGTGTACTAAGGATGTGTTTCTTATTTAGTTTAATAGCCTTAGGTAATATCTTTTATGAGAGGTTTTATGTTGTTGGCACAAGTTAAACTTAAATATCTTTTGTGAGTGAATTTTGTATTGTCGAATTGCTTATGTCAACCAGAGGTTTCTTGTTATTGAATTAGTATTAATCTTACCTGTTCAAGTACTTTGTTATTCATACGGAAAATATCGTAGATCTTTAGAGAGAAAACTCCATTTTTTATCTCAAACTAGGTGGTCATGCACAGGTACAATTATGATGGAGTGCTTCCCATAAGTTTCTGTCTCCAATAGATTTGTCAATTTTCTGCTTCAAATTGCATCATTTGTCACCAGGATACGATAATTCTATCCAAGTACCAACAACCCTCTTAAGCTCTTCCTTCCTAACCGGTGTAGAATAAAAGTAATAATACGTACACGAATCATCATGCTCAATGTTCGACAACTACAAATGAGTTTATGCAAATAAGGTTTCAACAAAAAGTGAATGAATAGAACTAAATAAACACCACAACTCATGAATAAGAGCAATCCTCATCTCCTTGAAGGCACAATGAGAACCAAATGCATTCAAAACATCAACATTAGGAGCCAAGCTCCAAATTAGTGCTCTCAGATAGACCGATTCTCGTTAACTCCACCTGGAATATTATTGATTGAATCGAATGATTCCTGAAAAATTAAAGATAACAAATATTAAAATATTTAGGAGCCAATCTCTCATGCAAAATAAAGAGTAATCATATAGCATAAAAGATACCTGAGTTAGTGATGCTGTAAATGGAATGTCAACATGATCAAAATGGTATAAGGATGATACCTGCATAATAACAACATAAAAAAATTATATATGACATTTTAATATCATGAATTACAAATACATATAAAATAATATAGAAGTTTTGATACCATTTGCATGGGAATGTTCATCGGTATGTCTTGATTCATTGGAATGGTTTGATTGATGGAAGGAGTACTGAAATTTGAGAATTGTACATACAACTCTTGGCTTGATTGAACCTTCTTCTTCCTTTTTCCTTTCTCCATTGCACTTTTAAATATACTAGTAGATACACCTTTTGGTTTCCTGCAAAAAGGATCAAGCACATTCATTTTAGTACTACCTAGGGCATTATCATGACCATATTCAACCTCAATGTCAGCCTCTAGATTAGTCTGAAGACTTATCAGTTCAACCTCCAACTCATCAAGTCTTTTTCGAGCAACATTTGAGGCATCTTCATCTTTTGCACCTATACTCATCACACTAAAGGATTTCTGCATTAGCTCTTTTAAGCGCATTGTCATTGTTGAAGTCAAACCGTGAAAACTTGGCCAATAATAGTCTCTTACGGAAACCCCTTCCCTTGCATTTTTCTTTCACCTTTTCAAAATATACTGAGATGGAATGCAATTAGAATAGACATGATTGTTCATAACACATAGGACATATTTACATAGCCATCCTCTTGATTCAAAGTACTTGCATATGCATGCAATGGCGTGTAAGCTATTACTAAAATAAATCGTGTGATGTCTCATTAGAGTACTTGTCAACTACATACCATGTCATGACAATTATGTATTCATATTGAAACTTTTTGAAAATATGCAGAGCATAAACACTAGCTGCATGTCTCATAATTCTTGTATTCACTATTAATTTAGGTCTACATCTCGCACACTCAAAGTCATCTGCATTCTACACTTCCCACATTTTCTCAGCTTGTTACTCATACTGATTCACAATTTATCAATGTCATTGTTCCACAAGACATTTGCTTAAAAACATTATTTGTGTTCTCATTCCATTGGGTAGACCTAATCTCGGCTGAGAATGTACTACGGTTGAAAACTCCATACCACTTTTGTCTTAGTGAATACAAATTGGTCAATCACTTATTCTCTGCAAGATTTCATTCCTCATACAATTCCCTCCAATTCTGCTCCATCTCCTTTTATGTTTCACAAACATGTAGTATCTTGTTGAATTTCTCTTTGAAACTCAGCTTTCTTAGTAAGTGAGATATGTGTTGCATGGCATTTTTAGAAATATGCCACACACAACCGATGAACAATTTCTAGAAAAACCTTCAGGATAACATTTGCTATTGCACTATCTTGATCTGTAAAGATAGTTTTCGGGATCTTGTTTCCCATGGCTTTCAGAAAAGTTTTAAACACCCAAATAAATGAAGGAATCATCTTATCAATCAAGAATGCACACCCGAAAAAGACATTCTTCTAGTGATTGTTAACTCCCACAAATAGAGCACACATCACATTATACTTATTAGTGCAGTAGGTCATGCAAAAAATAACCACATCTCCAAAATCAAGTCTTGATGTACCATCACGCCAAAAGAAGTTTGTAAATCTATTTTCATCATCGACTTGGAATGAATAGAAAGTATCATTTCCTCTAGATTGTACCACTTGAAAATGGTTCAATAGACTTTGAAAATCTCCTGCATTAATTGAACTTGTTTTTCTTACTTGTATGAAATTTTGGCAATCTCGTAATGTAAACCCAATACCACTTGATCCCCTTGCCTCATTCAACATATATGAATAGGCCAATGTTGGCGTAATTCCCGAATCTACCATAACTTGTAGCATACTCCCCTTATCCTTTGTAATCTTCCGAGAGGATCTCATCAAGTATCTCTGATTCTCATGAATAACTAGATGATTATGCATGTCATCAAATTGAAAAACCCCATACATCTACTTCGATTTTAAATTTTATGTGAGCCAAACAACCACATCTTTTTATCGATCTCACTATCTTCCTCTCTTCATAAGGAGAAACCTCATGAGCACCTTCACGGTAACAAACAAATATGCACATTCATAATGTTCTTTCCCCATTGTAATATTTGTGTCCCTTCTAATTCTAAATCATTTCCTATATCCATGTGCATTGTAAGCATTATATGCCTCAACTTCCTTAAAAAATGTCATATCGATTTTCAGTTCTTCATTTATCATGTGCACCAAGCCACGACCTTTAGCTTTCTCTACAATATCCATCTAGAAAATGCAACAACGTATTATATTGTTTGAAGCATCTAAATCCTAAATTCAATTCAGTCACATTATAGATTAATTATCTGTTTAAGTTTTTTCATATAAAACTAAGTTCCAAAATTTTAATAACAATTCAACCACATTATAGATTAATTATCTGTACAAGTTTTCACATATAAAACTAAGTTCATCTCTATTTTTTAAATTAAAAAAAATATGGGCTACATGTAAAACATATGTCGGTAGTAAAACAAAGGTATTACTAAAGAAACAATAACATATGTAATGGAAAAACAAGTAATCTTTGCTCAATGAATAAAAAAGTAGTAAAACAACTACAAATAATGGCACAAGAGCTAGAAATTAATGGTGGTAGTAGTAAAGAAATAAATTATATTACCCTGTAATACACAAGTAAACATGGAGAAATCTGGATCTTCCCTTTATGATATTTGTGCTATTGTTGTTTCTCGACAAAGAGAAATGAACGAGAAGAGAGAGGGAGTAGAGGAGGGAAAGTGAGAATTTTTCAACTGAGATTGTCAATAAAAAGCCTGTTGGTCCCCTTTTCGTTGTCGTTACTCACTGCACTACACATCCTTTAAGTGCTCTTCAATTTGGTGCCCTTTTTTGTCAATTTTAATTTTAGAGACAGTGAGGACACGTGGCATGGTGTGATTTGATTTCCACATTCAGGGTGGATATGTGAGACATATAGAAGATCTCCTCTTATGATCGTTGAAAACACAGGATAAAGTGTTAAATATCACCAGCATACTAGCATTACCGTGCGATGCTACAAATCAATAGAAATTAGCTACATCGGCAGATTTTTTAGGGATAAATAGGATAGTATTCAAAAAATTTTCAAAAATAAAAAAATACCTAAAAACCTTCGGAATCTTAAAGAGCGCCTATTTTGTAATGTTCGGCATACTTTTTTCCATCATGCTAATTGATAATGGGTTTTCTTAAGGAGGATTTAATTTAGATTTTAAGGTTTTTTTTTTACATCTTTTATAAAAATTTACATTAATATTTTACTGCATAATTTATCTGTGGCACTACTCTATAGCACTGACGCGATATACCTATGACATATATATAAGACTTCCTCAAAAAGATAGACTCATGGGCAATATGGTGGCCTAGGAGAAGGATTTTGAGGTTTGATATGGGTTCAAGTTGGATAGGGTTAAGGTAAATGGTCTAACAATAATTTGATCAAATCTTTCATATGCAGTATCGAGAAGTACTGCTTGTTGGAAGTGTTTGATTTCCACGGGCTCATTAACTAAAATGGCACGTCCATTAGATTTTTCATGATTCCTGGAGTTTCGCTCGTTAAAGTTAGATTAGATAACAATCGATGTTAGTGGCTGGTCCGCATTTAGCAAGCTTCAAGAGACGTTGTTGGGTGATGGAGAAATTCCATTTCCACTCCATACTTGTGCATTGATTCAATAGGTTCTTTTTCTATGTTCATATTATAAACTTCAGATCTAAGAATTTAACTAGGTCGAGTATGTCTTATCACAGCTCGATCTCTCAACGTTAAAATCACATGCCAGCAAGGGATTTCATTCACTATACCGAAAAACGGAGAGATTTTCTTGCTTGACCAATGGCATAGAATATCCATAGCCAACATCTAAGTTCAAGAAAGCAAAGGGTGACAAGCCCTTGGAGTTGTAATATCACTTCAATATCAGTTGTAATTGTTGAAAAAAATCAGTTGTAACTAATCATATATAGCTCTTTAAATATTATAATTTTCAAAAAATTATAATATCATTTTAAGGAGTTATAATTAATTACTTACGATACTCTGGACTATAATCACAATTCCCTTGATCTGATAATATAAATTTATATACTGATCAAAAGGTAATATAAATTTATAATTTTCGCGGTATTTACGGTCAAGACTTTACGAAATTTTTTCCTCCGAGGATACGGGTAAGGAAAGGTTAAATGAAAAGTGGAAATGGGAATGTACATTGTTTTTTTTTTTTTTTTATTTTTTGGGGTTTATCAATGGAAATATTCAGCATGAGGAGGAGATGGAGATGAGATGGGTGAGTAGTAAATATTCAGCGTGTAAATTATCGTTCAGATCTTAATAGTGTAAAGTTGGCTCTCGAAAATTATAAAAGCTTCACACGTATCAAAATCTGAGACAGTGTCACACTAGGATCATAAAATCAAATAAATTATCAAACAAATGATTCAAAATATCATAATAATATCTAAATTTGATATCACCAAATCCTACAAATAATAACTAATCTAATTGATTTATACGATAATATTATCAAATATTCAATTTCCTAAATAACCATAAAATATCTCTAACATTTCACTATTCGACTTAACATAGACACATTTTTGAGATCTTATTCGCATATGAGTTTCGTTAGAAGTCAGTGAGATTTTTATTATACACGATATCAGGTTTCATTACACATTATTGTGGTTCTATCAATGTGCAAGTTCTTTTGATTAGCAGCCAACACCATTGATATCATATAATTGAGGTAAAGAATTGTGAGACATTTAATTCTTTTCTTTAATTTGAATCGATGATTGTAAACCATATGACTAAAATACTGGGTGGTTCAATTACCAGTGACAAAAGCTTTATATTAAATAAGGACATGTACGATCTCTACCTAAATAAATTCACCAAAAATAATAATTTCCAATATTTTGAAATATCAAGTGTTGCAATATCATATAATTCTCAGGACTTAAATTGATAATAATTTTGTTTACTTAACAAATAGTTAAAAATAAAAAAAGTAATTTCGTTTTTTGAGTTTATACATCATTGAGAGAATCTATTAGAATAAGAAATTTGCATTGTTACTTCCTTTTAATTCAGTCATTTTCTTTTTTTCCCCTTTTCATCATATAGCTGGCTTATTTGAAAAATCATGGGTATATTTAATAAAATTAGAGATCTGAAATTAGAATTGCTTTATGTATTTTAAGATATTAGAAATTTTAAAACTAAATCAATGAAAAAAAACAAGGGATTTAAAGCTATACACTATGTTTGGATGAGGTGGAATAGGAGGCATAATACACGATGAATCAAGGGGAAAGGGAACGGATTTGGATATTTATGTTTAATGGAGGGGAGGGGGAATAGAAAGGGAATTAATCACTCCAATTCTCCTTGAAAATTTACTTTTATTTTACCATTGATTTGAAGTTGAACGGAGGTGAAGCGAATAATCAAATGCCCATTCAAAGAAATTTACCAAATTACCCCTTTGTGAAATCAATATAGAGGTCTAATCCCATTTTTCTTTCATGTAAATTTAAAACTTGTAATCATAAGACGTATATATTATGTAGAATTTATGTAAATGGAACTCTGATTTTTTCTTATCATCTACTTACAAATCGACAAAACTAGAGCAATTTTTATTTAAAATTAATTTAATAATTTTCTACTAAATTAAGATTAACAGTAGTTATGAAAATATGAAGAGAAATTTATATATAAAAAATTGATGTAAATTTTTTTAAAAAAATCCCAATATACTTTCATTAGGCAATGAAACTTAATCATGTTCCAAGATAGACCCAAAGCATGTGGTGTAAGAATGGAATGATGTAATATAACGGTCAATGCTGCTGTTAAGGACTTGACCCAGTGCCCAGACCTTCGACAACTGGGTTTGTCAATTGAATGGAAATTTTAATAGATGGTATTACCTTTGGATTAGGAGAAGGACCAATAACCTCGCACATAGATTACTTGGGGTAGGCGAGGTCTAATTGTTTTCAAATGATCCCTGCATTCACCCTAATCAAAGAGATTTGACATCGTTTAAGAACAGAAGCTTTTTTTTTCCTTCTGCCTCTTTGAATGGGTAAGGATGGAAGTTTTTAGAAAGCTGAGAAGATCAACCTAAAGAAACCTCCAAGAAGAGCTGCTAATGGGTTCGAACTTGGAGGCAACAAGAAAAATTGGCAACAGAGAGTGAGTAATTAGCCATCAAAAGCTTTAGTATATAAGGATCTATTCACCTCCAATCCTGATATCCTGTACATCACTCCATATATATATGTGTGTGTGTGTGTGTGTAGATCTGCTGCTACATCGAAGGCCAACGAAGACTGTTTTGATGATGAACAGCTAATATGTTCCTTCATCTGCAGCAATGATAAAAGCCAAGCAAAATTTGTTAGCAGCTCATTTTCCAGGCATGAGTTTTATACAATCGATATACGAGTTGCAGTGCAGGCCATTTTAAATTTTGTAAATCACGAGTTTAAATACTCAGGAATAAAAGGGTTATGAGACAAAATTCAAATGACTTTCATGAAAGGGACGCACCATCATTGTCATCTTCCATGTTGAAATCATCCTCATCGTCATCAAAATCAACATTCTGCAAGTTTTAATGGATGTGTTAACATGCTTGACTACTGACAGATGGAATGGAATGGAAGGTTCCTAGAACTGAAGATCCCGACTTTACTATAACAGAAATTACAGCACTTCGGTATGCCAGAGGAAAGTTTATTTACTATAGAGCTGATGAATTTCATAAGAACCTGATCATAGTCCCCGTTGTCGCTGTACTCTCCATCATCCGAGAAAGCATTACCACCTTCATCCTCCTCTTCCCCTTCTTTCTTTTCATTTTCACCTTTCTCATCTTGGGCCTACAATTGCAAACATTATGATAGAAACCACGGCATCTGCTGCAGAAATGACAGGACACCCTCTGTACATCTACATGAGATGATTCTGAACAAGAAGCTCGTCTTACCTCATGCTTCTGTTCAAGCTTCTCAAAGAGATCAAACTTTTTCAAGTCTGTGAACACGTATCAGTTCAATTTAGTCTCTAGAGATATTATGTGACAAAAAATCGAGGAAAATTACATGTAAACTGAATCCAATATAGTCAAACCTGTCTCAGCATCCCATTGGACTTTCTTTCGCTTCTTCCTCGGCTCCACTTTTGAATCTACTGGTCACCCCACAGCAGCCAGAGTTCAGAAATGGAATAAAGATATTGTGCCAAAATCATTCCTTCCCTAGGAAAGGATGTAGCTCATTAGATAAACCAAACCTTCAACTAGTTCTCTAGGAAAATGAGCAGCAGTAGGCTGCAGAAATTCCCTAAGTGACTGTCTACTCCTTGGCTTCTCTTTGTCGGAATATCTCTCTGGGTCAAGGTTTAAGAAGGCTGAGATCAAACCAACCATTTTCATTAGAAACAATAGATACAAACTCCAAAGAACTGAAAGCAACCTATTCACAAGATGAGCCATCGAAAGAAGATGGCTCCACATGATATGAATTAACTGCCCTAAATTTCATTAACTATAAAATACAATCGCTAAGCATGAATGTCACGTTTGGTGGGATGGAGTAGAATGAAAAGGAATGGAACGATCCTGACGGAATGGAATCCAAAGAGAATGGTCAATATTATTCTCGTGTTCAGTATATCTCTAATACTACGTAATGGAATAAGGAAAAAAAACTATTTTACTAATTATATCCCAGATAATTGACTTGTATTAGGACAGGACTGGTCCAGTCCAAGTCGTGCTGGGTCTTTCCTCCCATACCCCCCATTTTAAAATATTATATTATATAATTATATATTTTAAAATTAATTCATATAAATATATTTGAAAACAATTTTTATTGATTTTACAATAAGTTTTATCCTAGTAAATTGGACTATGTTTATTTTATTTTTGTTGAAATTGCGTAAATTTTAGTATATATTAACTATTATATTATGAATATGTGAATTTATTTTGTTTTTTAAACTTATTTAATAATAATATCTATTACTTTTTGTAAATCGAACAAAAACCAAGCGGATAATTATTTTAATTATTTTAAATTATACAATTGTATAATATAATATTATAAAACATGATGGGTTGAACGAAAGACCCTATATAATATTATATAATTTTACATTTATTAATTAGTTCTTACATATTTAATTTAATATTTATTAATTAACTATGAAAACTGCCATTTGACTAAAATTTAAGGATAAAATATGCAATTCTTAATATTAACTTAAAAATAGACGATGGATGAAATTCAAAGAGATTAGTAAAATGATCATCCCGATTACTTTTTGGACAGCCAAACATGTGGAATAAAAATGGAGGCCGGAAAGATGATTCCAATTCCATTCTCCTCTGCCCTAAAAATTGAAGCCTAAGAGACTAACAACATAGAAAAGAAAACTTGTGACACATACTAACTAAATCATGGGAAAGTATAAATTCTAAACCATGAGCATGCATAATTTTCTAATTCCTACATCTTTCCCAATAATGGTGTGATGTTGCACTCATGTCAGTTGCTTGAATGAAATGCTAATGTTAGTGCTCAATCTTAAAGCCCATTGAGTCACATAAAGTCTATTACTGTATGATTGGATGCCCTAAATATATGTATATTTTGTTTCAGATCCAATTAAGTAAATCTAAATCATAGAGAAAATATATTGCTACCATACTTTGTACCCATATAAAATCTTGCTTTCTTATTATTTTATAAAATGATTACTCAGAAACAATCCAATGTGCATAGCAAAGGGAGTAAGGTTAAATATCTCCTCTAAAAATTCACAAACATTTCAATCCTATGCAGGAGATACCTAAGAATCTTGACAATACTAGGAAATATAAGTGACAAGAACCCAGAGCTCATCATACAATCAAATAACAAAATAACAAATGATCAATAAATGTACAAAAGGCATTATCAAGTCATATACTTACGATCAGACTTGTTTGTTCCATCCTCTAGGTAATATGGAGATGATCTCCAAAAACTCTCAAACATATTCTTCCAGTTGCAAAAGATCTTGGTTTCATTGGAGATTTTAGGTGGAGATGGTAATTTAATCTCCTATGATCCAAGAGAAAAGTTAAAAAGAAAATCAATAACAGAATTGTGTCTTCGACAGTGCTTATAAGAAAAAAAATAATATATGAGAACTTCAAGGACAAATAGGACAAGCAAGAGAAGTCGTTTGTTTTTAGGAGTCTCAAATAGGAGACTGCATTTCATTCAAAAAGCCAACAAGATGGTGGAAAATATACAGATATTTAGAAGCAAAATAAAACCCATAAAATGGCTGGTCTCTATAACAGAATTGGAGAACATATTATCAAATAATACATGAATGCTTGCTGCCTCAATGGGAGTAAGGTAAGAATCACATACAATTATAGCCAGCCAAAACCAGCAACAAACCAGTTAAAATTTGAAAAGAGTTGCTTGAGAATGAATAAGCCAGGACATAAATCTAAAGAAACATGACTAGATTCCACTCACAGGATAAAGAACAAATGGCTGCTCCTTAGCATAGGAACATCGACCACCACCAAATCGTCCTCGGCCACGACCACGCCCTCTTCTGAAAGCCATTTTACCTTATAAAGCAGCAACAGATGAAGTAGTTACCGAGGGAGCACAATAACAGCCACACTCTTGAACTCGAGATGGCTAAACAATGGAATCCAACTATCATTATCGAGCCGAAGGTTATCACCAAATGTGATGTGCAATTGACAGGCAATAGATTAAAACTGTAGGCTACCAATTGAATAGGCACTGTCGAACCTGGAAATTGTTTCGACTTGAGGTTAGCCCGAGTGGCTATAGGCCAGCATAAGGTCTAGCTTGGAACTTTAACCATGTGAAGTTTTTGGAGTTGACACTAGCCGTTTAAGGACTAATCCTAAGGTCATCAGAAACCTACTATTTACCTTGAGGAGCATGATACTAACCACCTAAGATTTTATTCGTCGGTCTTGAACCAAAGTATGAGTTCGGGAGTCTTGTTACGCAAAAGGCTCAAAGCCAATCGACACACCCGAGAGCGGTACCCGTCCCTAATTCTAGGTTGTTTGTTTACTGGCACATGTTAATTTACCCAACTACTTCCCCGATCGAGGTTCAAATCGTAGATCCCAAATATCAAAATCAATAATCGATATACGTGCCCTTGAAAATGCATTGAAAATAAGAGAAATCATCAAGCAAAGAAGCAACAGCAGCTATGGGAACTAAGCAGTCCAATTCTACCTCGGAAAAGTCATTGAAAAGAGGGAAAAAACACAGGACAAGGAACTGCTGCCCTGGTCGGTAATAAACAGCCCTATTCCCCTTGAAAATGCATCGCAAACATGGGAAATCATCGGGCAAAGAACCAGCAGTAACACTAGACAATTGACAGCCCTGTTCTCTATCCAAAAGGCACTAAAAGCAAAGGGAAACACCCTGTAGAGAGCAGCTGCAACAGTGGGCAATAAATGGCTCTATTCTCGTAAGAATACGGAATCGAGTCCACAAGAAATCATCAAGTAAAGGCTAGCATCAGCTGTAGGCTCAAAACAGCCACATTTCTTATCAAAAGCCATCATTAAATAGGATGAAATACGGAACAGAGAACAGCTGCAACAGTGCGCAATAAATGGCTCTATTCTCAATGAAAACGGGATTGAAATCACAAGAAATCTTCGAGCAGTGACCAGCAGTAACCTTAAGCACCAAACAGCACTTTTTATCATCGAAATTGTCATTAAAACTGAGGGAAAACAGTGAAAAGGAGCTGCTGCAATGACTGTCAGCAGGCAGCCCTGTTTCCCCTCGAAAACACATCCCAACAGATCTCCTAACACTACCAGCACCATCACCGCAATTAGAGAGCCGAACACCATTTTAGCAACCAAACATCCCAACAAATTCACAGGTATCAGAAACAAAACAACTTCTATCACACCCATATTACTCAAACATCCATCCACACAGTACTTCAGCACAACCACAATCAGAATCCAAACACCATTTCAGTAATCAGTGGTCAACCAACCAAACCATAGACACACCATCGACGCCCATCTACACCAAGGAAAGGAGCAGAAAAATGTTTTATACCTGCCTTACCAGAGTGTGAGTTCGGAGACAGGGCTTGGCGGGATGACGGATTGAACAGGGACACGACGAAGGCGGCTCTGGGACTCAGGATAATTCGTACGGAAAGCTAACTCGGCGGTAGTAGCGAAGTCCTTCCCGAGAAGGATGGAGCGGCTTGGAAGCGTGGGCTGTGCTATGGGCTGAGGCCGATGAACCACACGGGAGGCTTGGTGTGGGGATCGGAGAGGAGCGGTGATGGAGGCGAGCTCGGGATTGAACTCTGATTGGTGGTATTTTGGGTTAGGGGAGGCGTTCGTGGAGTGGGACTGTGGCTGATTAGGCTGTGCAGGTTCAGTGAAGGAAATCGTCGGGAGCTGGGGGGATCGGAGGTGGCAGCGGTGACGGTCGAGAAGTAGAGTTCGTAGATGGTTGTGGAGATAATCGGAGCTCCGCTGAATCAATGGCGACCTCAGCAATCATCACCTCTGTGGAGGCTCCGTTCCTTCTCCCGAGGGAATGTTAGCTGAGAGAGATTGAGAATTGCGGCCCTTGTTTAGCGCTTTTTTTTTTTTTTTTTCTCTCTTTGTTCTTTTCATTTCTTTTTTTTTTTATATGAAACCCTAACATTTTTTTTTTGTCGCCAGCCACGGTATCCAAGCAGGCCCCACCAACTGTGAGATGACATCTTTCAGCCAACCATACTTGACTAATCCGTTAGTCGCCCCGGGTCGCACGCCTGGCAATGGCGGGTGAGGCTCCCAAGGGGGTGGCTGCGTACGTGAGGTCTCGAACTTGAGACCTCCTTAAGCGGCACCGAGCTGCTTACCACTCGGCCCAACCCCTCTTGGTTATGAAACCCTAACATTACTTGTATATGGTATGATATTTATTTTATTTCTATTTTCTATTTTCTTATTAAAACCAACTTAGTTAAGATTTATTTGAAGAAGAAATTTAGAAAAAGCCCCTCAAATATGTCTCACATAATATTTCAAACTCCTTTTAATTTTTACTAGTCCTTCCAACTCATTGGGGCATAAAAACCATTCTTTTCATAACTTGTTCTCAGCTCACTAACACTTTGTTCTATTTTTTCTTTAATCTTTCATGAGTTAATATTCAAATGACACCAATACTGTTTAATTTAGACATCTCAATAATTAGATACAATTTTTCAAATAAAACTGGTAAAGAAAATTGATTAAGACAGATCTAGTCAATTTCACCTAAAAATCATACCTCTGTCCGTGGATCAAATATGAGGGTCTATGACATGTCAAATCGAAGGTAACTCAATGTGATTCGCAATTACTTCAATTTTTCTGAGACCCTGATCCAGGTACTTTTCGGGCCAAAATGAGGTGCCAACAACATCAGCAGGGACGCGAAAACTAACAAACCACTGTTGCATCAGAGCGACGGTGACCAGAGTCCAGAGGAGAGCGGAGGAGATGTGCGCGGGCAGGACGACGGTGAACGAGAGAGAGACAAAATAGTCTAGCAGTTTCGGGGCCCAACGAATGGGCTGAGCCATCACAAGCAGGCCCATGTCAAATTATATCTCACAGGTAATTCTACAATCAGTTCGGTTCAAGTAACAAGCAAACAATACATCAACATCTCTATATTACCACCATATTAGAGAACGGTAAAACTGGAACCCTAAAATGACGAGATGTTTTCACCCGACAAAGATGAAACTCCCCCCCGGAGGATGATGAGTTCAGATAATCGGAGGCTGAGCCAGAGCAGCTGGAGGAAATCTAGGGTTTCCGCCGAGAGAGGGTCTTATAAGTGTTGTTTCTTTTTGGCATAGAAGGGAAGGAGGTTAACGGTCAAGTCAATTGAGCAAGCGGTTCAAAATTTTGAAACTCTACCGAGCAAAATCTTAAATGGAAAAGGGAGACTTCAATACGAAGAGGACTACAGGAGGCTCAATTCTCCTACAGTTTTGGACGGGGAGTAACAACCCACCCAGTTCTTGTCCACGGCTGTACTGCAGGGGCCCACTGAAATTTCCTAGTCCAACCCAACGTGGGATGGTGTGATGTAGCTAACGTTAGTGCCCATTCCTAAAGTTCACTAAGCCACATAGTCTTTTACTGTATGATTGGATGCCCTAAATATATATATATATATATATATATATTTTTTTGTTTTTGATCCTATAAAGTATATCCAAATCATAGAGAAAATATATTGCTACCACACATTTGACCCGTATAAAATATGATTTCTTAGTATTTTATAAAATGATTAGTAAAAAAGAATGATATGTGCATAGCCAAGGGAATAAGGTTAAATATCTCATCTAAAAATTTACAAGCATCTCAATACTATGCAATAGAGAAAACGGGCTCCTACCCGTTTCACCGAATTGTCGGAATCGTTTTAATGTTTAAAACGCGAACACGATGAAACTCAGGTTCCCTTTTTTTGGACTGGTCGCAAGCTGTATGCTCCATAGCAAGCAGGGGCTCATGAGCTTCGAGCACCCGACGAGGAACGAGGGTCGACAGTGAGGGGTGTCATGTGTGGGGCCAACTTCAAGGGTGATGTTCACTCCAAGGTTAGCAGCATGCCACGTGTGGGCAGCGAGGCCAGCTGGGCAGTGTGGACCCAGAATGCTTGATTGATCCCTGGAGTTGGGTCTAATTTTTATTCATTGATGTAATTTGTTTATGTTAATTCCCATTTTATCCTTTATTATGTCTTGGAATTTTCTATAAATTCATTCAATGGTCCTTGTATTGTCCATCTTGTAGATATAAGAATACAACTTCTCATGCTGGAAAACCGGCTATTGTAATAATATCATCATCGATTTGAAATTTAAAAGTCGATGTTTAAATCTTCCTTATGATCGGAAAAAAAGTTAACCTATCTGAATTCTATTTGAAGGATCATAACGGTTTGTTTCCGTTCGACTTTGTCGTGGTTCCAGTCCATTTAATGGTCAAGTTAGTGACACGTACAATAGAGACAGGAGTGTTTGACGAAAGTTTCTATTATCCAATCACTGAACTATTTTAACAGTTCAATCTAATGGTTCACAATCAACTATTCAAGTTAAGAAAAGAGAGCTAAATGACTCATGATTATTCTTTCCACTTGCTTCAGAACACGTCTTACAACGCTCGTAGCGTACTTAGTAATAATTAAGGTAACTGCTCAGACAATTTAACATTAAATTAGTCATTTGTCATAATTTGATTGGTAATTAATGAGAGATGATTGTTTATGAACTTCTTGATTACATAAGAACTGGAACTCCCCAAACCGGTTCTATTTGTCGTTCTTACCAGTTTTCGAATTATTTAAAACCTGATTTTTCCTCTAATCCCGTTCTAATTCAATCTTCATATATCAAACCGAATGCAAACTGGCTTTTGCATGCCCCTGTGAACCGACTGAAAAATGAAATCGCTTTTGAGTGGGATGCTCTCCACGTTTGAACCCCTAAACGTTACAGAACTTACATTCTCTCTTATCTTCTAGATTCGATTCCAAACCTTAAGAATCACTTTTACACATGATATCTACCTGCCCCAGCCCACCCCTGATTAAAGATACCTTATGTTCGATGCACAATCCGGAGAGAAGGATGGCTGCCCCGCGAAATTCATGACCCGTATAATGGGTAAAAAGGTAACTTCGCTGGCTTTTACACATGCTTTGTTCGGTCAGCAGAGTCCTCTTGCCTGACCACAACCAAGCAAGTGAATAATCAATTGATTATTATAGAATTTTAATCATCTGTTTCTTTCCACTATCCCTTTCTGTACAATTGCCCAGGTAGGCCAACAGGCAGAAGAAAATGGTATAGAAAAGTTCCATTGACGAAAACCGAACATTGTAGAGAGAAGGCACGCGAGTTCAAGGTATAAGGTGCTGGTTTCGCCGATCCACAAGAGTAGAAAAGATTCCAGGTGCCACTTCAAAATTCTCGAACCTTTTACGTGCTGGGGGGGGGTTCCGTTTCAACACGAAAGAAGCTTGTCAAGAGTTCATTCACAGCCTGCAAAGAGTAAGTTAAAAGAATCCCAGTGAAAGCAATCTTACGATTGAAAACTGCACGTTTCCTTGAACTCGAAGTGCTTCTCGTCCATTTTCTTCTGCTAAGGATCAATGTTTTGCTTGGAGGCCTCCTGAAAAGGTGAAAGGAAAACTAATAAGACTACTGCTGAATAGAAAGACTTGATACTTTTGGCAGGCCAAGGGCACAAGCCCGAGCAAACACCGATTTTGATCTGAAGAATTTTACTAGTTGTGTAATACTCTGTGGCGTGCGGACCAACATAAACAGTTCACAACCTGGGACGTGCTTCGGCTCTAAATTCAGCACAGCCAGTTTGATCAATTCAATAACCATCGGAACTCCTTCATACATTACAAGAGACAGATCAACATAATTTCTACAGCCCCAAGTTGCACTTCAGGGGAGAGTTTATAAAAGAAAAACAAATCCCGAAAATGCAGTTCAACATGTTTTCGTTTTAGCCATGAAGGTAGTGGAGTTTTCTACATTTTCAAGAAACGAGCAATGTCCACATGCTCAAATTCAGTTAGAATCAAGTGAACAATGCATAGGAACTTGGTAAAACTAATAATCAAGCATTAATGTTTTCACATCATGCGCTGTATCTATCACATGGTTATTGAATTCAACAGGTTGATTGAAAAAAATGGAGAACATACCTGTCAGTTAGGAGAGTTAAAGAGTAAGTCATGTTCTATACAACTCGAACCCAAGCTCCGCCACACATAGGGCACCCATGTACCCATCGGCTTATCCACCAAATTTCGCGCTCGTTTTGATTAGGTTGGTTAGGAGAACCTGGCGGAGTAAAAGCCGAAGTTTGCCTCAAACATCTCATGCACTGAAAACCACAACATAATAAGGTCACTTAGAATCCACAGAATCCCGAACCACAACAGAACAGAAAGAAAGAACACATCTTTCTGGCACAACATTATGTACTGTCTGAATGATGATAATATGATCCCTAAATCACGCAGGGATCAGAGAACCCAACTGCATGTATTTTGGTCATGAAAAGAGATCAAATCGGATGGAATTCATGCAGCTGACAAAAATCTGCTCAGACTTCAACATTGGAAGGACACAATTCTTTAGCTTCAAATCTTATGCAATGAAAAAATAGGTGGATTGGAAGTCCACAAATGCTTCAATTTTGGAACATGCCATGAGCATCTAACAAAATAGTTCTAGCATTCGACAATCAGTAACAAAGATTTTCAAGCTCTTGGCTGAAAGAAGTACCAGACTCAGCTCACAGGAGAACGATTTATATATAAAGTCTCCTGAAATACAATCGAACATGTGGTTTCCTTTTTAGTAGCAAAAAGAACAGTTGGAAAATCTTCCAAAATCAAAACCTAACGGGTAGACTAAAACATTAAATGTGAGAGAAAGAACAATTCAGGGGGAACCGTTCTCAAACCTTGTACCAAGTCCCTTCAAGACCTGTCTTCCACACAGCCGTGATGACATCTCTTCTAGAGCCCATTATACCAAGATAAGTGCCCAGAGCATCAGAGGTGTTCAGCCCCAGTGCTGCATCCCTCTCTGACATCCTCCGTTTCTTTGGCCAGAGTCTGTAGATCCCAGGATAAGTACCACAATATTCCGGTAAGTTCACATTGATCGGACTGATTCCAGAGCTTCCAAGCTCTGTCTTATCATCAATGGAACTGAGATTGTCGAGATTGGACCATAGCCCACCATACAAATTCTGCCTGTTCCATTCTTCAGCTGGTGGATGAAGTTCCAATTCACGGAGTAACAGACCTGCTGCATCTGCACCTCTAGGTCGGGGCATATTCTGCATTGGAAGCATACAAATGCCACAAAGAGCATGCAGAGCTTAAGAATACAAATACGAATATATACAAACCAACATAAATCCTAAGGAAATGACTAGTATCAGATGGCTCAGAACAATCCAAGTGATCGATTCAAAACTGCCCACTACTAATTTAAATAACCTTTTGTTCAGATTTTGGTTTATTGCAAGTGATCCATCAGAAACTAATAGTACTTCATGCAATTGATTCTTTCTGCATGAATTTGTAAAAATTTAAAATTTTAATGACAAATACAAGATCCAAATGCAATGTATGCTGATCAGAAAGAAATTCATAACCGATTTGGTGCTTGGTAGAACAAGGGGAACAGAGTGCAAGAACATTCAAATGAAAATATCATGGATTGCATCTAATTTCCATTTCAAATGATGAATGAGGAATTGAGGAACCTGGAGGAACTAAGTACATTTTTTGAAACAAACTTGTGAGCAGACTTTCATCAGACGTAATTACTTCAAACCACAATATCATTAGATGGTCTATCAATCAAAAAGAGAAGCATAAAGACAAATGGAGTTAATGATTTAAATAGTCAAACTGAAGAGCGATGACAAGAAAGGAGTGTTATGGGCTGAAATTTGGCTCCGCTAGGAGTCCCTTGATCAACAGTCACAGAGGGATAGCTACCTGCATATGTGGACCAAGGGATGCTTCCACGACCTCTGGCAAAACTGTGTAGTTTCCATCTATGTAATGCAACCGAACCTGTATGTTGTTGCTTCCAACCTGAGATACTGGCAAGGGATGTGCATGGCCAGCTGTCCGCCGACAGAGATCCGTAAGGATCTGGAAAAGGACCCTCACCTATAAGAAAGCAATATGTAAATTAAATAGAAGACAATGGCACTAAAATAATACCAGTAAAGTTCAACTAAAACCCTAGACACAACGCTCAGATGGTTCTAAGGGAAGGGAAGGAGACAGGAAACGAAATAGAAAAAGTTTCCCTATATATTGCCAAAGGAGAGCAGAGGGAGGAGAAGACAATTCTTTATTTGAAGGGAAGGGAGATGAAAAAGAAAAAAAATGATCGACAATTTGGCTCACTCGTTGTGCAAATGTCTTGAAAAGAACTCCCAAAGATAACTGAATGCTACCCTCTAAATCTCTTCACCTAACGGAGCAAAAAATAGTCCCTCTATGTAACATCAAGATCAATTTGCTACCTCTTCAAATGTGTATCCTTGACCAGCATTCCCAGAGCCCAATCTTGGGCGACCCGAGGAATCACCGTCTTCTCCTCCTTTCGCCCCACTTACTAATTGACTACCTCGAGCGGTCTGTCCCTCATCTGTCCTAGCTATAGCTGGCGTTATCTTTGAGGACACTGAATTGATCTCTTCTGCCTTCCCAGAGGCCACAGGGTGGGACTTTTGAGCATTCAGATCACTATTTTTTTGGGTGCCACTGGCAAGTCGATGAAGCTGGGCTCTCCCAAAGAAAAAACAAAAGAGAAGAAGTTGGCATAACTTATGGAGGAAATGGCAATCCCCAATCAGCCTAACAGCCGGTGTTCCAGGGAAGGTTCTTGTGTTGATACTAATCGGCATAAAGGTTGGAGGACCACTAATTGGGTTCATAGCTGAATTGGGAGTTCCATCATTACTACTACCAATCCTGGCAATAGCACCCTGTACCCAAGCTTGCATCTGGGTGCTTCCAGTAGAACTTGCAGTACCACTTTGACCTCCTATAAAACATATCACAAACACATCAATGGAAGGATTAAAAAATGGAAAAAGATACAAGTGGAAACTTCATGAAGGAACTTTTCAAAGAAACCAACTATTTTCCAAGATACCATGCAGTCCGCCTAAGAAACACCCAACTTACAAACCCCCCACCCCCAATATAATTGTGCATACAGACCCTGAATTTTCGCAGGAGAAGTTGAACTTTGGTTTGGACTGGCCACCATATTTCGATTACTTCCTGCTCCAGCATTAACAGCATGACTAGCCAATGTTCGACAAAAACTTGCATATCGCCGTAGACGCGTGATGAAATGCGAAGCCAGATCAAGAACTGCATCAACATATGCCTGTATATAGTTTCAACCATTAGGTATTCCACTATAGGTTGGGAAACATGAGTGATATTATCCAAGTCAGTTCCTCGTCAGGCTAAGATGAACTGAACAAGAGCAAAATTACCATTTTGAGATATGGCTTCTTGTCATGAAGACAATAAAAGGATCGCACTAGGATTCACAATTCTATTACTATAATTATGTCCTCTTGACCTCCACGACATAAAATAATTTTTTATCACATCAGACCCCCATTTTAAACAAGAAGAATCGATTACAATTCCGAGGCAAAGACAAGTTCATAACATGGCAAAGGACCTGAATACTAGGAACAAGTGCTGCTTCAACAGACATTGCTTCAGGATCAATTCCAGATAACATATCAGCAGATGCCTGCCATGGCTCTGATACCAAGGCTGAAGGATCTATTAATGCTGATTCGATTCCTTTTCCCAACATATCAAGCAGCAACCTAGCTTGCATATCTAGAACCATTGCCCTGACCTCCTGTGCATTGGTGCCTTCCAGCAATCTACATTTTATCCTGTCAAGGCTCTGCACCACCAAGAAAAACCAGTCCTTTTAAGTGCAATTTTCCTTGCACGCTGCAAGATATCATACTGAATGTCCAATTATTCCTTCAAATATTTAACAGGCATACTGGACAAGGGATCAGCATGTGACTAATTGACAATGCACATCCAAACTATCCAGTAATCTTTAGTTAAAAGGTACACAGTTTCTACAGAAGCAATCAGTGACTTTTAACAGTTACTAAAACCAGAGTAGTCCTAATAGGCAACTGGATTAAGGAATAACTTACTGGTCCATACTGCTGCCTGTACTGTATCGAAGGAAGAGAATGGAAATCGGCATCCAGGACTGCTATAACACTATTCAGAGAGACTTAAAGTAAAAGAATTTATATCAGAGACTGTTAGAAGAAACCTTCGCAAAAAAGGATTATATAATAAGAAAGATACAGTACACTATTTCACCCCTCACTAGTTCAAGAGGCAACAAGTTTGCAATGGCTAAGGTTCAACTATTTAATCTATTTTCCTTGTCTTTTCGCGATAGTCACCTTTCAGTACCACTCATGCCATAGTCTCTATGGAAAGGGAAGGAGTTTTAGTCAAGGCAAAGATCTCCTAAAAAAAAAAGGAAGAAAGCGTATTTATGAACGGTCACCCTACGAACCTACAAGTATATTTTTTCTAGGATTGAAAGAGCCACAAGATGAAATTGCAGTTCCTGTACATTTGACAAAATAGAAAACGGATTTTTTGGCCCTACATAAAAGCTGAAGAAATTCAAAGAAGCCTGAAGATTTGGAAATAATTGACTTATGCTCTTATTTCAGTACCATTCATGAGTTTTGAGTAATGTTTCATAGATAAAATCATTTCGCCTTAGAGCTATCATTCAATTCAAATGATGAATCAAAACAATTTCAGTGTAATTACCAATTCCGCATTCAGCTGCACTGTGTGCACAGGAAACAACATCCCACCAATCAGCACCAATCAAAAGGCTCCACCAAAACCTGCTATGACACAACATCATGATACCACACAAAAAGCCATCAAATAAGGATCCGCTATTGATAATTTATAGTGGCATCTCATTAAAACAAAAAAATAAACATCATAATTACAAGGGGCAGAAAGAATACCGTTCAGCAATTGCACGTTCCCAGATAGTTGAGTTGGCCTTCACTTGACTGCCAGGAACAGCAGGAGGAAGAACACGGATAATTTTCAATACAGTTTGGTCCCACTTAGTGTCATGCCAAACAGAAGCTGAACAGCAGCTTGTAGAAGAGAAGGCAAGAGCAGCAATTGCAGAGCCAACATCGATCTGGTAGTTATCAACAGGTGCAAAGTTTGGACCTGAAAAGATATGGACCCCGCCATGAAGAAAAGCAATAGCTATCTCACCACCGTTTGCTGAATACACAATCCGTGCAAGAGTTCGAACATCGCTTGGCAAATCAAAGGGATCAAAAAAGACTCTTTTAGATTTCTCCACGATGGAATCAGACATCTTTCGAATGTCAGTCTTTGGTCCTGTAGCAGGCGCTTGGTAGCCTTTAAAGTCACTTGTTGGTGGTATACTTGTGTCCACCTTTGATTGCCAAACTGTCTGCATGGGTGCCTGCCCATCAAAACTGGAACTTGGATTTCCAAATATAGGATGGAGGACAACAGGTTGAAGAGATGACTCCCAGCGTTGTACTCTCCATCCAGTAATTGAAGGACCCTCATCTGGATCATAAGGGGACATATACTGCCCTGTCAAGATAGTCATTTGTGAAATAAGTTAAATGAAGTTTCAGATGTGATTACGTAAAGCAGTTGAGAATGGAATATATAATGGAAGCATTTCAGATTAGAGAGGAGATTAAGGTATCTAAGCGGTACCCTCGACTATAACAATGGCCATCACTGAACCACCACAAGTAGGATCAAATGCAATAGCAATAACTCCAGAGCCCCACGTTGTCGTTGCTGCAGATTGAGCTGCAGCTTCCGGACTCACATAAGCAGATAAGTTTGAAACAGGTGAACAATGAAGAGATACTAAATCATTTAGTTCTTGATCAATTTGCTTTTCGCCTCGCTTTGCCTCAGATATCAGGTACTCCTGACAACTGAATAAATAAGCAGCAAGTGGGGCAAAACCTGCCCAATTGGGTGGATTAACTGAAGGAGGGACCCCCTTGCTTGCTGATGTCAATGGAGTTGCTTGAAATCCATTTCCAGGGCCAGGAGTTACCTCCCACACGACAACAGTTGAAGGGTTTACAATTGGAACACCGGCAACATGCATGGCACCACTATCGGTAATTATAGCATCAGCCGCCATGATGCCGCTAGGTCCAGCACCTAAGAGTCCCTTGCTTGTGTGAAACCATTTTGATGCAGCACCATTCTGATCAGCAGGCCACTGAGACCAGTTCAGCTGAACGGATCCTGATGAGAAAACTGAGCATACACACAAAAAATTGGGCCATCTATCTGCAAAAGTGAAATGTATCTCTCATGATCAATACAGGTTTCATCTATCTTCATGTGCAGTGCTCAGAAAAAGAGAAAGCTGAGGGCCTAAACCAAAGCATGAGGGACTTAATCGGTTCTGTAATTGCCATTTAGGGACAACTTGGTCAAAAACACCTGCAACCTTAAGAATCACAGAGAATTTCTTGTCTAGCTAACTGACACCGATCGGAATAAGCTTAGGAATGCTCTTCACCAGTCATTTAGCAATGTTAGCAACCAAACTAATATCCTACATCAATAGAACATGCGACAGTCCAAACCAACATTTAAATGAAAGGCTGATTAGAAAAAATATAAACCTGAAGTTAGGGATTGCTGTGCAAGAAACTTTTCCTCGAAAGTTAACTTCGAGCCCATAGAACTGGATTTTGATGAAAGCCACCTGTACTGTTGTTTAAAGAAGAAATTGCTCAGGCTAATGGTTTATACTGGAAAACGATAAATACATGGCTGGTGGTAAACATTAAGGCCATAAAAGATGACTAACAACCAAAAGTAATGAAAGTAAGAATCAAAATGATTGATGAATAGGCGGGAGAAGCCAAGCATCCTTTCTACAAGTAAAAAAAATTGTTATCCAATTATTGTATCATTAGAAATCATAACTGAGATTTTAGAGTAACAGTGGTGAGATTTTAATAAATAAATTTGAAAAATACCATACTGCAAGCACCAAATCATGCTTGCAAACTTAGTGAAGCACCGATGCATTCCCATTTGTCATCTAGGCATTAAATTCAATATTATCACTCGTAAAAAACGCATGAACCCCATTCCTTTTCATGAAGAACTAAACGACTTCCAATGTGTTCCTTAAATAAATATATGCTACAAATGTAAAAGCAATATAAACCTAAATAGCCAAGGATCACACACCGAAGACACTCCAGATAGCCATTTCGTTACAACTGCAATGTCTTGCCGCCACTGATGTTCGCATTGCCAGCAACTAGCATCTCGTACCAGATTAGCAGGTCCCTTGACGAAGAGGATAAAGATATTGCATTGTTGTTGAAATCTTAAGAAAATGAAGAACAAAAATGGTAAAACTAGAAATAAAAGGAGAAACCACCTAGGGTCAAAGAGAGAACAAAAAAAATGCTAAAGAAGTTATCTCATAATCCTGGGCAGTGCGAAGGCATCTGTTTAAATAAATGAAGAGAGAAATCCACTAGAAAAGCTTACTTGAGATGGCTGAGTCCATATGGTTACACTCCCATGGAAATTTGAAATTAGGATAGCACGAGGACAAGAAGTAGGTGACCATTCAATAAACTGAACAGAATCTCGTGGAGAATCTACAAATAATAAGGAAACTAATGAAACTTCGCACCATCAAGAGTAACCACAAAACCTATAATATTGGCCCATCTATCACTTTTTGTTTCTTGTCATAAGCACATCCTAACATGCAACTATTATGCACATCATGAAATAGAACTTTTACTGAACACTTACGGTCATAAAAGGAAAAACTTGATCATGGGCATTGTACCAGTATAAAAATGACCATCCTAAATCAACTAAGCCATAAGTTGCTATCTAGTTTTTCAATTGAGGAGTTTATTTCCGTCAGGCCCATGATAACTTGCAAACCCATGGACCTAAACAAGCCCATGTGCAAGCCCCGACGCTGCAGTGTAGGTGGCCTCACCAAGAATGCAAGTGGATTTAACCTACAACCTAGCGAACTATTCACAACGGGTACACATGTCCTAACAATGGTAATTAATAGGGTGCATCTTTAACTAGAAGACAATTCCACATAGCATTTAAGAGATTACTAAATCTCCTTTCCATTCAAACTCAAAACAATCAGAAGGGACACCAAATAATTTACAACTCCAGGATGTATATTCAGCAAGCACTTTTCCGATAAAAGAAAGTTATCACAGCACTTACCTTCTAAAAAATGACGACATCTACTTCAAACCCATATTTTCTAAATCCAGTAGCCAATTTCCAAGCAAAAAGCAAGAGGGTTAGGGTTTATCAAATACCTGCTCTAACATTGAATCCTGCACATTCAGTAGGCCGCTCGGGGATCACAATATGAATGGGAATCCAGAATGGTGGATTTGCATTAGAACTGCAAAAAAATTAAATGAAAGGGAATAACTACAGAACTTTAACATGAAAGGAGGACACTCAAAAAGCTTAGTTAAATCTTTGAAAACCATTTGCAAATAGAAAACAAATAAAAAAATCCAGAAAAAATATAAAGATCTATGCAAGTAACGAGTGCGAATAAGTTTTCATCATGCGCAATAACATATTCTTTCCCGTCCCTCAGTAGAAAGCCAGGCAGAAGTCACTGCAAGTAGTTGACGGGAAAAGAAATGATCAGGAGAGGAACTAACCTGGGAATTCTAGCACAAGTTTCGGATGCACAAGCTATAGCATTCAGCTTCCCACACCACGCAACAGCACTTGGCATACAGAATTAAACATAATAAGGCAAAAAAGAATAGAAATTACTGACATACTTCAAGAACACTCATAATTTGCTCGAAATTCAAACAGCAAATGAAGCAACGTTCAGATTCAGTAAAGCTCCAACACCAGCAACAGTCGATTCAAAATACCTCAGGGACTGCAGCCACCATAACAGCTGACATGAACTGCACTAAAATTCAGGCACTCAAAAACCACGCCGGAGTGCAATGCAGCTCAGGCAGCACAGACTGATGAGCTCAGTCAGCTACTGTAATACTCACCTAAAATTGCGGCAGAGCTCGGGGACTCTCATTTTATGCTGTAGGTTGGAGCGCGGCTGCCTGAGACGGAGACAGAACGCGGGAGTGTGGCCGACTGGATCCTCCTCCATCGGCTCGCCTGCCACAGCGCCGCCGTGATCCAGGCACCCGTCCTCTTGGCCGGCCCGGGGCGAGGAGCCGGGCTTATCACGAGGCTTTGACGGGCCGTCAGGGGTGGTCTGAGGGCAGGGACAAGCGTCGTCGGCAGCGCCGACGGCGGAGGGGAAGGTGGAGTCCTTATCCTTGTGAGGGACCTGAGTCATCTCCCAGGGAGAATCTTAGGGCTCGGGGAATATATAGGCCAGTAGATCAAGATGACGATGGCTGTGGTGATGAGGGAGAAGTTGGTGCACAGAGAGAGAGAGAGAGTGTGTGTGTGTGTGGGAGTGGTGGAAAGTCAAAGGAATGAAGACGATGGGTCTCGTCTTACGGTCGAGGGTGGAGTGGGATCAGTGAGACTTAAGAGATCTTTTGGGTTTTTAAATTTTGATTCTTTTTCCTTTTTTCCCCTCCACAAGAGGACATAGCCAAATTGGATTGGTCAACTAAAATAGAGTAAAAATTCTTTAATTTATTATTTTTTATTCAAAAATTTAAATTCTAAATCTTACTTAAAAAATATCAGAGTGGAGTTTTTTAAAAAAAATGGGCAAAATTAGGTCTTGCTTTTGCATTGCTTGTGGGAGAGAATCTGTTGTTTCTTTGGTTGGCAAGTTAGTTTGAGAGATTGTGTATTGTGGTAACTTCCGGATCGTTCAATAGTTTAATCCAAATGTTCACGATTAATGATTTAAATTAAAGAAGAGAATCTAATTGTTCATTATTGTTTTCTCGACCAGTTTATTGGTTCATTAACTAGATCGTACAATCTCTGTGTAATATTTAAATAAAACAATAATATTAAACTTGGTATGAAGGAATGGATTTCATAGAATAAATTGCAATAGCACATAGAGGAACCAACTTGGGATCGGCCTAGTGATTTGCTCATTAGCCCCTAAGTAAGTGATCGTAGGATCGAATAACAGGTTGGAAGGGTCGAATGGAATTTTTCCAAGGATCCCGGCTCGACTACGTATTAGTCTCAAGGTGTGTTTTGGCTGGTACAGTAATCTTTGAATTGAGTATGACAATACAAAGGAATGTAATTTACAAGAAGTGATGGAATGGCCATTCCTCATCCTTTTTCAAGAAAACATTGTTCCATCAACCTGAAGGAAAAGTCTATATAAATGGAATGCACATAACACTTTTAACAATGTGATCTAGGGATAGCAATTTGACCCCGACCCACGAGACCCACCTCACCCTACCTAGCTCTGGGGCGGATCGGACCTGTCCTGTGCACAGGTCAGGGCGAGTCTGGGTCTGGGTATGTCTGCCGACCCTCCTCACCCCATTCTTATTACACATAATACTTATTATATATTTATATATTTATTTTACTTAAATTATGAATACTTTTTATCTTAATAATTTGGTAATAATCATTTTATTTTATCAAAATTGTGTAAATTCTTAATTTGTTTAAATTTGTTTAAATATAATATTATAAATATGTAAATTTATATCATATTTTAAATTATATTTCACATAATAAATTTTATTTTCTTATAAGTGGGTCGACCTATGCCCCGCCCCAACCGGCACAGGGCACAGCACGACCAGACCTGTGAAGGGTGCGAGGAAGGTCAAAGTATTCAAGTACCGTACCTATCCTGTCCCAGCCCATTGCCATCCCTAATGCGATCAAGTGAAAAGCTTGACATGCAAGGGTAAATTACCCATTCCATTCAACTCCCCTCTATTCCTTCATACCAAAGATGATAAGATTGGATAAGAGATTAGAGGATGGAACACTAGAAGAGAAAGATTGAGGGGGTGAATCACCACTACAATTTTTGTGGTGTTGTAGTAGTGTGTGTCTTTTTATAACAACTTTAACGAGTTAAACATGTTTACATGTATTTGTACAATAATTCAAAATATAATGTAAATTTATGCACGAAAAATAATATAGTTAAATATAGTTAATATAATAAAAAAATTCATGCTATTTTAATAAAATACGATAAATATAATCTAATTTATTAAAATTAAATTCTTTAACTAACATGAGTTGATTCAAATAGTAAAACACTCATTTTCCTCATGTAAAGGTCTTTGATTCGAGTGTTTGTGAATGGAGAAAACTTATATTTGAAGAGTTTTATTCCTCAATGATTCAACAATCCAAAGGACTTCTGGATATGAGTGATGATTTCATAAAAATTAAGTAACAATTTATTTTAAAATACATAATTAGAAAATTTAATAAGATGGAGAAAGTCGGACCAGGTCGAAGGATGTGCTAATGTCTGAACCTGATGGTGTACGAGTCGATTTAGATCCCATGAACCAGACATAAATTGCCAACCCATTTGATATCGAGGTATAATTATGAGTTTTTTTTCGAGTCGGATCGATTCATTGAGATGTAAAAGCTCTCCCGACATGAGTTGTTTCTGTTAACAAATACTCGAACCTGAAACATTTACTGTACCTTATCGCTTAAATCAAACTCATATTGGTCGCAAGAGGTCTTTTTCCTCTATCACTTAGGGCACCATTTTCTTCTATGCCACCGTCCCCCTATTCCCACCTCCGCCTCTTCATCTAACAGATATGTCATGTGATATTTAAGTTAGTACAATACATTGGCATGGATGGTGTCTGCAATCTGTCATATATCTATAATTATCTTTATCGAAGTATTTGTTCAGGGTTGAATCTCACATAAAAAGAAGATATAAAGAATTATAATATAGGATATGGTCCGGGTGCCATGAAAAAAATACAGAATATCCAAAACCGAACTCCTACCATTGGAGAAAGTCTTGTATATAACGGTTACACCACATGACAGTGTTGATATGGTTTTACGAGCCAATTTTAGGATTTTTTTCCCCTTTTATGATTTTTTTTTCTTTTAGGTTTTATTAAAAGAACTTAAAATTAACTGGATCTTATTAGCTTGTGACACCACGTCAGTATTGCCACGTGGTGTACCCGTTACACACAAGACTCTCTCCTACCATTGACTCTCTAACAATTCCATCTCTATCTCCTCTTCACGTTTATACGTCTTGGCCGTACTCCATTTAGCTACGACCACATATCTTCCTCTCTCATGGCTTCTTCCCTCTCTTTAGTCCCAGTTCCATCCGAACTTCATCTCCCTATTCGATCAATCGACCAGTCTTCTCAACCTTCTCCTTTTAACACCTTAATTACAAGTCGCCTTTCGATGAACTTTGAGTTTGTTTTGATCTAACTCGTTATATGTGTCAAAATAGAACATTCTGAATTTCTTCGGATTAGTTGGTGACCATGCAACTGTTCTTTTCTTTTCCTGTATACCACCGGAATCCAGAAAATTCTTTAGACTACTGATCAATCCAGTTTGACCCGAATTAGTCCATTATGGGTTAAAGCACACGAATCGAACCGAGATATTTACTTCATGGAAACATATGCCTTATCACTTGAACCAATTCATATTGATACTATATTGTGCTGTTTGTCGGGCAGTCTTAGAAAACATGATGGAAATTGTTGCGAAGAAACTTCTCTACAGAATCAAAGCAAGGATTACACGAATCAGTGACCGAGATCAATACCATATCAAATGTCAAGCGACAGGCAAGGCAGAAATCAAGGTTGTCAGCCTTAAGCTCGGATGAAAAATTCTTAAATGATCCTATCTATCTCTTATATGGACGGCGGCCCTGGACTAACAACCTTGATTCGAGAATGGGTTTCGCGTAGAATATCATTCTACATACGAGATTCTGATTTCAGTAAAAAGCAAATTCTTTTTCTCTTTGTCTATGCCCCTGACATCTATAATCTAAATTCGAGTAAGGCCGATTCGCTGAAATGTAAACTTTCTCCAATTATAAATTTTATCTATTAACAAGATGCAAACCTAAAATTTTACGTGATAGGAAGAGATGCAAAATCATTTCAATCAATTCATGTTGGTTTGAAAACAAATTCTTTGAAAAGTGAAATATCAGCATTTATACCCTTATATGCCGCACAAAATCAGACATATATATGCACACACACATTATCAAATTACAGAATATATATATATATATATATATATATATGATGAGCCACAGCACCGATGGCTTCCTTTGTCAGTCGATCCTCCATTTTGTAGGCATCAATTCAATAAATCATCGAAGCATTCATCCTTCCACTATTCATGGCTTCCCTTTGAAGTAACCGCAGGTTTCCATGAGAAATTAACTTCTTGTGTGCTGACGGATTTACCTGGCAAATCTCATCAGAATGAGGCTCGAGAACCCGCACTTGCTCGCCGTACTCGTCCAGTGTATTAATTCCGGCATGATACTGCTCTCGAAGGCTGTGTACGACCAGGGCACGAACATCTTCGTGTTCATTTTCTACCGGCAGCTCGTTGGTAGTCTCTCCATGATCCCGTTCACGATGTCTTCGAATGGTACTAGCTAATAGCCAATCCCCCATAGTTATAATAGTTTCATTCCATGGACTTCTCGTCTTAGTGAGAATAACAGCAGTTTGATTTTGTCTTGCAGGAGATCTTTACGGTCACTGGATTTTCGTACCTTCTGCAACATTTTCGGGATCGCATCATTAGGGTGTGGACACTTCTTCCGAGTCGATTCCCGATCGTTATTTGTTATAAGAACTTTGAGCGGAGTCCATCGGCATGTGATCGTATTCGTTTTCCTGATGCAGCGTAGCATTAGCGCGGAACCTGTTCGGGTTCGGCCTCAAGTTCACGTCTTCCACAATCCACCGTCAGCGCAGTGATCCTGAATACTGTTCCTGCGATGACCATCGCCTTCGCTGTTCTCCTAAGGTACCTAAAGACGGTCGATATCCAATAAGTGCATGCGATGATCTATGTCTGTAAAATTTCCAGCTTATAAGAGTCAGTCCGTTTTCACCTAAAATCCTAAACTATTAGGTGGTACTACCGAATTCTCTTCTAAATCCAAATCTAAGTTTCTTTTTCAATACAATTGATGTGAGATTTTAACTCTCAGCAACCACCACCGCGTGATAATGTATTCACCCTTGACACGTGCTCTTAAAAACTCTCCCTCAACAACTAAAATCGAGCAGATTTGTGTCTACCGGTCATGGGCGCAGGATAAACTAACACAAGGTGGGCCTTGTCATCCATCCTGGCTTAACATATGAGTCGGATTTTTTTATGTACTTGATAAATTGATCATGAACAGGACATTTTCTTCCAGTTTTGAGCATAACGAGTCACGAGTTCCATACTTAAACTTGACATTGTGTGATTTCAGAGTCAACGCACTCTAGTATCATGTAAAATTTCCACCTGGATCCAATTCAACCTAAAAGCCTAAAAACTATTAGGTGGTGGTAATATGGCAACGTGTTTATACTTGACACTTGTCCTTAAATAATATCAGTAAACCCTAATAATCCGCAAGTTTAGCACTTCCATCTATAACCCGTACGCCTGAAAGATGCGTGTGCTGCTATGGCAATTAACGTTAGCACAGAGACTTTCAGACTCCTTTCTGTCATGCATAATGCTGAGAGAATTTTCAATCAATTCGAAAAGAAATATGTTAACAGAATTGTAAGGAAGTTTGACGTTTCCTTTCCTAAGTTAAGTTCCAAGTGTATCATTTTAGTGAGCTAAATCCGATGACGTTTAGACTATTGCACTGTTTATGGTGCATTTGGTTTAGTGAAAATGAATTGACAGGAAATAAACTAGGTAGGAAAATGGATTAGCAGAAAATAAAATATGAAATTTTGATGTGATGATTTTGTTTGGTGGGAAGGAAATATGAAAATTTTAAAGTTATTTCCTAGATAATATAAAGATTCTAAAAAGACCAAAATATCCTTACTAATAATAATGAAATAATGAAAAAAATTATTTAAACAAAAAAAAAAGATGAGACAAATCGAGGGGTCTGGGAGGTGAGTCCTCGCGAACAGAGACAAGGGGCCCATGACCCGAGCCCTAGGTTTGCAATTAAGCCTCCGCCGGCTTGAGCCCATGGTTCAGTGAACCATAGCTCGCGTAGAGAGAGAGAGAGTCGTGTTTAAGACTTCACCGATTAACAAGAAGTTACTACAGCAGATGAGTGTTTAACATACCAAACTGTTTACAACTGATTAAGTTAGGGTTAACAAAACATTTAATGTTTGGGTTCAAATTGTTGACAGATTTATAAGACTTAATTTTCTCAAGTTTTTTATGCTATATATTGTAGGATGGAGAAGGTGGATGTGAGGAAGAGGGTTGGAATAGCTAAGGTTGGGGGTATAGCTCTGTGCATCGGTGGGGTCCCTTCTTGCATTCTACAAGGGGCCATACTTCAGATCTTCATTTCTCAAACATCACCACCCACTTGACCTACACGATGAATCCCATCAAATCAACCGAGTCCACGACGATTCCTGGTTGCCTCCTCTCGATACTATAGCACTATGCGCTTCGAGCCTCAGCCTTGTTCTTCAAGTGTATCGAGAAATAAGTCCGTCATATATGTGCTTACTGTAAATATCCATCTAGACCTAGAAGGATATTAGACTGGTCTCCACTTAAAAGCCAAACAATTATGTGGTAGTACCCAATTCTTTTATAAATCCAAGTTTTTTCTTCTACCAAGTCGATGTTCTAACTCTCAACACACCCTCACATGACTATATGTTCACATGACACATGCTTTTAAATACTCACTATATATCACTAAAGTCAGTGGTCTATTAGTAAAAAATTTACTCTTATATAGTGTAATGAAGTCAAGATCTTGGGTATGAATCTATTCTACAGACTTGTGTAGAAATATTAAATATAAGTTCACTCTTAACATTGGTAAATAGCAACTTCTTAAACTATATTCTATTTTTAGTGGTACTGTGTTGACGGAGACATCGCTGAACATTGGCTATTTATGATTGAATATAGAAGCTTGACCATGCATAGGAGGTGACTGGCCAGGTCGTCATTATTTTTTACCTCCTTTGACGATTAAAAAAGTACCTATTTATATACTTAATGAACTTCTACCTTATGACGTCAGCAAGTAGGGCAAAGTCTTGGAGAGTTACCCGTCGAAGCTTACCTTTGCAACTGTGCTATGCACCTCAAGTACAATTCAATCATTGTGCGCGGCCATTGCAGTGGAGAGGGATCCATCTCAGTGGAGACCGGCTTTCAATTTCAGGTCACACTACAAAGAAATTGTATAATACCGACGGACAAATCCGTCGGTATTCCGTAGGAAATCCGTTGGTAAAGAGAATATACCGACGGAAACGATCCGTCGCGTTTTCCCTTGTCGGGAATTCTAGCGACGTCGGCAATCAGTCGGTAGATTTTACTGACGCCTAATCTGTCGGTATAGAATGACTGCCGACGGCAAGACACCCGACGGTTTTCGGTGACTCCGACGGATTTAGCGACGGAATATCCGTCGGTATTTTACCGATGGATATTCCGTCGCTAAATCCGTTGGGAAATTCATATTACAGAGGTGTGGAGCTAGAGGATACGAGGCCATCCTGTTCAATGTCTGTATAAACTGATCGAGTTTTGATTCCATCCGATCCAGCCTCTGATTCATTCGTGACTCTATGTCGCCTGACATCCGATTCACTCGTGAATCTACATCGGCTGCCATCAGAGTCACCCGAGTACGCATCTCCTCTATCTGCGCCTCCCAGTCCCTGGAGGAACCGATATTCTCTCGAGGCGGTTGGGAGATTCCCAATTCAGGTAAGGACCCAAAGCCGTAGATGCACCCTCTCTTCCTCCCTCCGGCAGCCTCCTTCCAAATCTCGAACATCTTATCCGGAGGGGGCTGTGGATTGCTACTGGTAGTGCTATCTTGGGATGAGGCGAACTCCCGCAGCTTCTCAGAGACAACATCCTACAGTAAGTCATAGTTAATTAAGATTATTTAATATATTAGATTAAATTTAATTAATTAATTAATTAATTAAGAATTCATTTACCTGTACCGCCTCTGCCCGTGGTTCTACCCACTTGTTCTTATTCGTCGAGAACCTCGTGCGGCGATAATACTCGATGATGGTCGGGTCCCTACCTAACTCTTTCCCCTATCACGAGAGAAACAATTATTTATGAAAGTAAATTAATTACTAAATTAAATATAGAAATTGTATTTTTACCAATCGATCTCGGTGGGTGCCTGCTGATACACTCCCGCCGGCATACAAAGAACCACCAACGGGAGATTTCCTATTCTCCTTGTTTGCCTTTGACATCCGCAAAAATGTTGGGGACTCTAAGTGACGTAGGAGTTCCCCGTAGAACTCCTCCCCCATCCAATGAGGCCTCTTCTTCATCTTCCGGATATCGGCCATCATGTCACGATATCGACAATTCCCCTTATAATTAAAGGCGCCCCACATGTGGTCCTCATCGACCAGATCCCACTCCACAAGCATCTGCCATATCAAAAAGAATTATTAGAATAAACCATTTAAAAATAATAAAAATAAATGTAGTTAAAATTTTACCCTCCACTCATTAAACCAATCTCGTCGTATCCTCTCCGGGACGGTAGCCCACGTAGGGTAGAATGTTCCCAGCCGATTTCGAACGATTGTTGTAATCATTGAAGTGGCTGGGAGGTTCGGCTTGAACCTATTAAACAACAATGTTAATAAAAATAAATTATGCTGAAAATACAATTTTCATAAAGTTATAAAATTTGAGACTTTTACCCATTAGTACCCTCCCGCTGTAAAAATGGCCGTCCAATACCACCAGAGGTTGCTGACTCCACTGGTGACCCCCTCTGTTGCTCCTGACTTGGGGGGAAGACCGGCCAGCTGACTCCAATTGATGAGTCAGTTGCCGGTGTGGCTGGTTGAGGAGAGCCGCTCTCATGAAGCGGCCCTGTAGATCTATCGGACCTTGTGGGCTGGGTTGAGCCAACTGCTGGGTCTGATGCTACTCTTCGACTCGCCCTCACTTTCTTCTTGCCCTTTCGGGCCTTTTCAGTAATACCACCTTCCCTAGGCGTGCCAGACATGGTATATGACTGATCTGTGAAAATTGTAGCCCATTTTCAACCAAAAACTTTTGAGAAATCAAAGGAAAATAATGATAAAATAGCTGTTGCAACTATGACCAAAAGGCAAGTAAATATCGTGGAAATCATAAGACTTAGAAATAGCCATAGAAATACCCCATGTATGTATAATAACATCTTAGGAGAGTATAGATGCGCGGACACCACAAAAAGCCTTTGACTTTAAGTATCCATCATATAGAAGAGTAAGAAATGTAGAAGAGAGAATATTACTATAAAGAGAAAACCACCAAGAAACACACACATGCTTAATTGTGATGACTTACCAATAGAAACCTTGGCAAAGCTAGGCAAGTTTATGAAAGTTTTGTTGATAACTGTCATAATAGAAAACTATTATCTACATAGGCAAAAACTCCAAAAACTTGTCTATAAAGACAAATTCTTTCTCTTTAAGAGCTATTCAGTTTACAGGACTCATTTAATCTTATCTACATAGGCAAAAACTCCAAAATTTCCAGACGAAAAATAGGAAAACATGTATATATTGTACATAAGCAAGGAAGGCAGCCAAAAAGCTCATCTTTTTTCAATAACAGATCCCAACAAAGAAGCCCATCTTTTTTCTAACCTTTGAACCTCTTTGTGATGGAATTTGATCTTCTCTCACTGAACCCAGCGGTTAGATTTGTTGAAGCTTCAAAGAGAAACGAACAATGGAGAAGAAAGATGATCAAATAGACCGAGAGTTAAAACAGAGGGTGACAACCAAAGAAACAATCACAGCTTCATAACCCAGCATGTCAACGTTCATATTAACTTCACAAAAATCATTTCCTATTAAAAATGAAACCAAAATAAAATGTCTATGAATTGCATTTCATATCTTCACTCCTGCTGTGACCTAGTGCTACTTTGCTCATGTAGCGGCACATATCCTACAGAAACGGTTGGAGTTTCTGTTAGCAAATATGAACTGATTCCTTGACTGTTTTTGCATAGATTTTCCTTTTTATTTTGTGAGTAATTCATGAGTGAGAGAAGAAAAAAAATGTAACTGAGTCAAGTTTTAAGTGAAAGGATCAAGGTAGGAGTAGCCTCCATTTTCTGTATCAGTTCTCGGGTATTTTTTACTTAGATAACAATATTTCTAAAAGTTGGCTTTATGAATCCTTCTTCTACTCCTCTCTCAAATAGATAGATCAAGCAACTGTAACTATTAGTAACATGAATTAACTCATGGAATTAAAATTCAAAGAGTTGGTATTTGCTAGCAACATAAGACTCTTAAATCCTTAATTTGGTGCACCTCTGTGCTTTACTACTTTACAATTATGTTCAAGCTTATAAGATGCAGCTGCTCTACATAATGCGCTATATTATCTTTTTTTTTCAAGAATATTCCAAGTTTCATTGGGTCCTACGGTTCGCATAATTAAGCATTATTTGCTAAGAGGACAGGAAAGACTTCAGTTTCATGTCAAACGTACTCGCCATATCAATTTCATGCCTGTCATTTTCAGGTAGATGCTCCATGTTTCATTAAACTATTATAATACTTAATATAATGAAATTCTATAAAGGTTAACCGTTGCAGATAGAGAAGTTTCTCGAGATACTATAAAATCTGCCACCATCATGACACAACCCAAATAGCACACCAACAAAACCATGTAATCCTATTCAACCGTTGGAAAGATTTCTTGGCTTTCATATTCAAAGAATGCACGGGAAAAAGCCAACCAAGCATCGATAGACACAGCCAAAAGAAATCGTAAAACAACAAATCAAGGGGAAAGATTACAGGAAGCACGACTAAGGACTGACGAAGAAGATCGATACGAGTCAAAAGCATATCAAATATACGAAAATCAGTTAGATCCTCAATTAGAGGGCAAAAATCAGATCAACTTTTTTTTTTTTCTGATCCTTATCATCCCTAAAAAAGAAGACCGATCGATTAGGGCTAATGACTTTCCAACTTACCATGCCCTAGGTTCGCTGGAGAGAAGGAATTCGTTCTGCGAGGGTCGAATGAAGGAGATCTACGTTTGCTGGTGACAGAAAGAGAACCCCAGCTGCCTTGCGGCTTGATCGAGAAGAACCATGGACGATTGCGACCAGACACGGGGATCTTGAAGGCGAGGCCACTGCTGTGACTTCAACACCAACTCTTCCGCTGTACGCTACTGGGGAAGAGGGTGCACTACTTCAGTCGAACAGAAGAGAGGCATAGGATTTGGACAAAAAGCGGAAGAAAAAGGAGAGACGATGCGTGAAGCAGGAGGAGGAGGACATATGAGGTATGGATACAGTCGGTGGAAGGAAAAAAAAAGGTTGACCGTAGAAAAAAAGGAAAATAAATTAAAAAATTGGAAGGAAAATGAGAGGAGAAGGCGATGATGTGGCACGCCGAGGAGAGGTCTTTGAAACTCTCCTTTAAAATATAAATATAGATATATAGATATAGATTTTATTTTTTACTTATTTTATTTTTTACTTTCCTTAACTCGTTCTTAACTCCTTGACACCATGTTTCATTTTTTCTTTAATATTCATGAGTTAAGATCTAAACGACACTAATACTGCTTAATTTCGGCTTCTCAATAATTAGATACAAATTTTCAAATAAAACTGACCAAGGTAAATGAATAAGATAGATTTATTCAATTTCACTTTAAAAATCATATCTTCTTCTATGAATGAAAACTCGGGTCTATGCCATGTCAAATCAAAGATAATTCAATATGTTTCACGACGAATTCAATTTTTTCTAAGAATTGATACTATGTTCTATTTTTTCTTTAATCTTTAATGAGTTGAGATCTAAATAATACTAAGTATGCTTAATTGACACTTCCCGGTAATTATGATAATTTTACAAATAAAATTGGCCAACATAAATGAATTTAATAAATTTGGTCAATTTCACTTAAAAAAGTCATGTATTCTTATCTTGATCTACTCACAAATATTGTATTACATTGAGTTTGGTGACATTCGCACTCAATTTTTGAGGTCAAGACATTCAATTCCCAACAAGCGTTCGACGTTCATATATAGAATACAAACTCACTAAAAAGAAGATATGAATAATCACCCAATTTCAATTTTCACTCTCATCGGAGTCATTCTCTTCATTGGATTCATCCTCCGTGTGAAGCTCAATATCATCATCTTCCTCTTCATCAGTAGCCTCTTCGTCAGTAGCATCTTCTAACTCAGTTACACCTAACATGTGAGCAACATCTACGACATTGACTAGCTCAGGTGGATTGGAATCATCAGCTAATGATTCATCATAATCTTCAACTGTCACATCTCGCGTGTGTGAATAAATATCATTCTGGTAAGCGACCTCTAGTGACTCATCCACTTCGATTCTACCAATTGCTTTGATCTTCACAATAGCCAACCAATTAATCTTACTCTTAATTCGACCCGGATAACGGAGGAAGTACACTTGTCGACATTGTTGTGCAATAACAAATGGATCATAATGTCTGTATGTGCCGCCCAATCTAACTTCCACTGTCTTATACTTTGGATGAACTGTTCGCGTACCACGTTTTGGTGTATTGTCAAACCATTTACAACGAAATAACACAATGCGCTTGATAGGTTGGCTCGGGTATTGCAATTGAACTACTTCTTGTAAAACACCAAAGAAATCATTCTCTCCACTATCAACAGATGCTCCACGTACCCAAACTCCACTATTGACGGTCTTGCGGTTGCTACTATACGCTTCAGTGTGGAAGTTGAAACCATTAACAAAATATCGATTCCATATAGTAACTTGTTGATTTGGCCCACTGGCAAAGTCGTACAAAATTTGGCTAGTAACACCATTCGTTGGGTCATGCACCTAGCACATGAGAAATATTTGTGACACTTATGAAAAATGCAATTGGAAGTATCACGTAATGAATATTCTAAAGTAGGTGTATGTCATGCTTACGTATTGTCTGAACCAGTTTGGAAAATCTTCTTCTCTGCGCACCTCTGGTGACTGATTGTACAAACTGTAGTAAATCTATTATTGTTAAAAATATAGAAAATAAAACTTCAAACGTAACTGTGAAATATATAACTTACTTGATATATGGCTTAACCTCATCGCAATTGAGTAACACGTGCAAGGTGGCAGCTCTTAGCTCTGCATCATTTAACCATCTTGTAGAACTAGCGCCAGATGGGCGCCCAGGCAAGTTGAACAGTGAAAGGACCTGTGGTAACTCTGTGGTAGCTCCACCATCGTCGTTGCGAGGGACCCATGTACGTGATGTCAACACGTGAGATTGAAAGTAAAATGAGCAAAAATTTATTGTCTCACGATAGAGGTAAGCCTCACAAATTGAACCCTCAACTTGCGCTTTCTGTTTGATAGATCTTTTAATCTTACCAATATACCTGTGGATATATAAACTAAACAATTATCAGCTAAGTTTAGTATCGTACTAAATACTGAGTATTATATTTAATCATAATAAACATAGGACTACGCACCTCTCAAATAGATACATCCACCTAAATTGTATTGGTCCACCACTCATAGCTTCTTCTACTAAATGGATTGGAAGATGCTCCATAATATCGAAGAATGCAGGAGGAAAGACTCTCTCCAATTTACACAAGATAATCGGAATATTTTTTTGCATCTTCTCAAGGTCCTTCATGCGTAGAGTGGTCGAGCACAAATCTTTGAAAAATTTGCTTAACTCTGCCAATGGCTTCCATATATAATCTGGTAGTTCTTTAAATGCAATTGGAAGTAGTTGTTCCATAAAAATATGACAGTTATGACTCTTCCAACCAGTAAATTTTCCAGATGCTCCTGCGGCCAGTCGAGATATATTCGAGCAATATCCATCGGGCATATGCAAATCTCTCATCCATTCTATAACATGTTTTCGTTGTTCAGTGGATAGAACGTATTTCGCTTTCGATTTGACCCACGCACCATTTCTCTTCTCCACGAGCTTGAGCTCTCTTCTTCTACAATATTCTTGAAGATCCTTTCTTGCCTTCACATTGTCTTTCGTCTTGTCCTTCACATCCATGACTGTATTGAAGATGTTATCAAAAAAATTCTTCTCAATATGCATGACATCAAGATTATGCCGAAGATCGTTATTCTTCCAGTAAGGGAGTTCCCAAAAAATACTTTGCTTCTTCCAATTATGATTCAAACTGAAACCAGTAACTGTTGGAAGCTGACCAACCTCTCTGCAGGTTGGAAAGTCTTTTACGATATTCCACACATCAACTGAAGAATATGTTTCAGGGCATGCCTCCAATTCTACTCTCCGATTATAGAAGTTGGTAGCATTACGTCGATATGGATGGTTCAGATCAAGAAAACGACGATGACAATCAAACCAGCATTGCTTCCCACCATATCGAAAACGAAACGATTTTATCTGATCCATACAATGAGGGCATGCAAGGCGCCCGACAATTGACCATCCAGATAGCATGTCATATGCTGGGAAATCATTCACTGTCCACATAAGTGCTGCACGCATAATGAAGTTTTGTTTTGTCGAGACATCATATGTCACTACACCGTTCTCCCACAATAACTTTAGTTCATCGATCAGTGGTTGAAGATAGACATCAATACCTTGTTTTGGATTTTTCGGCCCTGGAATAATACATGTAATGAATATATAAGGTTGTGCCATACACATTTGCGGCGGTAAATTATACGGGGTGACAATAACTGGCCAACACGAGTAAGGTGTGGATGACTGGTTGAAAGGGCTGAATCCGTCAGCACAAAGACCTAATCGGACATTTCGAGGCTCATATGCAAAGTCTGGATATCTGCGGTTAAAATTCTTCCACGCGGACCCATGTGATGGATGACACATTAACCCATCTTCTCTGTTATTATCATGATGCCATCGCATGTGCTGTGCAGAACTAATAGAAGCAAAAATACGTTTCAACCTTGGAATTATAGGCAAGTAATGCATTCGCTTGAATGGGACTAACTTATCACCACGACTCCGTCCAGAAGCACGTTGCCTAAATCTCAGATGATCACAGAATGTGCACCGATCTAAATGTTCTGTATCCTTATAGTATAACATGCAACCATTCGTGCAGCAATCGATCTTAACCGATATTAAGCCTAACCTTCCCACGAGTTTTCTTGCTTCATAATATGTCATTGGAACAGTAGCATCAGACACTGTGCATTCTCGAATCAATTGCAAGATCTGATCAACAGCATCATGTGCTATATTCCAATCAGATTTGATGCTCATCATTCTCATAGAAAGTGAAAGAGCGGAGTGTTCAGTGCATCCATGCCACAATGGTCTATTACACTGTTCTAACATATCAAAAAAATGGCGTGCCTCTTCATTTGGTTCTTCCTCTGCTAATTCCTCATTTTCATGTGAATCAAAATACTGCTCATAACCATGGCCATATGCAGCATCTAAGATCATTGACTGGTAATTTTGAAGTATATTAGGCTCAAGTGGTTGTTGACTACTAGTGGATGCAATGCCAACATCAGGTCGAACCTCTTCATGATCAGTCCAATAATAATAGTTACTCTTAAAACCACGACTATATAAATGACACCTCACTTCATCTGGTATCAGAAGATAACCGAACTTCTGACATTTAACACAAGGGCACCTAATTTTTCCTTCCTTCTGAAAATGATGTAATGAACAAGCATGCTCAATAAAACCTTCAACACCTTCAAGAAACTCTTTCGTGAGTGTATGATTATTATTTAACCTATTGTTCATCCACACTCTATGCGGGGGATATCCATCTACAATACATATGCATAGAATGTGGCAATATTATGTTGTTAAAATTAACATAATTCAACCAACCAAATCAACAAGTATCTATGTACAACAGAAATGGCACAATAGAAAACATTACTTACCAGGAAGGATGAGTAATAATCAGAAATTGCACTTATTTCCTCAGCTTCCAATAGAGTGAAATGGTAGAATACAGGAAATGTGGAGAAGAAATGTCAGTAATGAATGAGAAAGAAGTCACGGCTAAAATTTATAGGAGCAGGATTGCCGACAAATACCGACGGAAAAATCCGTCGGTATATCCGTCGGAAAAAAAGTGGGAAAGTTCCCGCCAAGCCAGCTCAATATCGACGGATTTACCAACGGATTTTTCCGTCGGTAAATCCCGCGGTATTGAGCGGGAAAATTCCCACCAGAAAAATGTATTATACCGACGGAAAAATCCGTCGGTAAAATTCGAGTCCTCTCTCGGTGGCAGATAGCGAGGGTGTTTCCGATGGATACTTTTCCGTCGGTAAAACCCATTGATTTCCCGACGGCTAATCCGTCGCAAAATCTCTTCGGAGCCTCCTTGGATTATATAGCAACGGTTTACCGACGGATATTCCGTCGGTAAACTGCCGGAAATTTCATTGCTCAATGTTCGTCGGGGATCTGTCGGTCATCCGTCGGTATTTACCGACGGATAAAATTTCCGTCGGTAATATCTGTCGGTATTTTACAGTTTTCTTGTAGTGTCACTCGTGGTTATTTACTGTGTAAGCCGAAACATTTCTTATTAGATGCATTCATAGAGAAGAGAAAATGACGGCCGGAGTTTTATACATTTATCATTTTCTTTCATCAAGTTATAAATGTTTCAAATTTATTGAGTCAGACTTAAAATATTAATCTTCTATTACATAATTTAGTCTATTCCATAATGAATCGTCAACTGACAATGAAGTGGCCCTAGCGATGTCGTCACCTATCCCTATTTGCTTACGTGGCAAACAAACATTGTTCCACGTGTACAATAATGTAATTTGCTAACATCATTTGTTTGCACATATGACATCACGTGTGCCTATCACATTAATAAATAGGAATAGATGGCGACATTATTAGTGTCACATCATCATCGATCAAAGATCTATTATATGGGCTAAATTGTGAGATGGAATTAATGTGTTAGGACTGATTTAGTTCATTTGAAATATTTAGGACTTGATATTAAAAATGATAAACTGATAGGATTTTCGTTGTTTTCATCTCCGTAAGTAATGTTTTATATTACAGAGAAGACGTGAGCTTAAAATGGAATGGGAAGAACACTTGAATAAGGGTACTAGAAATCCCATTAATAAGAATCGAACTTAAAAACCTCTTAATATCATGTTGAAAGGGTGTTGATACAACGAACTCTCTTCTGTATACAGTCACATGTAGTTGTAAAGGAACCTCTATCAAACCAGGATGCTTTGGCACCCCTCCTTGACACTTGACCGAGATGGATCCCCTCTCAGCGAGGGTTCGCTCTCCCATCCGGTAATACAAGACGGTTCCTGATCTAGGACAACAGAGTTCTCGTAATTGTCACATGATTTGTCGGAAGATATAACTTGTTGCTTCGTTATGTTTCTTGCACACAATAGGGAACTGTTGCAACAGGACTATTGTATTGTTTGCAAGCCTGCATCATAAAATCGAAAGGTCCCGTCTTCCTAGCAATGTCGATGCCCTTGAGTCTAATAATCGCATCCATCTGCTCCATGATTCTCTACGGCGAGGCTACAACTCTTGGCAGGTAAAAAAGAACATTACAATTACCCAAAAGACAGAAAAATAACTTATCGTGAATTTTGTTCAGATCCCTAACCTCTTCCTACTTTTGCTGTTTGCCCCTTTCTTTTTATAGCATTTTAGGTGGTTTGCTGTTAGTTGGCAGTCTATGCACCGTACTATGGGCGAAGAGAAGTGAAGAAGAACAAAAGAAGGTTGCCAAGGATCAAACTGAACCTATGCCAATGGAAGAGAAAGGGAGGGAGGAGGAAGCCGTTGTGTAGCTTAGTGATATTTTATTTATATTTCACTCTTCATTGTAAGGGTTAATGACTTGTGTGCAGAATTTTGTGGATGGATCCATGTTTAATATAAAAGTTTAATATGTTGGGCTATTGAATAATTCATTTTCATGAGCTTAGAGAATTTCGATTTTCTTTTTCACGTGACATTTTCCTAAAGCTTTCAAGATTTTTCCTCACCGAGAAAGTCCTATATACAACGGATATATCACGGATATACCACGTAGCAGTGCTGATATATTGTCACAAATTAATATAATACGATTTTCTATTTTATATTTTTGGGATTTTAATAAAAAATCTTAAAATAAATTAATTATATTAGTTTATGATATAATATCAGCACTGTTATGCACAATACTTTCTCACTTACTGAACCGTATATAGCACCTACGTTGAAATAGATTCCTCAATCACTGGGTTTAATAACAAAGTTATTAATTTAGGGTTCAATTATCTCCCTGTGGGCTTTTCAAAATATCATATGATCGTATTTCAAATAATCAAATTAATCACTTTATTCTTAAACAATTTATCCTACAATTCTTGTGAATAGTTTCGTTTTTCAACATAAACTAATTCATGCTGTACGTGGCATAACCTAAAATTCCATTTCTCAATTCATCAAAGTTTTCGAATCTATTCACTTCATGGCAAGTCAATTAAAATATATTATGAACAAGATAAAACATAAATAACTCAAATTATTAAATAATGTAGAAAAAATAACAGACTTAGTAAAAATATCTGTGCTCCATTAATCCCTTATGCAAATAGATGTTTAATTCATAATTTATTCTCTCTTTTTTTTTTTTACTGCATTAATCAAAAATTAAAATACAGATTGGTCTCTCCATCACATGTTATCATGAAACTTTTAACCTTAACCCAAACTGACCTGCCAAGTGTGCCTCCATGTTACCAGACATGCTAATATTAATCTAGGCACATTTATAAGGGTAAATTACATGAAAAACACATGATTTTCAAGTTCTCTAAGAAAAGTTAAAGATTTTAATTTTGAAATAATAAAGCACAACATTTTAGATTTTTTTTCAAATCGGTCCAAAATCTTTGATTTCATCGTTAAATACTGGTATGGCGTATCTTATATGGCATATTATATCACGTGTAATCTTGTAGTTGGCTGAAAATTATAAACATAAATTATAAAAATTTAAAATAAAAGAAAATCGAAAGAGACAGGGGTTGTTGCATGTAGGGGTGATCATGTTCGGTATCCTGTATTTTTTTATGGTACCCGGATCCCACACTGTATAACATCGTTTCCTATATTTTTTATCCACCATATTGAATCTTGAAACCGAACCCTATCGAAAACCTTAAGATACCACAGGACCATAGGATCCAGATACCTTGTTAGAATATATTCATTATTTATTTTTTACCTCTATAGTATGAATTACTTAAATATTTTTCATATGTATAATAGTTATTATAAAATAATCGCATTCAAAGAATCTTCATGATTATTATTTCATATAGTTTTTTCATAATTAAATATGTGTAATTTTAAGTATGTTTGCAGTATATCTAAGTACTATTTATTAATGATTTTAAGTTATAATGATATCTTAGATATTAAAAATTTATATAACATGCATAATTATTATGTCAAATAAAAATTCACGTAGTTATGAGTACAATAGTTTAAAATGATTCGTGAATTAGAGTTTTAAAGAGAGAGTTACGAAATGTTAAAATTAACCTTGAGAATCAGCCAACATGTTTCGATTCTAGTTTAGGGTATCGAAAACAAAATCGGACCCGACCCGTTTCTTAATTCATTACCCGAAACATGTCCCATTTTCCTTGAGATCTACCCAGAATCTATCTAGTAGGGTAGATTCTTACCGGTTCTGGGTCTACTCTATACTCATTCATACTCTTATGTAAAATGAGGGGACTACCAACCTTACCGAGGTCATCGGTTCCCCAGACCGGCCACCCAAGCTCCCTTTCAATAAAATTTTCAATCAATGATGGGATTACATGATGTATGATATGCCACATGAGATAAGCCATGCAGGACAGGCCATCTCAGCATTTAAAGGTGGAGTTAATAGTTTGGCTCGATTTGAAAAGAATTTCAACGATTTAGCTTGATTTGAGAAAAATTTAAAATGTGGTACTTTTTATTTTAAAATTAAGACATTTGACTTTTTTTTAAAAAAAAATCGCCAACCTCGTGCTTTTTTAGGTAGTTTACCCCATCCAAAAACCTCAAAAAAGTTGTGTTTTAACATTTTGGATAGTGATTTTGATTTCACATGTAGCATTCTAAAAGACTTTTAACAATATTTTTGCAATATGAATACCTTACATAAGACTTTTGCTTCTGCACAGAGAGGGGAGGAAGCTTGTGATTCCTGGAAAGAATGCCTTATGAGAAATGAGAAAAAATTGTACCAGGGAACAAATTGTTCGAAAAATATAACACTTTAGTGCAAAAACTAAAAAATTTTACCCTATTGAGCAAAAATAACTTAATAATTCCACGCAAACCACAAATTTTTTTTCACTAATGCGATTATTATTAATTTAAAATAATCAATAATTTAATGCTATATAATATAATAGAGTCATTATTTCGATCCGTCCCATTTTATAATATTATATTACTTAAATATGTTATTTAAAATAATTAAAATAATGACACCTTATTTTGACACGATTTATAAAAATAATTAATAAATAGTTTATTAAGCATATTTAAAATATAAAATAAGTTTATATATTCTTAATAACATAATTAATACACTAAATTTTATAGTTTGACACAATTACAATAAAAATAAAATGAATATAATCCTTTTACTAGTATGAAAATTCTTATAAAATAAATAATAATGTTTTTTAAAAATTTATAATTACGTAAATTAATTTTAAAATATGTACTAATATAATATAATATTATATAATGGGACGGATCAGAAGAAAGAAAGATCTAGATTGGTCCATTTCTAATACAGATCTCGCTATAACTTGTCAAATAATTATCAAGAGTATAATTGGTAGAATTTACTTTTTATTTCTTATTCCATTACTTAGCACTAAAGATGATACCAAAAGAGAGAGTGGTACTGACCATTCCCTTTGGATTTCATTCCATTCCATTCAGATCATTCCATTCCTTTCCATTCCATAAACATTCCTTTTCTATTTTTCACCATTTTTCGTTGCACCATCGATGGGCATCATCATGGACCTTGGGCAAACGACTTATAAGGTAGACGGAATAAAATGGTTGTGACCAAGCTGGTGGTAAAATTAGATTGATGATGAAATCGAGGGTCGTAATAAACACTGAGGACCAATCTAATTATTTATTCTTATAAATTTTAGCTCATTCTTTTATATTGCAATAGTAGATGACAGCATAATGATAATTTTAT